>OX451394.1:19755772-20109156 GCA_949629135.1 Eremobia ochroleuca
AACACTTTTACATGTCAATCATATTTTTTTAAACTAGATGAGGTCGGCGTTTCCTATCTGACTACTCTGAGAAGAAAGGCCGAAACAAACTCAGAGGTCACAGTCTCTTTTAAAGTCCAGACATAATCTTGGTCAGATCATGTGAAGACCATGCAGATTGGTGTCTGAAATGGTCTTTTGAGTAAAGAACCACACAGATTGAGCGGACCTGTCCAGTCAGTGCACGCATTCGTCAGTAACCGTGCAGCTCAACTCAGAACTTAAGGAGCTCAACGATTCGACGAGTAATACCAAGGACAGGACATTTGTGTAGACCGCATAAACCGCTCAAAGTGCCAGACCATGATTAAAACGGAAACCCACATATTCATCACATTTACAATAATTAAAATAATATAAGACTTCAAACAGTAAATGTTCATGTCATTCTGTATATAAATAGATATTTAGAAAGAGAAAAAACAAAAGTGTAAGTCAGCAAAAAATAAAAAATAAACAACATTCACTGTCTAGACCTATTGGAGCAGCTCAATCCAAGCTTTTTTGTCCTCAATATAGTCTTTTACAGTATAATAGGCTTTCTGGCATAGTTTTAACTTTATAAAAGATTTGAATTTATTAATGCTTAGTTCTTGAATGTGGCTAGGAAGTTTATTATAAAAACGTATACATTGGCATCTAAACGAGCCACCTATTTTCTTGAGCCTTGTTGTAGGAACAACAAATTTGTGTTTGTTCCTAGTATTTATGTTATGGATATCACTGTATTTTTTAAACAGATTAATATTTTTATGTGCATACAAAAGATTATCATAAATGTACTGAGAAGGCACAGTCATTATATTAATCTCTTTAAACTTGTCTCTGAGGGAGTGTCTAGGACTTAATTTATAAATAGAACGAATTGCCCTTTTTTGTAAAATAAAAATTGTCTGAATATCGGCGGCATTTCCCCACAACAGAATACCGTATGACATCACACTATGAAAATAACTAAAGTAAACTAAACGGGCTGTCTCTAAATCAGTTAAATCACGAATTTTCCTAACGGCGTATGCTGCAGAGCTAAGCTTTCTTGACAATTTATCTATATGGGGGCCCCATTGAAGCTTGGCATCTAAAGTTATGCCTAAGAATACTGTGGAATTTTCGGGTTTTAACTCTTCACCCTTTATGAGAACACTAGTTTCTACTTGTCTAACATTTGGTATCGTAAACTTAATACATTTCGTTTTTTTTTCATTAAGAAGTAGATTATTAACATTAAACCAGTTTACTACTTTGCGAGGGCACTATTTATATTGTCAGTAACCAGCTGCTGACGTTTGAGTTTAAATAAAAGTGAAGTGTCATCTGCAAACAACACTATATCATGTTCATCCTTTATGAGGTAAGGCAAGTCATTGATATAAATAATAAATAAAAATGGTCCAAGTATTGAGCCCTGTGGGACCCCCATTCTTACTACAGATCCGGGTGACCTTTTCCCGTTAACATCAACTCTCTGAATCCTATCACTTAAGTAAGAAGTGAGAAGATCCAGAGAGGCGTTCCGGATTCCGTAGTGGTGAAGTTTCCTGATTAAGGTTTCATGAAAAACACAATCGAATGCCTTTGACAAATCACAAAAATGCCCAAAGCATCGCATTTGTCCTCCCATGCATTATAAATATGTCCTAAAAGTTCAACTCCGGCATCGGTAGTTGAACGACCCCTTGTAAAACCGAACTGTTTATTATTCAGTAATTTATTGTTATTGAAAAATCTTTGCAATTGATTTAAAATAAGTTTTTCATAAATTTTACTAAAGGTGGTAGTACGGAAATAGGTCTATAATTAGTAGGGTCTGATGTACTACCCGATTTAAACAACGGTATTATTTTACTGTGTTTCATAAGATCAGGAAACTCACCACATTCAATACAATTATTAAATATATCAGCTAAAGTATGTAGGTGCTACAATGTTTATAATTGTCTTAGCAACATCCACAGAATTGCCCCATAGATCTGCAGTCTTTTTAACATTTAACATGTGAAAAGTTTTAATTATATCTGTACAAGTGACAAATTCGAAGTGAAATTCCGAATCACAAACTGGAACGTTTTCCTTAAGTAAAGACTCTGCAGCAGTGGGTGATGAGCTTAGAGATTTAGTAGTTACCACGGGAATCTCTGTAAAGAAATTTTCAAAGGCCGCGGCGACCTGGGAATCTGATCTAATTACATTGTCATCAATAGCAAGGCTGTAGTCACTACTTCGGTTGCATGACCTTCCTGTTTCGCTATTAATGACATTCCAAGTCATTTTAATAATGTTATTACTATTTTTAATTTTTGAACTCAAAATGATACGAAACCAAATGTAACTAATAATTACCACAGATAGATTACTGCTTCATCTTCAAAAGGTAGCAAATTTTTATTCGAAATTTTTGGTTTATAATATTATAAAAAATAATTTCCGTTGCCTCTTCACACAAAATTGACGATATCGTGCTGACAAAATTTGTAATTAAATATGCGCTCGGCCGCGTCGTGAGTGGATACTGTGTGGGTTGTAAGCAGCAGCTTGTGATGAAAAAGATCGCTGTATGGATACAAAATATTTGACATAACAAACTTGATACTTCACGCATTCTGTATTTACTACCCAAAGGAAAGATTTTATTCACAGTCTTATATTTTTTCTAGAATTAAGTTTATAATATAAAGAGGGATTATAAATTCATTTTTTTTTCGGACTTGATGGAGTGACCTGAAGGTTTACTTTAAAGACTACTACTGGAACTAATACACAAGTAGAACTAGCTGGTAAGAATGTGTATAATTTTTACCTCTTATAACTCGATTGTGGTTTTAGGCCAAGGCCTAACACGTTTGGGAAAAGATCTCATAAGAAACTTCATACCTGTCTTCTCCCAGAATTCAGGAACTACAAGAGCATTCTTCACATTGTCATAATGTTTTTTTTTTGTTACTTTTTTTATACCGGCTTAGTACGTTATCCTAATTTCGTAACACACCTTAAAGTGTGCCAAATTAACGTAGTTTCTTAGTTTTCGAGAAGCTGAGCTTTGATACCATAGCAAATTTATTATATAAAATAAGAAGTCAAACGAATAAAATAAGCTTGTTTTAAATTATTTGTTTTCAATAAGCTCATCCGCAAATTGTAAATACATAGGGAATTCGGCAATTACTTGATTTACCACTGTCCAATGAAATTAATTAAAACATTTCACATTATGAACATTTCACATTACCTAAAAACTTTTTGAAAACAAATCAACGTACCTAAGCTTAAAAAAAATACATGGCAAAAATTAAATAAAATTAAGCTCAAGCATCAAGTCGTGTCAGTTTACTCATAATTTCGCAGCTTCGCGCATGTCGGTGTGTGTGTGTGAGCCGTGCACGTGTAGTAGTAAGACTCAATACCTAAAATTGAAGCGTACCAATTCGTAAACGCGTCCTTAAGAAACTCTTGTGCAAAATTTCATGCTTAACTTTGCAGTGTGTCTGTCAGTGAATGAATGAATTTATACACTCTTTTGCAAAAAAAAACGGGCACCTAAGGAAATTTACGTTCTAAGGTCGATTTGAGTTAATTAAATGAAATTTATTTCTTTGACGTAGTCTGTATACTTATAATCGTGTAAATTAATGCGCGTGAAGTGAATTCGGGCAATTAAAAGGAAAAAAAAACGATGGATTCTTTAAAACCGATGTACACGCCCAAACAATAAGAAGTGGTCGGCAATAAAGACAAGATTTTTTTTTAACTTTTTTTAATTAAATAAAGTTACAAATGTAAAAACCTAATAATGAGTGTGACTTCCTCTTACCAAAATCACAGCTTGAATCCTTCTGGGCATGCTTTCCACGATGTTTTTAATAACGTTTTGAGGAATACGTTCCCACTCTTCTGCAATGACTCTTTTTAGCTCCCTGATGTTTTGTGGAGCAGGTTGCACTGATATTACCCGTCTCTTTAGAACATCCCAGACATGCTCAATTGGATTGAGGTCAGGACTTCGAGCTGGCCAATCTAAACGACGGATCCCAACTTCTTGCATGTACGCTTCCACGTCGCCAGAACGGTGCGGGCGAGCATTGTCGTCCATAAAAATGGAATCTTCCCCAAGTGCAGTCAATGTGGGTTGTGCATATGCAATTAGGACTTCCATTATGTACCGGTGTGCATTTAATGTTCAATTTTCTATGAAAACTAACTCCGTACGCTCCGTCGAATTAATTGCTGTCCAAAACATAACGGAGCCTCCGCCATAAGGAGTGATTTCTTCGAAACACACTTCCCGTGGTCCCCGTGGGTTCCCGTTCCCGTGGTCTTCGCAGCACTCGCCGGCGTCGGTCCTCTCCACACAAAGAGATTCTAGCTTCATCAGAAAACAATACTTTATTCCAGTCCTCCAGAGTCCATGAAGCACAGTTCCGAGCAAACTGAAGTCGAGCAACACGGTGCTCACGGAGTAATTTAGGGCCCCGAGCTGGGCGGTAACTCCTGATATTGGCAGCCAAAAGCCTCCTCCTGACCGTCCTGAAGCTAACTTCTACTCCTCTTACTTCTTCAAGGCTCTTCTTCAGGTCCACACTTGACGCCTTACGATTCCGCAACGCCTGACTCACCAAAAAGTGGTCATCTCTTGGTTCTGTGCATCGTTTTCTTCCCGAACCGGGTCTTCTTTTGACCGAACCGGTTTCTTGATACCGTTGCCAAGTCCTCTGGACAGTTGAACGACTCACATTTAGCCGCTGAGACACGTAAGTTTGCGAACAACCTTCTTCAAGTAGGGCTATAATTTTACCGGCCCTTATCGCATTATCACTCATATCAAAAAGTGGTATTTAATGTATAAAGAAAGATTAAATTGTTTAATTTGCAGAAAATACCCAAAAAGTTTTAAAATATCGTAATCAGTTAAAAATCGTTTCAGCAATTCGCGCCATTAGTAAAGCAATTTTAGAATAATCCACAATAATCATTATTTTTCTTTTATTAATTTCAAATTTTAATTTTGGAACGTAAAGAATCATGCCAGGATGCTTCAAATAACATGCCAATACATCGTCAAATTAATAAAACCTATTTCTTGTTCTTCTTCATTGAAGTAGCGAAAAAAATCTAAAGTGCCCGTTTTTTTTTTGCAAAAGAGTTTAGTTATTTATGTAACTGTTGTATGACAAGGGGTATTAAAACACGAATATGCCGAGTGTGATTATAATATCACATGAGTGTTTTAATACCTAATTATGTACAGTTTCATACAAGACTTTATTTACATCCATAATATGAATGAAAGGATCTGAAACACAGAACCTTTAGTTTGTACAGTGTTTTAAGAAATCTATGTATATTCATGAAAAGTTCAATTGTTGAGTATCTAATACAAACTAAGTATTACATTTTTGTAATATTAATATCGAATAAAAATCGCGGGATACGACGTGAATTCGAATAACCTTTAAGTTTTTTTTTTTAATTACGGCGTTGTGGTAGTGTAACGCACGTGCATGACTGTTCTTTTTTTGAAATTCATAAAGATTCTATGAACTGAATAGTGAGAATGTGGCTGTTTGATGAGTAAGGCCCTTCCGAAGGCCATCGAAAAAGCAAAGGAGTTACATAATGAAATTTAGTAGAACATTATAACACTCGTTTGGATGATATTATGGTTACTCTGACACTGGTTGTTTTAATGTTGGCAATAAGTAGACTGACCCTGGGCGGCAGCCAGGGCGGCAGGCTGTCCTCGTCCACGGCGCCGCCGTCCTCCAGCGCGTCCAGCGACAGCGCGCCCAGCGCCCAGCGCGCCTGCAGCGCGCCCCACGGCAGGTACGCCACGCCCAGCTCCGCCTCCCAGTAGTCCTTCCACTCGCGCCCCTTCACGCCCTTGCCGGGAGCCCACGCCACCTACAGAATCAATCATATTATTACATTCTTAACATTATTTTCACTTAAACAAATATCTACTTCACACAATTGAGGCCAAAAAAATTTAAATAATATCATGCTAGCGACCAAAATAAGAATATAGTCTTTACAACAATTCAGTATCATGTAATAATTCATTTAAGTCAGAAATTCGCGTATTCTTACTTAAATTAATTGACGAAATATATAGAAAGCCCATAATTTCAAGTAACTACAAGTGATTACAAGTTAAACTAGTCACGTACCGTGATCTCCTTCGAATGCAGCTTATGCCTGTTGAGCTTGGCGATAGCCTTGGCGGCGTCGCGGCGCCGCTCCATGACGACGAAGGCGCAGCCGCGCGGCGCCACCACGTCGATGGCCGCCACGCCGCCCACGCCGCCGAACAGGTCCGACAGCTCCTCGGGAGTCGCCAGCTTGGACAGGTGGCCCACCCATAGAGTTGTACTGCATACTAAGGAACAACACTATATTTAGCAACAAAACAACATGAAAATACACTTTGCGAGTAAAGTGCAGATCAAAGACAAGGACACTAACCGTTTCTTAAAGTGCAAACTAAGCAAGGAAACAAACCCATTGTGCTCTTTTATAATTTCCAAAGTGACGATATTATCGTCGACGTACACAAAATGTATGAAACTACGTGCATGTTATCGTAAACGAAAATTTAAAAGTGTCTTCATATGGCCATGCATTTTACTTTGGTCAAATAAAATCAAATCAAAAGTCATTTATACAAACTAGGCTAAGAATCAGCACTTTTCCATGTTATCTTTATACCGTGACATGGACGTCCACGATAACATCGTCACGTTAGAAATAATAAAAGCGCACATTAGATGTATGAGTCAATGTTCATACAACTTTGTACTCAGTAACACTGAATTTAATATCATCTTCATTAAGATCCTCTTTGGTTCGAAATCGATACGGGCGATGTTTACACGGTTGCGGCAAAAATAAATACAAAAACTAGAAATATTATTATTCAGGAAACTAGAAATATTTACTATCGTGCGTTGGATTTTCAATGCACTGCTTAGGGCCGAGGACAGTTGAAAATGTTTTTTTTTACGTCCTGGGATGCGCTCTGTTGGATTGTCAACGCTCGGCTCAATACCGAGAGTTGAAAATCCAGTGCGCTATAAAAATCACGGGTGCGAAGCCTGGGCATTACTACTCCTTGTAACATTGTTAAAACTCACCACTAAGGTTTTCCTTCTTGATTGGCGGCAGACCTTTCTTCTCTCTTTCCCTCAGTTTTTCTCTTTCTACTTCCCGCTCTTTATAATTCTTTTCTCTGTCTTTGTCCCTGTCTCTGTCCTTATCTCTGTTACACAAAAAATACTCGAATTACAGAAAATTATCTTCTTCCCATTATATCAGCTACATTGATCGCACTATGGATCAATTATGACTAACTTCACTTTTTTAAATTCTTCTTTGGACCTGCGATTTCAAGAAAGTTGAAACACGTTTTGTCTGGCTATTTGGTAAAGATAGAACATTTCTGTCAATCTCAACGAGAACAGATAGAAACAGTTAGTAAAAGCAATATTTCTGCATGACAAAGTTGATTATTGGTGCGTACAAAATACAATCTCATCTGTTTGGATGAGAATATAGATGATAAGACTATTCAAAACTATCAGAACATCATCACCTGCCTGCCTTTTCCCAACTATGTTGGGGTCGGCTTCCAGTCTAACCGGATGCAGCTGAATACCAGTATTTTACATGGAGCGACTGCCTATCTGACCTCCACAACCCAGTTACTGGGCAATATGATACCCCTAGGTAAGACTGGTTGTCAGACTTTCGGGCTTCTGACTACCCGTAACAACTGTCAAAGATCTACGAATGACAGCCGGGACCAATGGCTTAATGTGCTTTCCGAGGCACGAAGAGGTCTCGGTATGTAAAGATGGTCACCCATCCACAGACCAACCGCAGCAAGCGTAGCTTAACCTGATCGATCGACCTGTGCGGCTGTTATTATTTAGCCACGGCCCCCTCTCAAAACTATCAGAACATAAGAAAGAAAATTAAACAATTTCTCAATTGGACAAAATTCTTATAAGAATGACAGTGTGTGCTGTGGTCAAAATCTCACCTCTCTCTATCTCTCTCACGATCTCTGTCTCTCCTCCGTCTCGGCGACCGTGACCGCGAGCGCGAAGATCTCCGACGCCGGCGTGGGGACTTCGACCGCGAGCGATGCCGCCGTGACTTCGGCGACGGACTATTGAGAAAAGCGCTACATAAATACGTTAGCTTTTTGTTAGTATTGTGCAAGTAAGTAAAAAGACGTATAGTTAAATCGTATAGTCGACCTTGTAATCGCTTTACCACTTTTGTTAAAAATAAATTGTAAAAAACTTCAAATTGAAACTTCATTAAGGCCCCGTGCACGAAATCAACTCATTTCAAACAATTTAGATCACTACTTGTGTGAAAGGCAAGAAGAATTAGAACTTTTTATTTTGTTATCGTAAGAGACGACTTATTATTCTTTTACATGGCTTGAATGATTTTTTAAAATAATGTATATAATCATGGCAAGCACCCATATTCCAACACCCTTTTCCGCAAAAGTACGGAGCGAGTGATGGTTTGGCTATGTTGTACAAGAAAACTACATAAGATTGTGCACATTAAAAAATGTTTGTAACATCATTATATAGTCTACTGTTACATGGGTTGAAAACATTATTGACATCAATACGAATTAAAGCAGAAAAAAAATGCTGAAAGACGTAATTGTTGAGAAAACGTTTAGACACATAAGTATTTTTTTTCCATACTAAAAAAACACTTTTAGGAAAATTTAAAAATTACACATTAATCTTAAGTTAACCTTTTAATAGAATCTAAATTTTATTATATAAAAAATCAATAACTTCATTTAGTAAATTATAGGCAAAGTGAACTATATTATCGACCGCGCGAACCCGATTTCGTCAGTAACAACCGGGCTCTCCCAGCGTGAACACGTATCACTTTGCTTCGCAGGCGCTCGCGAGTTATACGTAAATATAATTCCGAGATTGTACGCCGACTACCACATTTTGATCCACTAACGTTATGGCGGAATGTCTTATGTAAATGATGTATAAAAAATTTGCTAACTAATTTGAATAAATGACATTTTATTTGATTTATGTATAAATTACTTTGACCAGATATGTTGAGCTTATACACTCCCCGCAACATGAATAAGACCACACACATTAGCTCTGGTTTGATAAAGCAATGTGTTAAGAGCTTTTGAAACCCGTGTATGATATCGTTATAAGATAAGTAAGTAAATCTGATCAATTACATTGCCCTTTGGGATGTACAGTGAAAACTGTGTGCATTGCATGTAACAAGAGTATGCTTCTTTGTACCGCGCCTCTTGAATAAGACCACTGAAAAAAACACATGTTATTTTTTGTAGCAGAAGTTTAATTTAATGATTAATAACTAGTATTCTTGCCATTCCTTCTAATTAGTTCAAAGATTCTGGAGGGTATTGAAGTATACAGAGATTTTAGGTACTCGACAGAAATATTATTCCATGTTTGCTGTAACGCTTTCCCTAACTCTTTTGAGTTATTATATTGCCTTGAATTTGCGTACACCTGACGAGAAAGACATCCCCAAACATTTTCCATGATATTAAGGTCAAGCGAGTTTGAAGGCCACTGCAGAACATTGATCTGATTTTTATGATATTTATCTGATATTTATATGGTTAAAAAAAAATGGCTACTCGCATTATCATGCTGGAAAATAAAATCTTGACCCCTACAGACATTCACAAACGTATCCTTTTCTTTACCAGCAGTTCAACATATGATTTAGCTGTCTGTCTACCTTCCAGAAAAACTAAATCAATCGCCCCATGGTATGACATAGCTGCACATATAGTTATTGAACCGAAATCTTTACGTCGTCGTAACAAAATGAGTTCGTTTTTTCGCAATTCATGAAAATAATAAGAGAAGCCGTCAGGGCCATCGAGATTAACCACTAATAACTTTATACCACTCAGTTTTCCAGTGAATCTTTTCACGAGCAAATATAAGACGTTCAGTTATATGCCGGTCTTCACTTATATCTTTTGACGTTTTAAATGTGGACAGTGTTGTAATATCTTCTAAACTGTTCTTAATGAGGCTTTAGTTCCGACGTTAATTGCTATTTGCCTTGCTGTCAAAGTTGAATTCGATGCTTCACGTAATATCGCATGACGTTCCCTTTCCGTGGTAGTAAATTTTATGCGCCCTTTAAAACGTTTCCCGTAATTTTCAGGTTCTTCGAGAAATTTACTCACTACCTGATGTGATTGTCCAATCCGTCTTGCAATAGTTCTGTGTGAATATCTTTCTTCATGCAAAATTTTTATTTTGCCTTGTTTTTCTGATGTTAAACATTTTTTTTACCCATTTTACAAAAAAACTACTACTTGACACTACTACATTTCAATTGTTTGAGTATATAATAAGTACACTTAGATGATAGACACTTGCACTTCTTCGCTGTACAGGCAGCAAAATGCTACTGGTCTTAATCAAGTGGCGCACTGCTATTGGGCACTAAATTAACCAAGGGCGCGATTATGTTTCATGTTGCATAACAAAATGCAATAATCTACACAGCGTACAAAAAGAAACCGTTTAGCGTTAATTTGATGCAATTATTCTTATAAATAAGTATGTGGTTGTAATATATATTGGTCTTATTCAAGTTGCGCGGAGTGTATTTTTTTTTACTTCTTTTGAACCTGACTTGACATGATGAATGTATTTATTACGCAATGATGTGAATATTTAGACTATGAAAAACATTATTGTTATTTTATAAATCACCAAAAGGAAAGAAAAAACCTAAGTAGTGTGAAGACTATTTAGGTCATTTTCTTTCCTTTTTAACCGACTTCAAAAAGGAAGAGGTTATCAATTCGGATGTTTCTATTTTTTTTATGTATGTTCGGGCATAACTCCGTCATAAATGGGCGGATTTGCAAAATTCTTTTTTTTGTTCGATAGAAGTTTGTTCCGAAATGGTCCCATTTAAATTTCGTAAAGATCTGGTGATGAGTTTCGGAGACAGACAACGGAACTCTTCAATAAATACCAGTAAAACAACCGCGATTGCTGCTATCGCATATGTATGCATTGTTTACGCACAACATAACATCACGCAGATGCAGCTTCCTGTCACTGATATTTACATAGCAAGTAGTGTTATATGAATTTGCTTGGGGTAGGTAGGTATAACTACCAGCCGGGGGTTGCGGCCAGCCGGGGGTTGCGGAAGTATCGTTCGTTCCCGCGACCCCCGGCGTAGGTGAGAGAGGGAACACCGGGGTGGTTTTTAGTCAGTAAGAGTCTGACAGACCCCGCTGCCCGCCCCAGGGCGGCGGACATCCATGAGGATTTTCCACGCCAAAACAAAAAAAAAAAAAAAAAAAGGTAGGTATAACTAACAAGTGAAAAATAAAAACTTTTATATAAAAAAAAAAACAACTGACTTCTAAAAAAAGGTATGTTTCTGCACGATGATGTGAAAGTTGGAGTAATTTATGTGGACTACCTGAATGTCAATACCTTTGGTATTGTTCATCAATTCAAAAAAAAATTGGCTGTTACATAATTTATTTTTGACGTGTAAAAGTGTTTTTTACAAACAATCTACAAAAATAAATATCATTGTATCATCATTTTTATTTATTGTTTTGTTAAATGTCTAAAGGTATCTACGAATTGAACCATTTTTTGTTGATTGTGATAAATATACAGTACACACACATTCCAGGCTTTGATTTGTAAGCCGTACACTAATAATTATGTTACTTAAAATAATATCTTCTAATGGATCAAAATTGTTTAAGCGGTCACTACGCTCGAACTTCACCCGCGTGTGCGTGTATCTGCATGAACTGTGCACACAAACATAGAATCGCGACGAATTAACCTAAACAGTAGCGAGTGAATTTTAGGCACGGCCTCTTAAGTTGAAATTGTATAACTGCTGCTGTAAAAAAATAGACATTGATGTTTTATGACTTGCAAGTGGCATTTAGCCTTAAGAGTGGTAAAGGAATTTTAGTGTCGACTATACAGTAGACGGCCGTTTATATGGCACATGATATATGGAGTTTTAGAAAAAACGTTCGGGAAAACGTAGTCTGTCACTCATACCTGTGTCTCTTTCAGATCTCGATGAGGCATTTTAACGCCAGGGTACATAATTATTATGATGACTTGCTAATTTATTTCGCGCTTGCTTTTTTATTATAAGAGCGAAAGAAAAGACGCATGAACATGATAAGGCGAATTGTAGAAAGAAATGTATTGTAGTTTTGTATTGTCAAAATTGCTTGAAATGTGTTGTTTTGATTTTATGCTGAATTAAGCAGTATTAATATATGAGACCAGTAATATTTACCTAGAATCATTAGCATCAGGTATTTCTATAACTTGCGGGCCAGTCTCCACAAATTCTATGTCAGACTCAACCATGTCATCCTTAGGGTCATTCTGTTTCTGTGAATCTTGCTGCGATCCCTGAAAACATATACCAATGTTAGTTTATTTAGAACAAACTCCTTACTAGCTAATCCTTCTTCAAAAATACATACAAATTCGAGGGATAAAGGGAATTTCGAAAACGAACTCTTACCATGAATGAAAGGCCTTGATTTTGATTTTGTTGCATTTGTAGATCAGACATCATAGGCATCAGATTCTAGAACAATCCAGAATTAATTTGATTGTTAGATTATAATTTAATATGTTAAATGTTACGTTAAGTTTTAGTCATTGTTAGATTAAATCAAGTTTTAGTCATATTAATAAATTAAGGGTAGTATTGAAGGATTGCCAGTTTATAGCGAGAGAGAAGTCTCCATTATTATTGCTACTTCGGAACACAGGGCTTAATTTGCGCCCTTTTAGTGTCAAAGCAATAACCAGTAGTCGCTTTGGCCTGAAGGCAATAGGCAAACCTATTCCCTTCAGTCCACAGCAACTACTGGTTACTAAGGGTAAATATTTAAAAAAAAATACTTACAGGTATTTGCATTCCAGTCATCATCTGCATTTGAGCCTGCAAACTTTGCAGTTGCCTCATGATTTCAGGATTTGTTAATATACTGAAACAATAACATATATAATTTACAAAAACGTAAAAGACAAGATAATCATTTTCATTGATTAGCATAATTGCATAGTAACCAGCACTGTTAGAGGATATGAAATTAACGTCAGTAGTTATAACAAACTGTTAAATCGAGTCTATATAAATCTATAGGCCTTTCTCCAGGAGTGGGACAGCGTAGGCTGAAAAAAAAAACTATAATTATATACTCAGGAATATACTATGAATCTACAACGTGTAACGTTAAATGCGCAAAACCTGAAAATCGTTTGATCAGAATAACGAGCAGAAATTAATTGAACCACTTTTTAATATAGGTCACATTTTTCAAAAAATCTTCACCTTTTGAACGCCAATCACTTGTGTAATACGAACTTGTATACAAGTGATTGGCGTTCAAAAGGTTAAAAACGTTGCCGTGTCTATTTATTAATAGGTCAAGTAAGCCAATGTCAGCGCGGCGCATCGGCCTGGTGACGACTACTCACTCGGTAAAGCGTCGTCGCAGACGCAAGAAACGATCAGAATGGCCAGTAAAACTAAAACAGTATATAAAACCTTTACAATTTTTTTAATATGATGATGAAACCTGAATATAAAAAATGATGATGAAACCTGAATATAATTTGTTCAGAATAAGTAACTAAATCGATTCCAATAATTTTTACACCATGTTATATTTTGTCCCAAAAATAATTTAACCTTCAAGGAGTCGCGCGGCGTCGAAGCGACCGCGATTCGATCGATTCTCGATACTTTTAGGCTACGTACACACGGCGACCATTCGATTCGATTTTTTCACGTATACGGTCTTACCGTATATGATGCAATCGTTCACAAGGCAACTATTCGATTCGATTTTTTCACGTATACGGTAAAAACAAGGAAATGAAATCCTCGATCAACATCGGAATTCTGTCCTCCATATTGACAACCGACTACACAAGGGCCACTGCGGGCACGCGCGCTAGTGCGTACGATTCTCGAATGGGCGAGTCGTGTGAACGAGACAACATGAACATAAACGCCACTGCGTCGTATTCGATAAAATCGTTTCGAGGTGCGGTATTCTCTGTGGCAACTTCATACGTTATACGGTGAAAAATGTATCTCGAACACGACGTATTCCCGTATGGACTCCATGTGAACAGTTTCACATAATGTCGACTGCCACTACTATGTTCGGTAAAATCTAGTGTACGGTATACGGGAAAAGTATGGCCGTGTGAACGTGGCCTTATGATGCCAAATTACTTACAAATCCAAAGAAAATTAGAATATTATTTTGATTTTATAATTTTGTTTATGTCCTAACATAATGATAATGTGATAAATACAAAAAATATTAAATAATTAGTGTTTTAAATCCCTGAAATATCCTATAGGTCTTTTAGATTACGCGCGACCGCTGGAGTTACAAATGACTGCGCGCCCGCTTGAAGGTTAAAAATGGTAACAAGTTGGACACCGACCGACACTAAGTACATATCCGCAATCATATGCGCACAACATAGGCCACAGCCGTTCGGCCAGAGGCGCGTGGTAAGTGGTAACCAACTTTTTGTACGGACAATCAGGTAACATAACAAGCTTATAACTTCGTGATTTTTCATGATACAGTTTTGAAATTTTGCACACAGATTCTTTACATAAAAATACTAGACACGTGTTTCGGGTTTGCCATATACTAAAAATAATGTTGTATGGGTGTTAGCCACTGATATTCACATGCACATGTCGCTGTGTGTGTGACCCGTGCACGTGTAGTAAGACTCAATACCTAAAATTGAAGCGCATCAATTCGTAAAAGCGTCCTATATCCCGCATTTCGATAGTGCTACTCTAGTAGTAACAGTGACCCGAGACGAACGAATTTGAAATTATTTTGAACATAAATGATAAAAGATTTATTTTCTATAAGTAGGTTTGTACAAACACTTTTACATGTCAATCACATTTTTTTTTAAACTAGATGAGGTCGGCGTTTTCTATCTGACTACTCTGAGAAGAAAGGCCGAAACAAACTAAAACACGAGTTATTGTTCGATTTTTATTTGTAAAGAACACCCACTTCACAATCACACCATAAAAGATTGCACAAGATCAAGTCCATATTTATCATTCTTTAATTAATGAGTTACCTATTATTTTTAATTCAATAAAAAAATGTGCATAACAAAACATGTCATGCGTATTTTTAATTTACAAAACGTACGAAAACGCTAATTTCGCGCTGGATTTGAACTTAGCTGCCATAGAATGAAATAAATTATACTATATGAGCTTTCATATGACATATAAATCATCACTGTTGAACAATGTTGAAAAAGTGGGCCCAAAATGACGCATGGTCCTTTGCTGTCGATGTGTGCATACGAATACCATAATTGGTTCGGTTTTTATTAATGGCAATTTGAATAGTTTAAAGTTTTTAGAACTCGTCAATGGAGCCGTTTCCGAGTACACGGACGAACATTCGCTAGACGTGCACAGCCGGATTTGGTATCAATTTGACGTAGCACCAGCTCATTCAGTGGTGTCGGCCAGAGAGCGTTTGCCTCAAATGTTCGGACAGCAGTGGATTGGCTGTTATGGATCAACGCGGTGGCCAGCGAGGTCACCGGACCTCACGTTGGATTTCTTCTTGTGGGGTCATGTCAAAAATGAACTTTATTCAACAGATGTTGATACCGTTGATGATTTAAGAAACAGAATAATCATATCATAATAAATTAAAATATATGGCCGCTAATGGCGACCTCTTATCAAGAGTTAGAAATAACCTTATAAGACAGTGTAATTTGTGCGTTCGGGTTCATGGCGTACATTTTGAAAATTAAATGAAGATTTAATGGATAGGGACTAGCTAAGTGATTGAACAGTAATTGTGATTAATAATTACTCAAGGGTGACTGAGACTATTCGGTTAATAATCTGTGATGCGTAATTGTATTTATTGAGCATTCATAATATTAAATATGGTGCCAAAAGACTACGTCGGCACGCGTCTCATCAATGACACTGCGCTGTTTTCGCTCTTCTTATGGTTGGTGAACCAATATTTAAATAGTATTCTATTTTGTTTTAAACACTTTTATGCTATTTAATTTGTTAGAAAAAGTCACTTTTTGATTTCAATGCTAGGATTTATTTGATAGTTTCTAAATACTCCTATTCATTAGTATTGCTACTATTCATTTATTGTTGTATTGTCGTCTCCACCTTGTATACTCCGGTGAGAAAAGACATTTAGATGTCGAGTAGT
This sequence comes from Eremobia ochroleuca, assembly GCA_949629135.1. Taxonomy (NCBI): domain Eukaryota; kingdom Metazoa; phylum Arthropoda; class Insecta; order Lepidoptera; family Noctuidae; genus Eremobia; species Eremobia ochroleuca. The sequence continues at coordinate 19,772,142 of OX451394.1, forward strand.
GTTAGTAAAAACAGGCATAAGTGTCCTAAAGTAAGTGTTTAAGGCCAAGTAATTTCATGATCTCATGCTGTTTCATTTCCTAGTCTAATAGAAAGCTCTCTTTCAACAGTTTTTTTTAATACAGACAGTTGTAACTAAACCTAGTTGCAATCTATTTAGTTGTCAATTAAAATATCATTACTCTACCAATTTATTTGGGATCAGCGCAACATTCTTTCCATACTTCTCAATTAAAATAGTTCAGACGATATTCACCTTCCCAGCGCATCAGCCGGGTTCTGTTGCGACGCGCTGTGGCCGGCGTGTGCGGAGTGCGACGTGTGGCTGGTGTGCGAGCTGTGCGTGCTGTGCCCGCCCGCCGGCTCGGGCGGAGCGTCGTCTTCGCTCTCGTACTCAAAGTCGTTCAGCAGCTTCCTGTTGAACTTCGCCGGCTGGCTTGACGGTTGATCCTGGAACTGATTAGTAGACTTATAGTAATGGAGAATTTTTTTCTGTTTGTCTGGATTTATATTCCGGATTGGCGCAAAAACTGCAGAACGGATTTGGATGAAATTTGGCACACAGATAGTTTTATAACCTGGATTAACCAATACTATATGGTACTTCTAATCCCGTGGGATGTTTTCCGCCATCCACGCGACCGAAACCGAAGGCAGAACCGGTAGGAATAAAGATGAAGTGAGGGCTCCGGCGGAGTCCGAAAACCTATGGAGAATGTCAGCAGTGATTATTTCAATAGTTTTCGTCTGTCCATGAAACTTATCTCCTGTGAGAATAAAACTCTTGCCCTGCCGAAGAATTACATTTTATTTCATTTATCTGGTTGGCACATTGGATTTAGCATTATTTGTTAAGAAGAAAGCGGACCTGAAGCAATTTTACTATATAGATTTTTCCGCCCGGCTGTGCCGATTAATGCCGACCCGAACAAGGGACAAATAAACCTTATGTTGACTTAGCATTAGCATTGATGTTCACTTAATTTGTTAGAATGTTTTGACTTATGGAACAAAATGACAAAGCACATAATGTATTTTTCGTAGTTTGTATTTATTTTCAGATTTACATAAATCTGATGATAAACATCTCCAGAGTTGGTATAATCTTGAACTGAGTCATTGTTTTTTGTAATATTTTAGTACTCAATTTGTTAGATAAGTATTTCAATTGAATCTTTTTATAACATCATGAGTTCATAGGGGTCAAGACATCCTGATAATAATGATTTATCAAGTAAATGCCAAGTTTCTGTTCCAGTCATTTTCTTTACAAGATTAGTGAGAATTAATTCAAGTTATTCACTACTAGCTGTGCCCCATGGTTTCATCCGCATTAGTCTTGATCCCATGGGAATATTGGGATAAAGGTAACCTTTGTCCCAATATACCCAGGTCATGGTCTACCTACACAAATTTCTTCCAAATCCCTTTTAGTGTGAAAGTGTAACAAACAAACATTCATAAAATCAAATGTTTTCTCTTTATAATATTAGTTTAGATTTTGTTTATGTTGTTGCCGATAAAAACTTTTTAAACCAGGACTTACAATTTAAATTGTTGCAAATAGAAGTATAAATAGTTATTTTTAATGTAAGAATATTTACCATGCAAATATAATTTAACATTTACTTTATTGTATTCCATTAATACTGAAGAGATGTGAAAATAAATCAATATTAACGGTTACTTTAGACATTTCTTTACTTTGGTGAATACTCTAAGACTTAAATATACTATTTACCTGATCACCCATAGGTGTGGAAGACTGTGGGGTATGCAGAGGAGGTGGTACAGGTGATATCTTGCTATCCGAAGCATTGTGACTGATGTTCAGACTGCTCCCTGAAACATTTCATATGAAATTATTACTATGTGAAGAAATATCAATTGTTTTCATCATATTTTCCTTGAATTTAACAGAATGTATTGAGATACAAATTCTTATCTCTTCTATTTTTATATATGAATTGCATTGCTGACTAGCTCAACCACTTCATAAACTGATTATTTTAGTTCAATCAATTTTTCAGGAGTGGAGAGATGCCTATGCCCAGGAGTGGGGCAGTGTAAGCTAGTAAAAAATAAAAAATGCAAATGGCCAATTCAACTCTTAGGTACAGTATACATTTTTCAATCTTTGCAAGGTCCAAAGAGTCAAACAATAGATAATTAATTGTCATCTCCTTAGTTAAGGCTTTATAGAAAAATCAATGATAGTACCATTGGCAGTGTTGTTTTGCTGCTGTTGTATCTCTTGGTGTAGCGGATGGTTGGGGTCTGCCATGTCCAACAGTGGCTGGATGACTTGAGAGGTGAACACATTGTTCTTCTGCCACAGGTTAAGTACTCTGATGATGTTGCGCTGAAAAGTAATATATATTTTGAAGTATGGGAATATGGCATGAATAGAATTGAATCATAGACCTATATTGGGCGGACTATGCAAGTCTCATTGTCTGTACAGAAACCAAGGGTGCCATTATTTTTCTACCTACTGTGACATCACCCGAGCGATTTAGTCATTGGAACTCCCCGTCCGTGAGTAAACAATTCAAGGCACATTAGTCTGAATCGAGAGATCACCCTCATCGGCCATCATTCTCTTGCCTGTTATTGTTTAAGTTCGCCACTCTTGAAGTTACGTAAAAATGTCAAGGTATGTAAAAATGTTATTGGAATATCATTAAGTTTCGTTCTAGCAGAGTAGACTAGTAAGAAAAACGAAATTTTGTTATGTGGCATTTGTAAAGTGGTTTCCATAAAGCTGCCGTCATTAAAATGATCAGAGCAAATTCAACTACATTGTGTTCGGAACCAATATTCATGCCCCGTTGTTTCAATCTATTTCTCTTTAACTTTGGGATCACTTGCAAATATGTAGATATAATTAATAACATTCTAAACAAAATCACTGAATTGAAAATTGCAGTAAGAAAAAAAAGTTACATGTCACAAACTACCCAATGCAAACATTATTATTCCATCATATGTTTCAAAAATCGATTAGAATCGAGAACTGTACAACATGTGTGTACAACACTACTTACTTTATTTGAAACAAAAAATGAGAATAGCAACCGTACCACGAAGCTGAGTGACAAGTGAAAATATTGATCATTTTAATTTTCATTGCACGTTTTAACAGAAGCCCAACATGCAGCCTTGTAACTAAAAACCGCAATGTATTATGATTTATCCGATACACACTCTTACATAATTTTCATTGTAAAAACACAATAAACATAAAATAATTAATTTTTCAATAAAAAACACACAATTTAATAACAAAATGACTTACTGATGAAAGGAAACGTTTCCATTATCTCATCCCACTTTTTTTGTGTAGTTTTTACAGCTCAATACTGAACAATTTGGTATTTTTAGTTTACATTTGACTTCTGGCATCAAGAGTTTTTGAGCACGGACTGAATGGAAATGCCGTGAAAGAAGCCATTTTTACTCCCTTTTTACACGCGAAGTACATACACTTGCGTAGCCAACCCAATATAGGTCTGTGACTTGAATAGTCAAGGTGTGGTCATATTGTTCATGTGGATTATTAGAATATTTTTTGTATGAAACAGAACTAATACGAAGTATTGCATTTTTCTCACTTAATGGTAAACAGTTTATAAAAAGTAATAAGTTATAATATTCATTTTATGTATGATAAATCTAATACTGAACATGACTGAAAACATCACCATACTTCACTTTATCAGAAGCTAAAGTAGCATAGCCACTTCCAACAACAATTTTTTCAATACATAGATAAGAGAGGGACAGATTATAACCTAAAACAGTAATTTTATGTAACTAACCTTATCTTCAGGAGGACATCTGAAGAGGTTTGCAAATGTTTGTTGCATGTTTTTTGCAAACCTTGGCGCGAACACATCCTTGTCTTGTCCGAACTGGTGCCGCGACTGTCTCACTATCGAATCTATCACGTAAAGACCAGGCACTTTATACTCTGGCTTGCATTTTTGGATGAACTTTTCAACACTGTGCACTACATGTTTATAAAACTTTATGGCCTTTATAGCACCTCTGGTGATTGCACTCATCTTCGCCTTTGATATTGGCGGCTTGTTGTCGTACAACGCGGATAACTGTAAGAAAAATTTTATTAATATGATGCCACGGAACAATTTGTTCAAGACGAAAACTTAGAAGCAAGAATACCTCCGCGTTGAACGATTTCACTTCCGGCATTTCCATTTTTGTATTTTGGTCTCCTTCACTAATATATTTATTAAATTATGTCGCCATTACAACATAATTTGGAAAATAAAATCATTTTCGGAGGAGAATCAACATGCTCAAAATTACAAAATGGCGTGTATAGAATATGTTGTCTATGGTTATGTAGCATGAGTTGAAGCTTGCGTTCAGAAATAAATATTCAGTGCTCTATTTATTTCTTTGCTAAAACATTATCACATTCACAGACATATAAAGAGTAGATCACATTACAGCGAAATGTTTTAAAGAAAAATTGTGTGGTCTTTTCTTGCGTGAAAATGTTAAAAATCACAAAGATTTTGGAAAATAATGATGATTTTACGGGTAGAACACCACATCGTGAGAGCCCAGCCAGGTTTTCGTTCGCGTAATTACATTTAGGGATAGCGATCTGAGATCGATTAATCGAAGAATCGATTTTTCAGGGCCAAAAGATCGATTTTTTAAATCGATATGTAGTACTGAATCGATCCGATGTATCGATGTTTCAGCCTTGAAAATCGCCATTCGATTTTTTTTGTTTTACTATCTATACATAATATTATTTACAATTAGTTGAATGTATCCGTAATACTACGGTGTTGCCGATTAAAGGGCTAATTCATATTACTCAAAAACTTGCGAGATGGCTGTAGTCTATGAATTTTTGTATTTGTTGATTGATATTGCGTCATTCGTTTGTTTACCTAAGCAAACTGTGTCGTAATTCAAATTCAAATTCAAATTCTTTATTTCAGACGTAAGTCCATAGTAATATCCTTAGTAATATTATACTAATAGTATTATACCTATACCCTATTCAACTTACGAAAAAATAAAATGTAAACAAATCGTAAAAAGAATTCTTTGGATGTCATTTTTGCAATGATAAACTTTTAACTTTATAATAGTCCTTAGTAATATTTATTATACTGTGATTAGCGAAATTAAATACATTTTGAGAATACATGTCTTCTTTCGTTTTTATTACCATATCAAAGTCAAATCATACCTGATTTGACTTTGATATGGTAATAAAAACGATTGTTATTATCGAATTCCTTGAACTAAAAAAAACTGATTTTACTTATAAGAGATCATTTAGTATGTTATCTTCCTTATTTCTCATAAAATGGATTTATATTTAGATAATAAATGTAAACTTGCAAAAAAAAATCGTTTTTTTAGAAATCGATCTTTTAGACCTCGGTTTTTTTGTGAATCGATACAACAGCTTACGATTCGGATCGATTTAAAAATCGATCTTTTTCGGAAAGAATCCCTAATTACATTGTAATAACCCCGTCCAAGGCTGCATTCCGAATTATGCCATAATCGCTCATACCGCTCACATTTTGGGTTCCTATTTAGTTATTACGATTATGACAGCTGAGAGCTGTCAACGATTCGGAACGCTTATGAAAGCGCTCACAGTGCTCTATATTCGCTTGAATACTCATGGTTGGATTACAGTATTTCTTTGTGTATACACCACATTTCTTCTTCTTATTTGGTTAGCTGGCAACTGTCAGCTACAAGCACAATTTAGAAAATGCCACGTTAGTTTAAAGATATGATGCAACTAAAAAAAAAACAGCACTACTGTAATTTTTGACAGCGCTCACGGTGATATTATTTTATGACATGGTCGGTGATATCGCAAAATGGCGCATGTCATGACGTTATCTATGACGATTCACGGAACATCGTTATTGCGCTCACGCTAATTTGAAACGGCTATTAGCAACCTCAAATCGATTACAGCGCAACTCGGAACACACCCTCGGCTGTCGCGCAGTCGGATAGACCATAGACCACAGACATATAAAGACAAGAGTAGTGTAGTAGTACTACTCTTTATACGTAGATAGAGAATGAACTATCTTTATACGTCTGTGGGATAGACCATGCATGAAGACTATAGAAATCTATAGTCTAATAAAAACTAATTCCTGTTCTGAAAAATTTATTGACTACAGTCCGCGCGCGAGCTCCGAGGAATGATAAGGAATGTTGACGTAATGAGCTAGAGTTGTGATTTAGTCGATATTGCACTGTCGATACTAATACATCTTAAGCCTCCGCGCGAGTGTACTTCATGAAATCATTTTATGAGGGTATTATGTACTTGAAATAAAAAAAAAATTATGAAAATAAACTCTCCTCACGCACTTCAATAATAAATGAGTCGATAACATTCTCCATTAAACCATCCCTTTGACAGTAATGTTCCTCTAATGCTAAAACATGTTTATCATATCAACACCAATCTTCTTTTGTGACATGCGTGATAGCTTTTTCGGTGATCTCCTTCAGTCTCGTCAGAGAAAAATCTGAAGTAATGTTGTGTTCCCTCACGAGCCTTTTAACTTTTGCCCATGCGAGCTCTATTGGGTTCAAGTCGCACATATAAGGCGGTAATCGCATTACATCGTGACAAAACAACATAATTATAAATTTAGTACTATTTATAGTAGAAAATAACACTACCTACCATCGCAAAATTAAAAATGACTCGATAAGCGTGTTCTCGCGTCAAGGTCGACACTAGCACTGGGAGAGTGCGGGGGATGGAGCGACGGTCAGGCGCGGCGCACACCCGCCCGCTTCCTCAGCCACCGATTCCTCGGAGCTCGCGCGCGGACTGTAGCTATCTACCAATTTGGCTATTGTTGTATATTCATAGGAAACACATACATACATACATATGAAATAACTTATTATGTGTCGATCATAAATTAAACGAAAATCTCATCAATATGTATGCGACCTGAAGTGTAGCACTATTTGAAGACGAGTGACTAACGAGAGCCTATTTAAGGAAAAGGAAAGCGTCTAACACTGGTAAAAAAGCAGCAGAAGTGGAAATTAATAAAAATATGAAAATTTTATAATTTACTAGCTGCGCCCCGCGGTTTCACCCGTATAAGTCTCCATCACGTAAGAATATCACGATAAAGAGTATTCTATGTGTTAATCCTGGTTATAAAACATCTGTGTGCCAAATTTCATCAAAATTGGTCCAGACACTTGAGCGTAACAAACATACACACTCACAACCTTTTGCCTTTATAATATTAGTGTGATTAATTATTTTGTGTGTGCTTTTTGTTGAAGACTGAAGGCGTAGGACAGGAATAACCTGATCGAAGTTGAAAATCTACTCGAGGATTATCCTGACTGAAAAACTTCAGAGATGTTCATTATACATACAACATGTATGTTTAATGAACATCTCTGAAGTTTTTCTAATATGTGTGTTCTAATATGATAATAAATTTTATACACACTTTTACTATAATTTACATAATCACACCACAAGTGCCAACAGGTAATGAAAATAGATACCTATACATTACATAGTTCTCTGGGGAAAATCACCTGTGTACCTCCCATATAACTTTTTAAGTTCAAAAAGGATAGCATGTAGTCTCGACGCAATATTGGGTTTTCAATTTTTTTAGGTTTCTCCCACAGTTCTCATTTTGTAACATTTTAGGCAAATACATGGGTCTCCGTATTTTCATAGCCTAGGTACTGCTGCACAACGCATATGAATCATATTAATTAATTATGCGTGAAAGAAGTCGCTTGTTTACAAATAATATAAAGGTTTTTATAGCTAAATAATAATAGCCGCACAGGTCGATCGATCAGGTTACGCTACGCTTGCCGCGGTTGGTCTGTGGATGGGTGACCATATTTACATACTGAGACCCCTCCGTGCCTCGGAAAGCACGTTAAGTCGTTGGCCCCAGCTGTCATTCATAGACCTTTGACAGTCGTTACGGGTAGTCAGAAGCCCGACAATCTGACAACCAGTCTTACCTAGGGGTATCCTATTACCCAGTAACTGGGGTCACTCCTTGTTAAATACTGGTATTCAGCTGCATCAGTTTAGACTGGAAGCCGACGCCGACATAGTTGGGAAAAGGCTAGGCAGATGATGATGATAGCTAGCTGTCAAATTCTTAGACGTTGGACATTAGTGACATCTGAAGTGAGCAAGTGGCATTTTTTATGGCTTTCATGGACTGCGTTTTTATATAAAGTCTAGTCAATAACTCAATATTCAGGAGCTATATTGATTCGCTTTTTTCTACTTTCTAAACTGCAATAGCATCCTGTGTACAATACATGTATTATCAGTCGAGTACTCAATAATTATCGAACAGCAGCGGACGTCTGATTGACATCACTAATTCACTAGTGACCAGTCTTGCCAGAAGGTTACTTTTGTAACCTTTTAGGTGATTTTTGAACTGCATTGGTTACTTTTAGGTTACACTAATGAAAAGGTTACTTTAGGTGATTTTTCGGAATTTGTAGAATATTTTTTTTATTTTTTACATAAAAGCAACGTGAAACGGAACGCTCGTTTTAGAATTTTTCATGTTGGTAAGTTTCGTTAGCAGTAGTAGAACTAAAACTACAGACCTTTATAAACAATCATATTCTTAGGGGTATGAGCACTTTGCCAATAACTAGGGCACTTATTTTTTTTCTTCAAGTTGGCTCTCTCCAACCATATATTGAACAAAAAGCGAAAGTGAATCGAATGTCAAAAATAATATGGTAATGTAGAATTATATTACCGATTGCCAATATCGAATGGATAATTTTTCATTTAAAATAAAAATATGACGTGATCCGATGTCTTAATTAATTAATGGAAGGGAAAGACACGCTATCAATATGATAATTAGTACCGTCGTAAATGGAGTAGTAAAACAAGAAGTGACATAGGTATATTAAAAGATTTCACATAAAGTGGTAGTGTATTTATTAAATTTACAAGCTCCTTCGTATGAAAGATTAGGGGCTATGAATTCGCGTATAATTTTTGACAATATCGTACTTGTATATTTCAGAATATACAATAGTCAGTCTGTAGACTGTATACAACGTGTAACGTTAAATGCGCAAAACCTGAAAATAGTTTGATCAGAATAACGAGCAGAATTAATTGAACCACTTTTTAATATAGGTCACATTTTTCAAAAAATCTTCATTAAAAACGTTGCCGTGTCTATTTATTAATAGGTCAGGCAAGCCAATGTCAGCGCGGCGCAGCGGCCTGGTGACGACTCCTCCCTCGGTAAAGCGTCGTCGCAGACACAAGAAACGATCAGAATGGCCAGTAAACTAAAACAGCACATAAAACCTTTTAATTGTTTTTAATGACTTATTTTCTTTCTGAAATAGGTCAATTGAATTAAAAATCAGTTGGGGTATCTGAGGTTTTGCTCATTTAACGTTACACGTTGTATTTATAAACTTAGGTAATATGTAATAGGTAACTCGGGCTGGTGTCCGCAACTCCACGTCAATGCGCGTATTTTGCGTACATATTTATAAACTTATGAAATTAAATATGATTGTTGTAATATACATATTTTGATTGCATGCAATTAAAACCATTATTATCACTAATGTCGACAATATTGCAATAATAACGAATCGGAATTTGATTAATTGAATAATTGGTCGATTTTAGTAGTCTAAACTATTTTTGCCGCCAATTTCCATCGATCGATTCTGCCATGAGATAAACCTACTGTAATAATTACAGATCTATTACTAATTATTAGACAAAAATATGACACTATTCTATTCTATCAACTTACAATACCTACCTTTCCAGTCCAAAAATATGAAAGGTTATTTTTTATACAAAAAGGTTACATTTTTTTTATATTTCAGGTAATTTTTGACATGACCCGACTGGCAACACTGCTAGTGACAGCAGTCAAGAATTTGTCATTTGTTTTGATAATTAATTTTGTTGTTGAAGCGACTTTTATGATATTTAATTATTTATTATATGAAGAACTTGCTTAAAGCCTGTCACTTGCAATTTGTGTGTTGATAATTGATAACTGTTTACATACTATCGTCGTTATGAACTAGTTACATTTCACAAACATACATTTTTATTTACATCTCTGAATAAAAACCCCGTGAAAGAAAATTTTATAATTTTCTTTTGCTTGCATTTAACTTAAAAAAAAGTTATTCAGCGGTGTTTTTAGCTTAATTTGAAGAGTAGAAAATGGCTGATGAGTATGCGGCTGTTAAGCGTGGCAAACTGATATTCAAAGGAGAAAAACCCAAGTAAGTGTTTGCTCTGTAAAAATAACATAGGTTACCTATTTTGAAATCATAATTATACAGACTACTATACTGACTTATTGGATTTGCCAGGAATCAGATAGCAATTCCCTGCAATTAATATTCAATATAGGTATGTATACTGAAATACAAACCAGTAGACATGATTTGCATCATTGCATCTAAGTTGCTGTTTGATTCTATTAATCCATTCACAGGGCAAAGAAACGTAAGCACAAGAAAAAAGAAAACTCAGAAGACTCTAATGTAGATGAGGATTCCCTGAAACATGGCGGTTGGTGGAAGGTTGAAAAGATTGAAGACATAACTGGCTCAGTGTCCATAGAGTTTGGGAAAAATGCTTATGTATCAGCTTTAGACAATGGCTTGTTTACTCTTGGTGCTCCTCACGGAGATGGAGAGGGTCCTTCTCCCGAAGAGATCTTTACGGCATTTCCAGCCGGAGAGAGCAAGTTTGCTTTAAAGTCAGGGTATGGAAAGTATCTTGGTGTTTTGAAGGAGACAGTTGTTGGACGATCAGATGCTGTGGGGGCTATGGAGCAGTGGGAGCCCGTGTGGCAGGAAGGTAAGGGTTCTGTGTGACTATTTCATATGTTATGAAAGGGGGTTATTTTATTGTACAGTCCATAGCACATTAGAAATTAATTTATTGCTACAAAATAAAGGGGCTGTCAATATTAGATTAATGATTTATTGGCATGGCAGTTGATAATACCAACATTTGCTGACATCATATTGCATTCTTGACACCTGTCAGTTTTAGGGGCTTATTTGTAAACAATGATTAAATTGATTTTTAAACTTCAAAAATGTATGGTTAAACAGTCACCAATCACAACATAACTTTAAGTAACATTTATGAATAAAGGTGTACATGTTTTGGTAATTAATGATCTTTATTAGTTACTAGAATTGTTGCACTGACAGTGTCAGGAACACATTATCTTAGTGGCCAGACTGTAGTTAATCCACTTGGTAAAATATGTAGTATGGCTAGGCTAAGATTTACTATATCGTTTTTATTCCCAACTTGAATATTAAGTTCATTCTAGATATTATTTTAGACATCAGTCTAAAACAAGACCAATACCACAATGTGCCCAATGACCAATATGGCGTATCAATGCCATCCATGTTTGAGAGGCTCATTAGGCTTGTATCAGTTTTCTAGTTAGATAAAATTACAAGTAATGAAATCTGCTATAAGAGATTAGTTAGCAGAACTTATTTAGAGGTGGTTTAACCCGTGAGAAGGCGCGCTATGAGCAATTTGCTCACACAAACATCTAATTCAAAAATTTTTTGTCTTTCCCATGCCACACCAATTCAAGCACTTAAGTACCTTCCTAAATATTCACCCCCTCTCCCCTGACGCAATTCTCGATCCGCTCAGTGGCGTTGCGACCGCGCAGCAAGGCGTTTGTGGAGGCCGTGTACCAACGTGCGGCAATTTGCTCATCACGCGCCCAGCAATTACTTTGCAACGAACATGTAAAATACATTGTGTTCAGTGTGTTTCGAGAGGCACATTAGTGTAGATTTAATGGATGAATAACACTTTTTAGTTTTTGTTATGGAACAGTTTTTATTGTGATTTTTATGAAATGTGCCAAAAAAATTAATTAATACTAGGTTGTTTTGTTATTTGCGTTAGAAGTTGCTATTATGTTTAATAGTTTTGATTAAAATACTTGTTTTCTTACTTACTAAACCTTGTGTTATTTATTTAAATACATTATAAGCCAATAAATATAGAAACACTAAAAATATAAACATTTATGATAGTGTGAGCAATTTGCTCGCACGCGCCTACTCGTGTAAGAAAATTAGGCGCGCCTTCTCACGGGTTAAATGGCCACAAGCCAACAATCTATCCTGCCATACAGAAAAAAGTTCTTATTCATTTTTGTACCTACTTTGCATATAAATATATCTGTTCATCATTGCAAAATCCACAGGTAAAACAGCAATTCTAAGTTCCCTCAACAAGTTTATGTCTGTGGACCCTGAAGATGATGCGGTGGTGGCCCGGAGCACTGCAGCTGGGACTGATGAGTTTTGTAACATCAGGAGCAATAAGACTAAGGAGGTCAACAAGTCTGTATTGCCTGATGAGGAGCAGGCGGATTTGTCACAAGTGGAAGTTAACTATGTGTATGTATGAATTAATTAAAAACTTTCAAAATATCATAATTTTTATAGTGTCTTAGTGTGGCTGTTTTTGGCAGACTAGAAAATGTTTCTTGATGTAAAACATCTTTTAGCGCGCCTTGGGTGAGATCGACTACTATGGCGTGACGGCGTGACGCTCTCTTACACGTCCTGTGACTGCCACATTTTTGGAACGAAGTTCCTTAATGCGGCTTGCAGAAGGAGGTGGCTGGTAGAAATCGTCACGTTACGAAAACCGTAATGCCCATTCCATGGGACTTTCTTTCTTTCAATAACGGCATCACTAAGAGTAAAAGCAAATTTGGTCTCCTCAATACAATATCTGATCCATTAAGATTGATTATGACAAAAATGCCAGAAAAAACCCTTAAACTAATTCGAAGGACTAAAAGTGACATTCATTTTTCAGCAAGAAGTTCCAGAAATTCCAAGACAAGAAGCTTCGTTTGAATGAGGGTAGTGTTTCAGAGCTGAAGAAAGCAAAGACAGAGGGCAACCTGCACGAAACACTATTAGACCGTAGGAGCAAGATGAAAGCCGATCGATACTGTAAATAGAGAAATATTATAATGTAACATGTAATTTTCCATTACCCACAAGAGACAAACTTAGGGCCATATTACAGAACCTAACTCAAGACTCGAGCATTACTTAAAACCAGTTTCAACCAATCAAATGGCTTTAAACAAGTTTTATGTAATGCTTGAGTTTTGAATGAGGTTCTGTAATACAGGTACAGGACTTAGTTTGTTTAAGCAAGCCAAAAAAATATATACTATATGATTTTGAGGAATATTTTCCAATTTTAATGACACCAAAAATGATAACTACGAATTCAGTAATCAAATCGTTTAATGAGAGCAGAGTTACATAAAGTTACAATCAATAATTCAATGGTAAACAAAAAGAATTCACTTTCAAATGTTTTTATTTATTTCTCATGTAATAACCTCCAGTACAGTGGCCTAAACGATTTGCGATAATTTGGATACACGGTATTTTACAGAGAAACCATTTACTTACAATCAGAGAATTTGAATATACTACCTACGCGTCTTATATAAAACGATATCTACACCTAAATCTAGTGTTTAGACTAGACATAGAGCTAGTCTATTGGAACATGATTCGAAGTGGCTTCAATTATCCAGTCTAAAGTTTGTGGTGTATATGGATTTATTCTATTTTAGTTTATATGAATGTGCAATACATGTCTAGCATTAATCTTCAATAGTCTTTTAAAAAAATAATAAGGACTACTAAGGAAGACTAAGATACTATACATAAACAGCAGATGATTCTATCTAAACAAATATTATTGCTAAGGGCAGAAGAATGTCATTAGAGAGAAATGCTAGAGATGTATCGCACATTCGAGTTACAGTAATTATTCTATGCATTGTGTTCAAAATCAGTCGAAAGGCCATCTGTTGCAGATACCAGACAATATAAGCATTTTATAGAATCGTAATACATTACACTAACCCCACCAAAGATTGGCTAGATACTGGTTCAAAATAAATATCCACATATCCTGGTCAAAAGAAAGTATTCTCCTTGCCTGTTGTACTGTTTTATTGCAAACATAATAATAACATTCGGTGGGCAAATTAATATAATATTCAATATGTTTCAACAGATTTGATATATAATGATAACGAGATTGCGTATTATATTCTTTAAATTATATCAGAGGAGCATTGCAAAATCATAATATACATACATCTAAAATAAATGCTAAAAATATACACATAAACTTATGTCTACTACGTTAATAATACATAAAATACAATGTTATGTACTGACCATTGAAATATGAAGCTCCTTGAGTGGCCAACCAATTGAATAAGTATTTTTATATTTACATAATTTGTGAAATGATGATAGTGGAAAATTGCAGCATGCTTTGCATAAATAAAGTACAAGGATAGTCATAAGCAAGACTTGTTACAAAGAAAAACTGCTGTTATAAACAATACCTGCTTGTTTTATTTTTCGTTAAAAATAGGTACATTTAATTTACAGCATTCTCATGTGTTCTCACGAATTAATAATATTTATGAACCAAACAAACACACTAAAATGTTCTCACTCATTTCCACAATTTGGCATAAGTGACAGTGCCTTCTTTCTACGCTAGCATTGTTAGAAATTAATAAAAAGATGTGGTGCCTTAATAAAGAAAAACGTGAAAAAATAATGTGACAATGCTAGAGTAAAAAGCGAGACAAAAGTTAATTTTATACACATAGTTTTTTTTAAAACAAAACTTTATGTTTTAAGTGTCACAGTAAACTAACGCGATTATCGCCCGCGATAAAAATTACTGACGTATCATTTAAATTCCCTGCTTTCATCACTGATAATAAATTACATTACAGACCCCCTGTTCAAGTATTATATACTAAAAAAATCAGCGAGTGAGTTTGTAAGTTGTTAAATAACAGTACAGTATGGGAATATCTGGTTAATTTTTTAAGGCTTACAACTGTTTAGACATGACACTGATTCCGAAAGTATTTCGATTCAGAATTTATCACTGTAACTACTCTGTTTCAATACTGTGACGTAAATTATCGCGATCCAAAAATCAAGTACCTATAAAGTCTTTCATCATTCATGGAATCCAAACTCAGCGTTATTTAAAACCTGCATGTTTTCATTCCTGCCAAAACAGAAACATTTTTGACAGATTGTATCACTGAAAACCTCCAAAAGAAGCCAAAAGGCGATAAATAAGATTAGTTTTCAGTTTTCTTTCTTCAGTATCAATGTCATGTCTGCATTTTCAGGAGGTTCACTGAAGGCTCCGACTTAGTGTGTTGTGAGAGAGCAACAATCCTTGTTCTTTAAATAAAGAACATTTCCTAACCTAGGTCTAACATCCCTTTGATATAGACCTTTCATTCCTAATCAAGTCTTTTCCACTTTGTTTATATTGGCCATTTCATTATAAAACCTATCCACATTGCATGTCAACCTTGACATAACAATGATTATTCCAAGGAGCAGTAAACAAATGGAGTGCTGACATTTATTCTTACTAAAAGATTGATTGAATTTAATAAGGACCGGTATAATACACACATGGTGTATTGAAAAAGGTGTTTACCGGGATTTACTATAAACAGGGCTGAAATTTCCAAAGTCGATCAACCAAGAAATATTAGTTTTTTTTTTTTAAAGTTTTTCCATAAAAAAGAAAAGCCAGACCTCAATTTTATTTCACGGATAAAAGATACCGGTGCGGCGTAGTAAAAGTCAGCCCACAGCCATAATCAATTTCCACGATTGGTAAATTAAACCAACGCAAAATGAATCCCCAAACTAGACGTTTGCCTACACCTGGGAATCAGCCCTCAGGTACAGGCAAACGTTTGGGGCTAACCATCAAAATTATTAATAAATAAAAGCTCAGCACTCCATGCACGCACTGCTCCCGGCCCCGCCGCACTACTCTCACAACACCGGCCCCCCGCCGCGCGCATGTCCGTGCTGGGCGCTGCTCCCTCGCCCTCAGCTGTGCGCCGGCATGGCCGCGTCGCCCGCGCGCTCGGCCCGCAACCATTCTACGAACTCGTCTAACATTACTGGCCCTGCAAGTATGGAAATTAAATTAAATCAAATTTATTACTGAACCAAAAAGTTGTACATAAGTTGGTAATTGGAGCCATCTGTTAGGCAAGTAATGCCTGTGTTAGGTGACTCCGCTCTTCCACAGCAGTATACAATTTTTTCAGTATCTTAGAGATAAACATAAACAGTATGTGATGTGTGTGTGTGCGTGTGTGTGAGAGAGAGGGTGTGAGTGTGTGTGAGTGTGTGTGTGTGCAAGTGTGAGGGTGAGGGTGTGTGTGTGAGGGCGTGTGTGCAAGTGTGAGGGTGTGATATGTGGGTGAGTGTGTGGGTGTGTGCATGTGAGTGTCATTTTGTGTGTTGCAATAGTTCCTCAGTATCGGCGTAATTTAGTGTCTTTATCCAATTTGTTAATATTTTTTTACATTCGTGTAATTGTTTATTGTGTATATACAACGTGTCCCAGAAATCAACGTCAAGCCGAAAACGGGCAATAGGCCAAGTCGTGACAGCTATTAGAAAAATATAAAAAAAAAATCTTGGTCATGTACTTTTCGAATTATAAGCATTCAAAAATAAATCTCAAAAAGTGACACCCTGTGATGGTTTTTCAAGTCCTGTGACTACATTATTAACATTTCGGTAGTTTTTTTCTCTGTGATGTAACCATGAATAACCCTTCTGTAAATTACAGTTAAAAGTAAAACGTAACTGCCTCAGTTCTAAATTAAATGTTAGATTTTTGCCCAATATTGAATTCAAAATAATGACATCACCCAACTTTAACCGACTGTACTGAAAAAAAAATCTACTACACTATTTTGGCAAGTAACTTTAAAAGATGGCGCGTTTAGTCAGGATTCCAAAATGGTATAACACATACTAATTGCTACTTCTTAATTGAGAAAAAACATTTTTTTTTTATGAAGCCGTATTTCATAAAAGTTCGATTGAGACGAAGAGTGACGTTATTTTGACTAGTGTGAGCGAGAAAGATTCATTTTAGCTAATGTGAGGTGACGCTACTTTGACAAGTGGGAGCGAGATAGATAGTGACGCTACTTTTATCTAACTAAGAGGGAGACGGATTGACACATCATTTCATATGTGTGAGTGAAACAGATAGAGACGCTACTCTGGCTAAACAGGGATGCGTCGGCAAATTGTGCAATACTGCAGTACGTTACGCTCTTTCGTTGACTGCACATCTTTTTGTATTCGTATTGACTTCGTACTTACAACTGTGGCTTTGTTTATTGGACTTGATTTGCATTGTAATTTGGATTTATCTGCACCGTTTCTGACAACCCCGGACTTGTTTTAATCGCAACCCCGTGTTTGTGTAGTGTTTTATCATGCCATCTCGATACACCGCACAGGAATACGCCAACATGCATCTCATTTATGGAGAATGCTTATGCAACGCCAATGCCGCAGCAAGAGTGTATCGTGAGAGATACCCGAATGCTGAGCGTCATCCCGATCATCGAGTATTTATTAATGTGCATCGGTCATTATCAGAGGGTCGATTTCCTAGCCAAATGGTTAGCGAGGGAAGACCCGTTATGCCCTACGAAGCCGAAGTCTTGCAAGCAGTTGAAGAAGACAGAAGTATCTCAGTACGTGGAATTGAACAGAGCATAGGAGTCCCCAAAAGTACTGCACATCGTATTTTAAAAAAGAACGAGTTTCACCCATACCATGTACGACGAGTACAAAGTCTGCTACCCCGAGACTACCCAGAGAGAGTACGATTTTGTCGAACGATGTTGCAGAGGCACCGAGAGGACCCGCGATTCTTTGAAAAAATTCTATGGTCCGATGAATCAACATTTAAAAAGGACGGTTACATGAACCTCCACAATTTGCACGAATGGCACGTGGAAAATCCAAATTTGATGCGGGAAGATAGATCTCAGTACCAGTTTAAAGTAAATATGTGGACGGGAATTTTGAATGGTAAAGTTATTGGTCCAATCGAGCTGCCGGAGAATTTAAATGCCCAGGGTTATTTGAACTTCTTACAGAACCAATTACCAGAATTATTGGAAGAAGTGCCACTGAACATTTACGGCAGCATGTGGTATCAACAAGATGGCTGCCTAGCGCATTATGCTCTCACTGTACGAGAGTTTCTCAATCGAGAATACCCCGATAGGTGGATTGGGCGGGGTGGTACAATTTCGTGGCCTGCCCGTTCACCCGATTTAAACCCCATAGATTTTTTTTACTGGGGTACGATAAAGGATAAAGTGTACTCTAAACCAATTCAAGATTTAGACGAGCTGCGCCAAAGAATTGCAGAAGCCGCTGAATACATCAACTCAAGAAGATACGCCCGTCTTATTACGCGATCATTTTTAAAGAGATGTAGAACTTGCATTGCAGCTGAAGGAAAACAGTTTGAACATTTGTTATAAAACTTCGTAAATCTGATTTAATAAAAATTATAATAAAAGAAATCCAACGACTGAATTTTATTTCAAATGCACCTAAAACCAACAATGTACTTTTTTTCCTCAATTAAGAAGTAGCAATTAGTATGTGTTATACCATTTTGGAATCCTGACTAAACGCGCCATCTTTTAAAGTTACTTGCCAAAATAGTGTAGTAGATTTTTTTTTCAGTACAGTCGGTTAAAGTTGGGTGATGTCATTATTTTGAATTCAATATTGGGCAAAAATCTAACATTTAATTTAAAACTGAGGCAGTTACGTTTTAACTTTTAACTGTAATTTACAGAAGGGTTATTCATGGTTAGATCACAGAGAAAAAAACTACCGAAATGTTAATAATGTAGTCACAGGACTTGAAAAATCATCACAGGGTGTCACTTTTTGAGATTTATTTTTGAATGCTTATAATTCGAAAAGTACATGACCAAGATTTTTTTTTATATTTTTCTAATAGCTGTCACGACTTGGCCTATTGCCCGTTTTCGGCTTGACGTTGATTTCTGGGACACGTTGTATATAATTTTATTAATCCTATTATAAAGTTGACATGGAAATTATTTGTTAAAATGTATAGTCCTTCAGACCGAATCTCTGCGGAGTCTAACGTTCGGCGCAGGAGATATTGTAGAACAACCGTGTGTGCGCAGACACACGTGCACTCTTTTTCCCTCGCCCATGCCCGGGGCCCAGGCGCATGAGGCCCGGCCGCGCGTGGATGTTATTCACAAGTGACTGCACTGATAATGCTGGTGGTGGTGCAGTCACTACTTGTGGTTGTTAGATTCACGTTCCACATAACTAAAATACCAAAATACCCCAAACATACTGGCAAGATCTTCTATTCATCTGTGAACACACCACATTCAGGCTTGGCGTCCATGAGGGTGTTGAGAGCAGACAGTGTGCGAGAGACGTGTTAATAGATTGAAAAGTGTAATAATTGTAGATAGAATAATAAATAAATATGACACAATATACTAACACGCTCCATCGGCGTCGTATGTATTAAGCTGCGTGTCGACCGTCCGACTGAACTCGAGGATGTTGCACCACTGGTCGCGGTTGACGACGCGGTAGCGACGCTCGCGCTGCAGGAACTCCGCCAG
The DNA here is from genome assembly GCA_949629135.1 of Eremobia ochroleuca. Lineage (NCBI taxonomy): Eukaryota > Metazoa > Arthropoda > Insecta > Lepidoptera > Noctuidae > Eremobia > Eremobia ochroleuca. The sequence continues at coordinate 19,791,808 of OX451394.1, forward strand.
GGGAGGCCGGAGCGCCCAGCGGGGCAGTAGCACTCCCAGGAGCGCCCGGGCCGTGCTGGTGTCTAGTGAGCGCTGGTCCTTATCCTGGAAAAAGGTGAAAGCATTTGTTAGAAAACAGTTACGGTGAAAATTAAAATCAAGTGTTTTGTTTAGTTTTTTGGAATAATTCTATTTTGTTTATTGTATTGTCTGATATAGCAGTAAACAATTAAATTGAAGTCGACCAAGTAAAGTTTCGACAAATGTGTTCGAGATTTTATTTATATGTAATTGTAAGTTTAATAATAATGTATTATACATACGCATAAACCTTCCGGAATAAATTTTCTAATTGACTGTGAAAACTGCATCAAAATCCGTTGCGTAGTTTAAAAGAGCAACGCGATCACACAGGCAGACACGAAAAGCAAATTTATTTTATTTTTGGTTTGCTCTGTTATGCGATTTGGTAAGCAATCAAATCGAAGTCGACAAGACGAAAGCTTAGTCAACATGATTCTGGTGCCATTTTCATGCTTGGAGTAACTGCGTTAATTTCTTTGTCTATACAAATAAATACATTGAAGTGTCTGTTTGTAATGACACAACAACAGCTGTTTACTAAATGCATAGTACTTAGGTATAAGAAAATACCAAATTAAAAAATATTTGTCTGCCTATTCGTTTGTTCCGGTTAATCTCCGAAACGGTTGGACCGATTTTGACGGGACTTTGACTGGCAGATAGCTGATATTATAAGGTGTAACATAGACAGAGATACTTTTGTCCTGGTAGTACATTCCCGTGGGATAATGTCGCGGGCAGTATCTAGTTCAGTATTTATATGATGATGATAGAAACTGTACTCACCCTAGCAAAATCATAAGAATATCTGTAAATGGCCTTAAACATATAGGGATCATTGAGTAAGCTGCGAAGGTATTCTATTTTGTTCTGCAATTTGTGCGCACTGTCACATTGTAGCTCTGTTAGTCCTGAAACAGATTGAAGCATCTATTTAATAATGTTTCTTTGTTAATAGTAGTTCATTTCTATGATATGGCACGAAGTTTACGAAAATTATGTCCACATGTAACTAGCATTCCTCACAATCCTTACGAAGGTGAAGGATTACAATAATATAACCTTTTTTTTTATTGCTGAATGTGCCTACAAGCATGCCCAGAAAATGTATGTTCATATAATATAATCATACTGTTTTATTTTTTCTTTCATTATATTTTATGATCTATTTTAGATATCTAGCTGAGAAAAGAAATTGCAAACCTACCTTTTATCCATTCCTCTTGTGTGAAGTAGCCCATTTGTTTTGCTCCCATTTTGTATGCGATGACCAACATGACGACGTTCTCAGGATCCACACCTAAGTCTTCACAGAACTTTTCCATGCCTTCCGGACCTGTACATACATAATAAACCCGTTTTTATTGACTGTCAAACGTGAGTATACTGTAGCTTCTGAGAGGCACAGTAGAAGGCCAAGAAATATAGCAGAAGAATTCGATTATCAGTCCTACTAATCTAACCAATGGCATTCAATAACTGGAAATAGGACGTCCAGCGGCGAAATTGGTAGACGACATTGTTGCCACTGCGGGTTGGGCTTAAATGAGACTGACGCAGGAGTGTAGGCATTGGCACTCTGCACAACCAAGGGAGGCTGTGGATGACGATGATAGAGTAGTAACTCACCCAATACTTCTGGGTCCAGGGCTGTTGTGTATTCTTTAAACCATGTTAAACATTTCTTTACGCTAAAACTCGTGTCTTCTGATTTGGAATGTCGACGTGAACTGAAATTGACAAGTAAATAAAATAAATAAATTTTACTTAATAAGATGATCTTATAAAGTTTCCAATTTTTGTTTTAAGGTCGGAACCCTAAAACACGCACTGGATTGTACTGCGTTAATTGACTAAAACTTAACTGGAATCGCATTTCATTTTTATGGTGGTGAATAAGTGAAGCAGAAGGGAATGAGGTTGGTCTTACCTGCTATTTCTAGATCTCTTGTGGTGGTGGTGTTCATCAATGGCGGTCGCCCCCGGCAGGACTTCGCCCCCGCTCGCGGGAGCGCCGCTCCGTGTGCGTTTACTGCAACGTGGCATCGTTCTACCACCCTGTACAAAATAAGTTAGAGGATACTTCAGTATTATTTTTTGCTTTATTAAATAAAGCTTAGAAATATGTTCCATATAAAGAGTGCTACAAGGCTCTTTTGGCGCCTGAGTGACATTGACAAGGGGTTGTTGTTGGTGAAAATTTGGTACAGAAAATTTACTTACAAAACAAATGGCGGCGTAAGGGCTCTTGTCCCACGGCAAGATCCTGTTTGTTGCAGGATCCAGTTTAGTAGTGTACGTGTTTAAAATAAATAAATTAAATAAAATAAAATATTCTTTAATTCGGATGATAATAATAATAATACATCAATACACACAACATCACCTAACAAAGGAGAATCGTACCTCCCCGCTATGATCTTCAGGATGGAGTTGGAGCTGTCCCGCACTCTACAGAGCAAAGAGGCAGATTTCTGTCTGACGATGGCGTGGAAGCCATCGACGTGAGCTTGTGCAAACATACCTGATGCACTGCAGCATAATAAATATATACAACATTATTTTTAGTATACTGCAAACCTGAATATAGTTCGTTCAGAATAAGTAACTGAATCGATTCCAATAATTTTTACACCATTTTATATTTTGTCCTAAAACTATTTAAAAAGGTAACAAGTTGGACACCGAGCGACACTAAGTACATATCCGCAATCATTATGCGCATAATACAGGTCACAGCCGTAGCCGGTCGACCGGCGGCGCGTGATAAGTGGTAACCAAATTTTTGTATGGACATCCAGGTAACATAATAAGCTTATAACTTCGTGACTTTTCAAGATACAGTTTTGAAATTTTATACATAGATTCTTTACATAAAAATACTAGGCACGTGTTTCGGGTTTCCCATATACTAAAAATAATGTTGTATATTCACACAGGCATCCTGTTTACACTATCCGGAAAACAGGATGCTTGTGTGAATATATATATTTAAACACATACACTACTAAACGGGATGCTGCAAAAAACGGGATCGTGGGAAAGAGGCCTTAGTTCCGATTTCGTCCACGCGCCAAAATAAGCTTGTAGCGTTGTAAATAGCTATTTTAGCCCAAAAGGATTTAATTACATGTACCGCATACCACTTACGATTACATCAGGCGCCCAGTTAACCTCGCTGACAACACAATACAATAAGATTGACAACAACATAAATACCATCAGCAGAAGGAACACTGCATACAAACACAGAATACATTTTATAATGGGTTGTGATATGTTTCTGTGATACATATTCTTAAGCAGTTAGTGCTTGATGCTTGACCTATTATTATGTTTCATAGGCTGGAGACACTAGCGACATCAAGGGATTTGCTGATGTGTTGCCAACTTTAATATTTCGAAAGGCTGATGAGTCGTGTTTATAACTATCATGCCATATTCGAAGATGAATCTGAGATAGTAGGTCTATCAATTAACCTTTCCACTGCTATTCATCCATTGTTGTCCGCCAATCAGTTGTTTGTCAATGTCGTTAACAGAATACAAGCATCACTTGCTTATTAAAACAAAATATTTGTGATAACAATATAAAATAATCTACACACATTTATCATAAGAGAGAATTGGAAATGAAGTTGTACAGACGCCAGCACATCAAGCTACTACAATCTCTCAAATTTCTTTAATAGATTTTCAACTTTATCCCTAAATTAGAAAGCTTTATACTTTATAATTTGTCTTTCATTATTTTATTGGGGTACTGCATAGCTGAAAATGTCATTAGAATGGATTATCAAACCATGGTGGTGGTGGGTGGTCCATGGTTTCGTAAAACAGTCAAGTCTGTAAGTAGTAGCATTGTGAGTAATATTCTATTTCAATTGGGAAAATATTCAATTTATGAAGACAGAACAGCAATGATGAGGGAGATTTTTCCTAGTATGTTTGTCATCTAAAACCATTCAAAAATAAAAATCAAAAGTCATTTATTCAAACTAGGCTGAGAATCAGCACTTTTCGAACGTAAAAATTACAAAAGACAGTCCCCCAAATGCCCGCCCTTCACCACTTCCTTGGGCTTTCGCTGGGAAGAAGAAGTGGCGCAACAAACTCCCTAGCATTTCATTATTAAAGTTGATATAACTTTGACCATGAAATCAAAGCTACTATTTTTTATTGTTGTTATCAAAAGCAGATTTGCAGAAGTCTGTTATTTAGATTTTTAATTACATTTTTAATTACATCTATCCTTAAAAACAGTCAGGATAAGGACTGTCCTGATGATTCAACATTATGCACAACTTTAATGCATTTTGCACATGCTCAATACAATATTTCCAAGACATTAAGTCATATAATATGCAGTAGTAAATAGCTTATTTACATTATTGTTAGTGGCCTTGAGAAAATTGTTGTTTGATGTTTTCATTAAGTGTGAAAGAACTGGTATAATCAGTGGTTATCTATGTATAAATTCATTAAACTATACAAACTTGAGCATTATAAGTATTGTTGTTTCTTTGAGCAAATATATTAATAAAAAAATTGACTGAACAATGAAATATGTTGCCATTGTTTTAAATTTGTGTATATGTATTGAGAGCTCGACTCAGTCAGAATGGTGATGAGGAAATTAGCTACAATAATGGCCATAGAATCCTTGAGTGGAGAATAACCATGCTCCACCTCTTATCCTGCCCTTTGTGCCCCAAAACCTGCAGCCACAGTGACCTCTGCGCTACCACTGCAGTAAAGTGGTGAAGTTTTGGGCCAAAAAAAAATTAATTAACTGTTGTGCCAGTGACACGAAGAAGAACTAGAGAGTGCCAATTGGCAAGCATACAGTGACTCTTTCCCAAGCAGATCATACTGATTATGGAAGGAGCAGTACTGTGGGACAACTCAGGTTGAATGCCTTACAGCAAAATGACGTACTTTGCACCCAATACCACAAACAAGATTATCAACAAAGATAATGAATTCTAAAGGCCATCTTAGTTTTTTTGCCAAAATAACCTTCTATTTAAATCTAAATCTCACTTACTGATTATTACCCATCAATATCAATAATTGATGATTAGTTATAATTGCCAAATAATTTATGCTGCTGTATTCATCATTGAAACTGGTTTCTTTAGTCGATAAACATAAATTGTGTCACAGAATTCAAGATTAAAGATGATTCAGCACTTTTCATGTCAATGTTTAAATTGTTTATATTAGTGGGTAAGCATTTGGTTTGGGTTGAGACTAGTCAACATTTTTAAATTTCGTTTAATTATAAATGCTATCATTCATTTAACAGTTGGAGCTTTCAAATCATAAGAAATAATTATTAATTAGGAAATGTTAAATGGTTTTTTTTTACAATTTTGCCTAAAATTTTGAACTTGTTTGTAATTCAGTATAATATTGACATGTAAAGTTTATTATTGCACTCTTACATGTGCTGCAGCCATTACATTGTGAGTAAATAACTAACTTAATGTTTAATTTGATTAATATGTTTCAGTAAACACAGCTTACTATCCTCACAGCTATGTGTTGACAATACAAAGTTTATTTCCACTTCTCTTTGCAAGATAATACACAATACAACACTCACATATACAATAATCTAACAAATGGTGTAACCTCTTGGAATCATCACCCAAATATGTAGAATTTTTATCTAAATCTAACCTTGCGTAAGTTATATATATAAACAGCTGGTTGTGATAGAACATTAGGATTCATTGTAAGCATTTAGAGGTTATACATATAATATTCATCTCTGCACTCCGATAATACACAATGTAGAGAAGTAAGGCCGTTTATAAGACTAACAAACACACAATACAACCGATAAATTACAATAATAAAACACCTCCAGCAATGGAATCAGCTAAATGTTTACCTACACACCTCAAAGATCAAATCAAATGCCTTTGAAAATGTAACACGCACTTTTACGGTTTAGCATAACGAAAATTAATCAAACTTACTATTGGTGGCAGATTCGATATAAAATTTGAAAACTTAAAGGGGTTTTCGTCTCCTATTTTGCGAATTTTGCAAGTACAGCTTCACGAAAAAAATGTCTTCTTGACAGGTCGATAATAACCTGAAATAAAAAAATCAATGTGGGGCAAAAGAGAAAATACATTCAATACAAATGACTATGATGATATCATGATCAGTATTTCAGTTACTTACTGAAGATCGATAAAAATGTTAATACAAAACGAAAGGTGAAACGTTACATTTTGGAAGACGTCCCCTACAAAAATTTTTCAAAAAATCATACCTTTTCTTTAAATATATAGATTAAAATATATCCAGTACTAGTTTAAGACAAATTAATAACTATTAACACTTTTCCACAATACTATAAATTAATAAATTGATGAACCAAACAGCAGACACAGCGACTGTGAAAACTCAACGAAGTGAACGTTTAGTTATTGCATTAACTTAACACATTCAATTTATTTACAACCATTGTTTTACAATTTATTTAAATAATTACGATTATTTTTTTTTAAAAGTTATTTTTACATTTCATTATCGCTATTTTTTAATTATGAGTTGTTTATCTCAAGCTTATAATGAAAGTGAACATATTCTAAAGCTTTGTTTTTAAGCGACGTCGAATGGTAACTAAACGTAGCTGCATTATTTTTTTATTGGAGAAATAACTTTTAATTTTAGCTGTTCCAACATTGGTAGTGTTCCAAGGTTTTTTTTACAATACACAGGTTTACGTTCCAATATTATTTTTTGAAAAATTGATGCTGATTTTTATTTTTATATGTAACGGCACTTTTAAATTCAATGCATTATAATAGGTCTTTACTTATGAAATTGCCGTTTTGTATTAAAAAATTGAAACGAATTTTTTTCATGTATTTTTTATTTGTATGAATCGAAGTAATCACCCATCCATGCAATCAATGCATCTTTGCCAACGCAGTGGCAGTTTATTGATGCCATTCTTACAGAAATCAGCTGGACGGGAGGCAACAAATTCTTCAAAGGCATTTTGTACTGCCTCTCGGGTATTGAATTTTTTTCCCGCCAAGAAGTTATCCAAATTCTGGAAAAAGTAGTCTGTAGGCGCAAGGTCTGGTGAGTAGGGCGGATGACGGAGAGCTTCCAACCCCAGTTCTTGCAACTTGGAGACCGTCTGCTGTGCAGTATGAGGTCGCGCGTTGTCGTGCAGGAGCAGCGGAGACGAGCGATTGACCAATGCTGGTTGGAGATGTGCCAGCTTCTCCATCATTGTGTTCAGTTCTTCACAGTACACATCTGCAGTAATGCTCACCCCGTTTGGTAAGAAGCTGTGATGAATCACACCGGCGCTAGACCACCAAACAGTGACCATCACTTTTCTAGGGGTAAGTTTTCGTTTAGGGCATTGTTTAGGTGCTGAACCAGGATCCAACCAACTTGCTGAGCGCTTGCGGTTATCAAATAGAATCCATTTTTCATCGCAGGTAACAATGCGGTTCAAAATTCCTTCATTTGTGTGTCTGTTGAGCAGTGCAAGGCACGTCTCGACGCGTACTTCGCGCTGGCGATCATTGAGTTCGTGGGGCACCCATTTGTCAAGCTTTTTTACCTTGCCAATTTGACGCAAATGGACCAATATTGTTTTGACGCTAACGTCGAAAGCTGCTGCTAATTCAGCCGTAGATTGTGTATCATCAGCTTCCAAAATCGCCTTTAATTCGTCACTGTCGCCCAGTCTTCGGACGACCGCGAGGTTCATTTTTCAGGTCGAAATTTCCAGAACGGAAGCGAGCAAACCAATGGCGAGCAAACAAATTTCCAGAACGGAAGCGAGCAAACCAGCGAACGGAAGCGAGCAAAAAAGTGGTGTGATGGTTTGTAGTGTTAACTCCGTAAACGTCGTTGATGTTGCGTGCCGCTTGTGCCGCGTTGCTGCCACGACGGTACTCATATTCCATAATTATTCGAAATTTTAACGTATCCATGATGACGAAAAAGATTGAAATGTGATGAAAATGTAACACTAATCAATAAACAAATGACTACTTTTGGAAACAAAATTCCATGTTTTTAAAATAAAATTAATTTTAAATTAGAATTCTTAGCCAAACAAAAATTCTTTTGATTTGAAATGGCCAGTACTGCAGAGCGGCAATATCATAGGTAAAGACCTAATATGTAGGCGGTTTATTTCAATATTACATATTAATTTGCAGGCAGGATATTAGGAAATTAGGACAACAGCGTAGGTAAAAAGGGTCATTTACTCGACTGAAAACATAATATTTTGAGAACTACGTCATGCGCCCAGCTGTTGCTTGCAGCATCTGCATAACATTCCCATAATAGAAAAAAAAAGTTTTATTCCTGTACCAACTAGTTTACACACGGAACAGATAAATAGATAAATAAGGTTGGAATGGTAATGTGGGCGTGGCCAGCGCGCCACAGTTATGATTAGAAAATCAAACTGGACCGATTCATTAAACCACCCCGTTTAGTGCGCTTCGGATTACTGCGGAGAAAGAACAGAGCTCTGCTTTAAAATGCCGTGTTGTGCAATTATAACTTGTAAGACAAAAAGTCAGACCTCAAGTATAAAGCGCGGAGATATATCTTTCCATCGGTAAATCGAAAATAACATTTAATTACAATATTATTTGTAAAAAACATAAAAATATAGTGATCACTATGAAATTCCAAGCATTAACCACATTATTACAACAAGTTACAAAAAACATACATTGCTCGCTGTGTACTCTATTAATCAACACAATGACCAAGCCCGCTAACAATGTACTGCATGCATTGCGTCCTACACTTCAACCATAATGACGTTTCGTCCTTTGCCCTGATTGGCTGTGTGATGCACGGCGCATGTTTATTGATAGTGAGGTGAGCATGTGGTTAAATAAAATCATCGATAGAATTCTCGACTGTATTTACGTTTGACAAAGATAAATTGAATTATTTTATATTTAATTAACGATAGTATATTTTTATTTAGACGTATATTGAGTAAATGAAATATTATATTAATCATTGAATTAATGTGACCGAATGATATACAGGGACATATAGACCTGTCATCTACGAATTTACTGTACTGTATTTAGTATTAAAATCAAATTTAAATGCTATTTGAATCATGCAATAAATTATGCCGACAAAGACGAGTACTTACTATTTGCTGTAAACATTTTTCTGAAAATTATTTTATCACTAAAAAAACAGGATATAGGTACTTAAAACCAGGTATGATCCCAAGAGAACAAATTTTTCAGGTTTGTTCAAGTTTTTTGGTAAGTTTTGTGAAAATGTACCTATTACTAACTTGTTGGAACTAAGTTCCATATTGCATATTGTACTCCTATTTTTTATAATCCTAAATTATGAACAAATCTGATCCCTGCATTCTAAAACATAATTTATCATCAAATTGGCCAATACCCTACAGCAAACCACGTCACAGACCTCACCAAAGCAATTATTGAAAAATATATTAATGTGAGGTTACACTTTCTTTTGAAAAATTCGTTCTCAATTGATAGCAAGCGCCAATTGCTTAAGAAATATGTTTTATTCCAAGGACAGTGATTATTTGTAATTAATGAAAAATAAATAAAATTTATTTCTTAATATTTATTTCATGTTTCTATTTTCCCCATACATTCATCAGATAATTTATCGATAAAGAATATCGGCTTTATCAAGCACTAGCGTGTATGAAAAATTTTATTGCTTTTTTCGTGTGTGAGTGTCTATGCCTACGGGAGCTTATTGCTAGTGTGCGAACAAATATCTGCCCTGAGATTTATGTGTGTGTGATTTTGGTTGTGTGCGAAATATTTATAAACATAGTATTGCGTATGTGTAGAAATTAAAATAGTGGGAGTCAAGCGGCGACACTGGTCCTAATACAAAATTGGAGCGAGGGCCTTTCCAACCTTATTCATCTATTCCGTGAGTTTACAATTAGTTTATGATACTGCCCTTGTTTGTTGCGTCAAGTTACACCTGTATTTACGTGCACGGTGGGGTGTGCGCAATACAAGTACGCGGTAATAGCGAACTTTAGGAAGCTGTCGCCTATCGTTTCAAGACGCTCTTTCTTTAAGAAAAGGACAGAAGATAAATATTAGTTTAGTCCTGGCAAATTAAGATACTCCATAGACAAGTTTAGACATGATTAAGGAATTGGCTACTAAAAATACGTCAATTTACGTCTAATTTGACAGGACTAGAAGTAATTGGAAGAAAAATACTCAACATCCTACACTGTAGCTACGTAAGAGATAGAATACCTTCAATTTAAAATACGTATCAATATGTAGATTACCAAGACGTGCAAGAGTTCCGGTTCTTCTAAAGCCCCTTTGAGACGCTATGGAGACGGTGTTTTACACAACATCAAGTTGCCGGTGCCCCGAACGGCAATCTTACCTCACTCGTTTCATCGCCAACGAGTCGTATCTGACCCACAGATGGCACTGATCGATATCTAGTGAAGCCATAACATGACAGAATGTCATCATCCTTTTTATTGGCAAGCGGTAAACATATCCCTCACTTTTAAGTAGTCTGGACTGGTCAATACTGGTTATCACGTCAGTAAAGACCAAATCGTACCAATTTTGTACGTGGCTCACCCTGGGCATGCGAGGTTTAAAGACACATGGCTAGCATTTTTACTACGACTCCTGATGCCATAATTCGTGCTAAGAAGAATAAGAAAAGATACCCCATGGTGTTCCCCTACTGTACTACTCCCACATCCCAACGGGTCCCGAAGGCTTGATTAGGCGATGGTTTTTGAAGAAATTTTTAAGACATTTTTTCATAGTGCCTCGTTTCGTATCCACGGACTCCACATCACTACATAGTATAAATCAAAGTCGCTTCCCTGTCTGTCTGTCCCTATATATGCTTAGTTCTTTAAAACTCCGCAACGGATTTTGATGCGGTTTTTTTTAATAGATAGAGTGATTCAAGAGGAAGGTTTATATGTATAATACATTCATAATATAGCAGAGAAACACTGATAATTTTAGAGGTTTCTAATATGATGTCGTAAATAAACACATTTTTTTGCGCTTACATTGTAAACGCTGGCTGAACCATTCGAGATAGATCAAAATAATATACTACAGTATTGTACACCTTAAAAAGTTCTACAAAAAAGTCAGCAATGGTATATGTCTATCTCTTAGGGATAACCCACAATAACCAATTTTTATCCTTAACTTTTTACGAGACATAATGGCTTATTTAAGAAGCAATTTTAGGCAATACAGCATTAATCCTTATCCAATTAAGTACCTACCTTAAAAACATTGTGCATTTCCTATAGATCATTATGGCCCTTTACAGCATGTAATTTAAATGAATATTTTCGAAGATATTACAGATTTAAATTGCGGGCGTTACCGGCCGGGGAGTCAGCCGATGGCGCTTGAAACTACCCAACGGATTTTCAACTTTATCACTAAAGCATAAGGTTCAAAGTTGATTGGGAAATTTTGACAGTTTCGGGTAGCTTGATGTGCTGGCGTCTGTACTACAGTATTGTACACCTTAAAAAGTCTACAAAAAAAACTACAATGGTATATGTCTATCTCTTAGGGATAACCCACAATAACGATTTTTTATGCTATACTTTTTACGAGAAATAATTGCTCTAAAATTATAAGTGTTTCTCTACTATATTATGCATGTATTATACATATTATAAACCTTCCTCTTGAATCACTCTATCTATTAAAAAAAACCGCATCAAAATCCGTTGCGGAGTTTTAAAGAACTAAGCATATATAGAGACAGACAGACAGCGGGAAGCGACTTTGTTTTATACTATGTAGTGATCAGCATTGCACCCGTGCGAAGCCGGGGCGGGTCGCTAGTTTATACAAAAAGACAGGAAATTTCGACAGAAGAGTATGAGTCAGCTAAGCCGTGGAGGCCATTTGCCCACTGTACTAATCCATACATAACCCTAGCCTATGTACTTTATAATTCAATAATAACATTATAATAACAGAAAAAGAAATTGTGTTTTCTTGCGTAAATTATGGGACACTTTATTAGTACGTATGAATAGATAGATTACAAATCGACCAAGATACAAATATAAAGTCTAGGTAAAACATTACGTATCACTTATTGAACTAAAATCCTGAATATCGTAAGGAACTTGACAGTCCAGTAGTCACAAAATATTTATATAGGTAGGCACTTTCTATAGGTAGCGTCCCTACACTTGTAGTATTTAGAATGGGAAACAAAGCACCTAATCTAGTAAGAGGGCGCAATTGACGAGGGTGTTGCGCCCCTCGCTATCTGCGGTGCACAACCCCTGACGCGACGCGACGCGCCGTCTAGATTTAGTGGAGTACTCATTATCGATCTTAATTCATTTGAATACTGCACTTTGGCCCCTCTAACGTCACATCTCTAGTAAATATTAGGCGGGAATTATTTTTTTGAAGTGCGTAATGAATGGCGCCACATGATCCCTTTTGTTTCTATTTTTTGTTGCTTGTTATTTTATTAGTGGATTGTTTTAAGGGAATTAGGAATCAGGGTGGGCTTTTAGATTAATTAGATCGAGCAGTTTTTTTATCATTTTAATTGCAAGATTACCTAAGTGGCGTTTTTAAATGTAATTTTTTTTTATTTTGGGACTACATATTTAGAATTTTTTTCTAATAATAATGGTCATCTAGATCGAATTTCGGCTTTGGCGACCAATGTCAGCGGAGAGCAGCCTTCGACGTGGGAGATATTATAGTGCACAAGTGCGCGCAGACACAGGTGCACTCTCTCTTCCCTCACTCTTATAGTCCGATGGGACGGCAATCCGACACGACCGGAGAGAGATCAGGCGCAGGACCCACGGCTTAACGTGCTTCTCGAGCAAAGGCGTATCACACCACCAACTTGCAAACTCCGGGCTGTTACTAAGAAATTCCTAATGGAAAAATCCAATAACACTGCCCGATCTGGGAATCGAACCCTGGACCTCACGCTCAGTAGTCGCGCTTGCGACCACGGGACCAACGTGTTGTGTATTTTCAAGTTGTAGTTCTACAAAATTGGGATTTTGTAGTAGTCGTGTATGTAAGTAGGTTTGTACCTAGATAATATATACCATATACCTAGGGTGTATGTGCCAACATCTTGCCTTAGACATCTACCTACCCTGCCTAGGCATATGTGGGTACTTACATGTTTGAAGTGTCTAACAGAAGTTACAGTCTTAGCCTATAGTGAACGAGAAGAGTTAATACATACATATTTCAAGGAATTTATAGTTCAACATTTATCATGAAGATTACAACACCTCCCCACGCAGTAAAGAGTTGAGTACGACATTAGTTCACGACAGCTTGTCAGTCGAGCCCTACTCCGGCCTCGCATGACTGAGAAATTTTGTTACAGCCTAACATGGGTACTAGCAAACAAGTGCCTAAATTTCTAAATATAATTAAGGAAGTTTAATAAGTTAATTTATCACTAACAATATGTAGGTATTTACAGACGCCAGTACATCAAGCTACCCGAAACTGTCCAATTTTCCCAATCAACTTTAAACCTAATGCTTTAGCGATAACGTTGAAAATCTATTAAAGAAATTTGACAGAGCGTAGTAGCTTGGTGTGCTGACGTCTATACATTTCCTTAAAACGTAATGGGATTCCGCTTAAATCCAGTCAAAAATGAAGGAAGTGTTCCATTTGTAAATAAAATTGAAAGTTTATGTATCTCACGAATTAGAGGAAAATATCCAAATAACATCAAAAAGGTTGTCGTCCTAAACATTTTAGGCAGAAGTAAAATAGAAGACGAGCCTGAAAGGCTGTATGCCTATATTCCGCATTCAAAACTTATTAAACGTACCCATGTCGTCCTAAACTTTGTTATTTTACGCTTCTCGAGTCTCAAAGTCATTATCGTTATCTCCGACATTCCCGTTGTTGGCCAAGAAGAAAACATTTGAAATACCAACCCGTAATAATTAGAGAAACATTCATTGCGAAACGTCGGGGAGCGTTTCTGTGATCGTCGGACGGAAAACCGTCATGCGTTGCGTAGCCGGCGCGTCCATTCAAGCCGGGTCGGCGGTACGCCCCCGCTTCTCCCTATTTTCACCCCAATGCCCGCGTCCCTCGTGGAAACAATCTTCAGTTCGCGTTTCACCCGCACTTCGGTCGCCCGTCGCTTGTCGTCTGCTCTCCGAAAACCACGCGATCTTTCCTGAACTAGTGCAATATTCAAAACAATTCGAATTTGAACTTATGTTCCATTTGCTTTTGTGTTTCCGACTGTTACGAACCCCTGTTAGTGTTTTGTTTTATTAATCAGTGTTGTATTGTTTGTAATTATATTTTCGGCGTGTGTTGGTGTATAATTTGTGGACATCCGCATTTAGCGAACTTACGTAAGTATTTACTGCATTGCGTTTTGATCTGAGTTGGATTAACCTTGATTAAAATTGGTTCTTAGTTAGAACAGTACCTTTGAACTGTACCTTGTAACTAAATACCAATTTATTATAATTGGAGAGATCATAGAATGGCATCAGACTTCATTCGAAACCTTTGAAGGGAACGTGAACCGAAATAATCGTTGCTTTTAGTGTATTTCAACTGAAAAACTTAACTGAGAGCTCTAATAGGCAATTTGTCTGAAGGCCGGCCTGAAGTCGATTCAATTAAGGACGAATTGGGTCGCCGGAGTAGTCGGTGGTTGTAAGTAAAAGGCAGGCTGTATACCTCACTTATTTATTATCCTTGTTTGCCCACGTGTGAGGGCCCAACAGCCGCTGTGGTGAACATTTAGCTGCGGTTTACCATTTATTATGTCAACTGAGGAAGTTAAAGGAAATGTTGGATATCCTAAAGGTTCACAAACTTTTTATAGAAAGGTTTAGGGTAGAGGTAAATACACGACAGGTTGATAATGTGAAGTGCTGTGAAGATAGGTGGGTGGGTATGTTTTAATATTTTAAGGGATAAGGGTTGATTCCTCGAGCCTTTGAAAAGTCGAAATCATAAAAGCTCCTTTTGTACGAAACTCGGCAAAAAAGGAAAATGGGATTACATTAAAAACTCAAGGTCTCCAAGGAACAAATGAAGCTATAATTTGAAAAGTTTTCCCTCAAGGGCAGCAAGAAAAAAAAAAATCTTTTGTTTCCAAAAACCTACTTTGTCCAGAAAACGCTGAATTTCCTCAATATGCCGCCTTATAAGAAGAGCTGCCATTGCGTTTCTTCATCAGCCATGAAGCTGTAATACGTTCCGAAACGTTTGGCAGCCATAATGTGACTATTAACGTTCATACTTTACCTTTGAGGATAAGCAGACTTAGGAAAGGCGCCTGGTGTCTGCTATACCAATATACTCTTAAAAAAGAATAGCATCGCCTCATTTAAGATAAACCTTTGGCAATTTTTATAGTGATCAGTAATATAAACCATACAAAGGTATTGAATGCAGTTTGGATATGATACTGAAGACATTATCGTACCCAAACTGTATATTAAAATACATTTTTCCGTTTTTGATTGGTGATGTTCTTTACAAAGGATGACCTTTGTGTATGGACACATATTTTAGGGAGGAAATGTGCATAGTACTCGAGACCGGCCTGCGTGTATGAGCGGAAATTTTCGTAATTTTATGAACGTTCACAGTCTGTCCTCAGTCTCAATCTGTCAAAAATACCTCTAATTTCCCTACATATTTGACAACTTTTTGACATTGATAGTCGCTGAGAGGAGATTGCGACTAGATTTTGGATGTTTTTAATTACAGGAATTGTCCTTCAGATGTATCTACGTAAAAGAAGCAAAAGGAGAATGTAAGGTGGCGCTCTGTGTAGTTTCTGCCTAGTCCCATAGGAAAAAAAGTGTGAGTTTAATATGAGTGTGTATGTGTTTATTTTTCACAATAGCTCGCTACAGACGTGAGTAGGTAGGTATTGCTACATAGACAGTCAATCAACAGCCTATCGCAGTCCACTGCTGGACATAGGCCTCTCCCAGACTGCGCCACAACACCCTGTCCTCCCCCTTCCGCGTCCAGTCTACCCCAGCTACCTTCTTTAGGTCGTCCGTCCATCTAGCTGGGGGATATAGACAGTGCGGATGCCGAAGTTAGCTGTTACCTAGCCTTAAATGGCTAGAAATCTTCAGAGGTGTGATGTTAAGCAGATCTGCCCAGAACTATTGAACACTAGCTTGTGCCTACGATTTCGCGCGCGTTTATGTTGGAAATCATCCCACGGGAAGGTACCTAATGGGTATCCGGATAAAAATTTCGTCCTCATCTTTTAAAGGTCAGACCGACAGTCAGAGTTACTTATTCATAATATTATTATGAATTAGGCAGTCTGACAGGTCTTAGTAGAGTAGATACTTACGTCATGAATGACGTATCACAATGGATCTTACTGTGTATTAAGCGTAGTACAAAGTAGACGGCTGAGGGGATCATGTCTCGAGTATCTTCGTCTAGGTAGACGTAATCCGGCTCTTGTGAAGTGCAAATGGCCCGCTTAGTGCATATACTGCAGTTTTTATGTTCAGCATCAATGGGCTTAGCCGGTCTCTTCAAACGCAGTCGTGGCGTGGATGTCAGTACAATTTGCCAGTCTGAAAAACATTATGTAGCTATAATAGCTTAAAATGTTTGAGTAGAAAAGTAATTTCATCAGTTGCACGTGATTTGTGAGCAGCCAGCAAGGGTATTGTATCCAAACTATTATAAAGTCAAAAGATTTGATTTTTTTTGTATGTTTGCATGTACGCCTCACGCTAAAACGGTTGTAAGGATTTGGATGAAAGGCACATGGATAGACCATGACGTGGATTAGAATATAGTATACTTTTATCCCTATATTCCCTCGGGATCGAGACTTATGCGGGTGAAACCACAGGGCGCAGCTAGTATTTTATATTTTTGGCTTGCCGAATTAGTAACCATTCAATGGGCATTTGGTTTTAGAACTCACATTCCTAAATAGTTGCGGTCAGAACGATCACTACCAGAAATTACACATAAGGACACTCGCCATTTAAAGTCTACGCCTTTTTCGTAGCGTTTCGTAGCACTCGTAGCAGGCTCTACGAAAAGCTCGTAAACATTTTCACTAGACGACTTTATCTAGTTTTCTATTGTAATTTTAGATATCGTCAACCGAAAAACCAAGTTACTCGTACTTTACTTTTAGCCAACCTTTAAAAAGTAACCTAACATAATAACAGTGTTAATTCTATTATTCTTTAATTTTTATTTTATAAATTTTCTTTGGTAGAAGATCTAAAGCGTTTGACCGGGAATTATTACAGGCGGTTTCGTGCGGTTATTACTAACTATCACGCTCCATTTCCTTTTAGCACGGGTGTGTAAAATATTAATCTATATTGCTGCCAGTTAGGTGCACCTATAAACAATGTAGGAACTTGCATTCTCTTGCAATTCTGCCAACATTATGTGTACTGGAGAATGAAGATATGTTATGGATTACAAAGTTAGGTTTTACCTATTTTTCTGGCTGTTTTGTGTGCATAAATGTAAGCCTTTTAAACGACGGTTAGATAGACAATACTTTTCACTATACTTTAGCCCGGGATCGAAAGTGCTGGAAGTCATGGGGTAATCTAACAGCAACAGTAGTACATCACCATACGTTTTTTTCCATGTTAACTCCCGGTACATAAGCCTTTAAAACGTTGTTTCTAAGGATTGAAAATGCATTATTAATCAGAATTATAACGATAACTAATAAGATAATGAGGTGGTCAGTGACCTGTTTCCAGACCACAATATAGTATTAATGAACATTATTCCAGTAGAAGCCCGATACGATTATAATTGATGACTTATTAACGAATCTAGGACGATACTATTTTCAGAACTGCGTCATTAGACTACATTATTATCTGACATAAATAGATTGGTTTCTGAAAGTAGAGCTTCTAACTATTAAACAACTAGATCATTGATTCCCAAAGCGGTCTAGGTGGACCCCCAGGGGTCCACGGGAGACTCGACGGGGGTCTACTTTAGATCGAATTTTGGGAATATGGTAAAATATAGTTGCAGCGGGTCCACCGAAACCAGCAAAATTTTTAAAGAGGTCTATGAAAAAAAAAAGTATGGGAACCTCTAAACTAGATTAATAGAGAAGTATGGAAGAAAAAGAAGGCGTTGCGCTGACCACAAATAGATTGGTATAAGGTCAGGAGACTGATGATGACTTTAAATTTCAGACCAAATTGCTACTCCATTATCTTTATCACTGCTATCTATATCGATAAGTATACTAATAATTCTTCACTGTTTTCTTTTTATTCTTTAAATTGAATTTTTTACATCTTGGTTCTCATGGCATGGAAAAAAACCTGTCCCAATTATATTAGTTTTTTATATATTTTAGGTGATGATCTGACCTGTAAATTTTTTTTTTCTTTTTTTGGTAACATTTGGCAGTGTGTATATTTCGTTCCACAGTACTTTTATACTAGAAACGCTCTAGACGTGAAGACCTGTAATTGGCTGTCAGATTATTATACTGTTATTTATCACCATTGTCTTTAGCTGTAAGTCTTCCAAAGTCCTTAATTAACTAAATAATAAAGTTAAAGTTTGTTTGAACGCGTTAATTTCTGAAACTACCGGTCGGATTTGAAAAAATATTTTTGTATTTTATAATTGATAGACCAATTGAGGAGGCTACGGCTATTTAACATCACGATATGGCCCTTAGGAACCGAGGAAAAGAAGAAAGATCGCTAAGTGAAAATGAAGTAAAAGCGCGGACGGGCGATGCGATGCGATCCGAGAAATACACGCGGACGGAGTCGCGGCTGAAGCTAGTTGTTGATAAAATGAAGTAAAAGCGCGGGCGGGCGATGCGATGCGATCCGAGAAATACACGCGGACGGAGTCGCGGCTGAAGCTAGCTGTTGATAAAATGAAGTAAAAGCGCGGGCGGGCGATGCGATGCGATCCGAGAAATACACGCGGACGGAGTCGCGGCTGAAGCTAGTTGTTGATAAAATGAAGTAAAAGCGCGGGCGGGCGATGCGATGCGATCCGAGAAATACACGCGGACGGAGTCGCGGCTGAAGCTAGTTGTTGATAAAATGAAGTAAAAGCGCGGGCGGGCGATGCGATGCGATCCGAGAAATACACGCGGACGGAGTCGCGGCTGAAGCTAGTTGTTGATAAAATAAAGGAAGCGAAGTAATTATTCATTAGAAACGTAGTTACTTTAAGGAACATTAACAGCTATAGAGACTTGAATTATTCTATGAAAATGTTGAATATAAATATAGCTTTATTTGAAATCTGAAGGTGAAAATAATGTGCTGTAATTAAATTGTGCTTATTAGTGGCCCGATTATCCTTTGTCTTGTATTCTATTGATCTTCTATTGAAATAATAATTTTCTGTCTTGCTTGTGTTGACTTAGCTCTCCAACTACTCGTAAGAATAGGTGCTCTGAATTTGTATTCAGTGAATATTTTTGATTCTTAAAAAATATAAGATGTAATCCTCAAACACTTTGGTATGAACGTCATAGGGTGCCGCGAACCGATAGGAAAAGATAGTATTCCTAAAAAATGTGTACTGTCGGGGGACCCCCGCCAGGAACGCAGTTCCGAACGCACACACACTCTCGTATATAATAGAAAGAGACAGAGAAGGAGAGAGAGAGAGAGAGAGAGAGAGAGAGAGAGAGAGAGAGAGAGAGAGAGAGAGAGAAAGTCTCATGGATGTCACATAACGCTTTTACCTTTACGCGACGATTTCTACCAGTCAACCTCTACCGCAGGAACTTCGTTCGAGAAGACAGTTTACTTGACACAGATACTCAGGAATTTTCTCTTCAAAGTTTTCTTTTCGCCTCTGATAAGAATTCTGAACAAATCCGTAGTGATTGGTTTTATTTGAAGCGTGTTTGTGCTGCACACGAAAGGCTTTGACGCTCAAAGACGTCAAGCACAAACGCCTCGGGGAAAAATTGAATGCATCTACATAGATTACGAGACGTTACGCGTAACTAGGTATCTATACGAATAGAATAGATATCAGTTTAGTAGCTACACTTACATACAGCGTTATTTATTATTTCAAAGACCAGCCAAATCTAAGGATGTGGTAGGTACAGACCATCAAACTGAACAACTTTCTCCATAGGACCAATATCGTATTCGCGAAAAATTTATCAACTGTCCCTTAGAAAACTTCAATACCTACTCGACCTAAACGTATGGGACGGCTGAATTTTTATTCGCGAATACGATGTTGGTTCCATGGACGAAATTGTTCAGTTTGATGGTCTGTACTGTGTGTTCCTTAGATTTGGCTGGTCTTTGAAAAATAACCCTGTATAGTAATTTTTTTTTTTTTATCGTAGGAAGAGTTGTGGGCATGACTGCAGGGGTATAAAGGCGCACGTTGTCAGCAACTTTTATCACTACATAGTATAAAACAAAGTCGCTTCGCTGTCTGTCTGTCCCTATATATGCTTAGATCTTTAAAACTACGGAACGGATTTTGATGCGGTTTGTTTTAATCGATAGAGTGATTCAAGAGGAAGGTTTATATGTATAATACATGCATAAAATAGTAGAGAAACACAATTTTAGAGGTTTCTAATGTAATGTCGTAAATAAACACATTTTTTTGCGCTTACATTGTAAACGCTGGCTGAACCCGTCGAGATAGATCAAAATAATGTACTACAGTATTGTACACCTTAAAACGGTCTACAAAAAAGTCCGCGATGGTATATGTCTATCTCTTAGAGATAACCCACAGTAACAATTTTTATCCTATACTTTTTACGAGAAATAATGGCTCTAAAATTATCAGTGTTTCTCCATTGCACCCGTGCGAAGCCGGGGCGGGTCGCTAGTTAATTTTTATAATTTAGTTTATAGAGTTCTTGTTCCAAAGAAACGATGGATGGACTGTGTCAATGATGATATGGTCAGAAATGGGGTGAAAGGGGGCGATGATGACTAATAGAGAAGTATGGACGAAAAAGACATGTTGCGCCGACACCAAACAAGTTGAGATAAGGGCAGAAGAATGGTGATGAGAATTCTTGTTCTTCCTCAGTCTTTTCTATAAATACATAAAGTCTTCACAATATGCACCAAGTTCTCTTGTCTATTCTTTTATTGGTCCCTGTCACGATTGATAGTATAGTTAGGACATCTACTTAGAAACACTTGTATTATTTATGATGCTGAATTTATTATATTTTAAAATTCAGTCAGTCACTGTCAGAATCAAAGTCAAAGGCGCGCTCATAATTCGATCGTAAAATTGTCAGAAGACTTGAATAAATTGAAGAAGAAACAAAATAGTACGGAGATTTATTCTTCAAAGCTTTATCAATATTCAAGTCCTATGTTTTACCATTATATCTTCGTAAAATATCATGTGCCTAGCCTTTTTACAACTTTGGGCTTCCAGTCTAACCGGATGCAGCTTAATACCAGTATTTTACATGGAACGACTGCGTATCGGACCTCCACAACCCAGTTACTGGGTAATACGATACCCCTAGGTAAGATTGGTAGTCAGACTTTCGGGCTGCTGACCACACGTAACGATTGTCAATGATCCACGAATGACAGCTGGGACCATCGGCTTAACGTGCTTTCCGAGGCACGGAGATGTCTGGGTTTGTAAAGATGGTCACCCATCCACGGACAAACCGCGGCAAGCGTAGCTTATCCTGATCAATCGACACTTTGCGGCTGCTATTACTTAGCCACGAGCCCCTTATACCTACATACAATAAATATCTAAATACAATACATATATATCTACATACAATAAATGTGATAAATATGCGTTATTTTGAGCACATTACCGAGAGAGCTTTCGCTTCACGGTGTCGCGTTTCAACAAAGCGGTGAAGCAGACTGTGACGTTACAATTATTACATTGTTTGTACATATTTAATACTGCTGTTATCGGTTTGAATGCCTATTGTTTCGAGATTATTGAGACTGATACGGATGTGTTGATTGTTAATCGGAGAGCGGTGTTTTTGATTGGTTTTTTGCCAAATGGAAAGAACTTAGAAATCAAATTTAGATTATTTGGAACGCTTGCGGTGGGAGTAAACTGGTAGTTGCTAATCGTCACGTAACAAAAAATCGTTATGCTCCCTCCATGTGACTTTTTATTTATATATGTAGGTATATAATAATAGAAAGAGACAGAGAGTAATTTTCATGGTTTTCGAGGGTGATGAAGCCAATAGCGAGGTCAAAAAGAAAATGCAATACGGCGGCGGTGAATTTTTTTTAGTAATTTTGAAATTATCGCAGCAAACGATGTTGGATTTTCATTTTGAACCTCGTTCCTGCTTGGGGTCCCCCGATCCCACACATTTTATCTAAGTCTACATCCTGTTTCTGGAAATATTTTACTTTTACATAGAAACACTATTATTTTAAAATGTGACTGACATCTTTATCGTTATATGAAAAAGAGAAAAACGCGCGTCATTCTGTTTTTTTTTGTATTTGTTGTTATAGCGGCAACAGAAATACATCATCTGTGAAAATTTCAACTGTCTATCACGGTTCATGAGATACAGCCTGGTGTCAGACGGACGGACGGACGGGTACCGTTTTACCCTTTGGGTACGGAACCCTAAAAAACAGCTCTTTGATTCTCATTTTTTTTACGAATTAGATCCGCGATGATATCATTAGTAGGTAGGTGTGATAACATGAGAAACTACATACCTAGTTAAAGTTGATATCCAGAGTATGTGAGCACCATAGACCTTACGAATATGAAGTGCAATGTATCAAGAAACAAACTCATTCAACTGTCCTGTTTCTGGCTGATGCAGCAGGCTTTGACGAATAACAGTACCTCATAGCCATCGGCCGTAAATGTCAGCAGGTCACCGGAGTACTGCACTGCGGTCACACTCACCAAGCCAAGAGCTACAGCATTTATAACGTGCAGTCTGTTCCAAAAGTATGTGGTAAAAGCGTAAACAAACCCTGTTAAAGTTACGCAATCACTCACTAAAGGGAATTTGTAACAAATTCATCTGTATTTAGAATGTTTTAAGTTATTATCTCACCACATTTTTCGAATAATGAATGTTTCAATAACATTATTTCGTTGTTTTACAAAACTGGTGAAATGTGGGTACATGTGCCAGACCCTTCGGGGATGCAAGCGAGGTGTTATGAATGTAGCTAACTGTAATTGAAAAATCATCGACAAAAATTGAGGTTATAAAATTAATCCCACTGTCAAATATAAAACATACATTAGGATTTTTAGGTTTTTAAGTATTCAAATTGCCAAATCAAAGCTCAATTTTTAACTGACAATGCAAATTAGGATCTACAGGTCGGTACGTTTCCTGATCCAATTATTTACATTTTGATCCGTGTTTGAGCCGTTGGGTAACATATCGTCAACTGTTTTATAAGGACTTATTTATGTAATTAAAAACAAACTTGAACCCCTTGAACTGTCCTTAGAAACAAGGGAAATTCTCTTTCTCCTATCTACAAAGAGTTATCTTGACTCTATTTATGTCTTTGTTTATGTGTTTACTACTCCCACATACGCCGTACACTTAAGCCTTAATTAAACAGTGCCTATGTAAACTTAACGGACACATAGTAAACAAACCAAGCGTACAAGTTTACGATCCTTGGTGTCATGTTCACTTGACAGCTTTCTGTTCAAAGGCCCTAGTACGAACGTGCGACGTTAAAATAACGTAATCGTGACGTTCACGTAACGCAAACGTAACGTAAACGTAAAGTGAGGTAAATTATTGGAACGGTATTTTAATCTAAAATAGAACCTACCTGTATCATTTTTGTGTTAGCATCAATCAGCTTATTATGTTTCCAATGCGGGGACACAGGCCTCTGAGGCCTGCCGTTCGCGCCAGGCTCACAGTCCCTACTGTGAGCCTGATATTAATTAAGTATTTCCGTCATAGCTTTTGTCACAATTCTCCGTATTCGTAATTCGAATATTCTAGGTCTCAGAATTGGTTGAGTTAGCACGCCGACCCTGCGAAATTGGTTTATTAACTTGACACGCTGGAGGGTCGTTAATTCTGAAAATAATAAAACCTCACAAATGTATTAAGCATAATCAACGTATAATGTTCCCACTGTTGGGACACAGGTCTTCTCTGTGAGAGGGAGTAGGCCGTAAACCACCACGCGGGCCCAGTGCGGATTGGTAGATGTCACATGTCTTCGAATTTTGGTCTTAGGACATGCCGGTTTCCTCACCATTATTTTCCTTCACCGTATTTTTTCATGTACATGTGAAATTCGAGGCTTCGAGCAAGACCGAAGGCGAAACGGAACAACAGCATATTCTAGTATAGTCCAGTATAGCCCAGGGCCTTTAGAAGCATTTGTTTCGTTTTCAGTATATTTTCTTATTTCACATAGTTGCCTGTGCGGGTCGGAAGCCGGGAGTCACTTGTACTCCCCGTCATTGTGATGATTTCTTTGTACTGAACCATACCTGGGAACCTCCTGGTTACGGAGATTTTGAAGGTCGAAATTCCAACTTTTACTGACGTTTTTTTACGTAAACAATTTTCCGCATTTCGTATTACCGAAAACAGCAAATTTTCACACTAAAAATAAAAGTCGTTTCCCAGCAAATTATTTTTGTGCAATGTTACTTAGTTTGATGTACAGAATGCTTAGTTGACGGCCTAGTGATGTGTCTTTTTACAACCTGTATATTATATAAATTCATACTATACAGCGTGTAACGGAAGGGGGGTATGGACACTGAAGGAGGTGAATGTGCTCATGAAACTCAACAACTTTCCCCAAAGAACATAGGTCGAAATATGAAAAAAAAAATTGGCCCTCCCATAGTAAATCAATCAGCTGGTAGTCAGTTTTGTAAGGGAGGGCCAAATTTTTTTTTCATATTTCGACCTATGTTCTTTGGGGAAAGTTGTTGAGTTTCATGAGCACATTCACCTCCTTCAGGGTTGATACCCCCCTTCCGTTACACGCTGTATATCCATACTTTTAATAATAGGTATTATACATTCGAAAGTAATTCTGTCTGTATGTTACCTTTTCACGCCTAAACCACAGAACAGATTTTGATGAAATTTGGCAAACGAGTAGACCATGACCCGACTTTTTATCCCAGTAGTAGGCACGTACTCCACGCGGGCAAAGCCATGGGCGAGACTTAGTGCTACATATCGCGTGTGTAGGAGAACCTAAATATTGGTTTCAGCTGTCTTTTTTGTATTCGAGAGCTCACTTTTTCGTACACATTTCCAGAGTAGACCTGCTGACCTGCCTATCTGCTGTGTGGTGTATTCAAATTCAGGGCCGTCAGTCCGGACATACTTGCTATTCAGTATTCTCTGCTACTAGGTCAAACGCGCACCTAGATTGGCATAGAAGGACTAAGTATATTGGAAGCTTCACGTCTTAGAATGTGCTTAAATGTTTTGTTGCTTTTGGGGACGTCTGTGCAGGCTTTGAGTATTCGGGACAGTATTGGCAGGCAAGTACACTATTTACGAATACACTATTTGGGTGGACACTGGCGTTACCTAATAACGTCAGGTACCTAGGTCCGTCGAAAAAAGACCCTTTTGGAAGTTTAACTAATTGTTTTAGGTCTTATTCTTGTCTCGTTTCCACGTAGGATAATTAGATTTATGCTTTGGGATAGGATTAAGTACTTTAACTTTAACAAAAATACTCGAACACGTTTTGTCAAACAACACGTGGATCGTTTGCAGAAAGGGTTCCAAAGTATCTGTTTGCTAAAGAGATATTTGCCCTAAAAGCTACTTGCAGATGCGACCACGACCCTCAAAATGGGTGATAGAAAGTCACTCTGCCAATTAAGTCTATAAATAAGTGTCGTAAAACCTCTCAGTTTTCTTGAAACATTATCCCTTACTCGTATAAGCAAAACCTGGAATTGAAAAGTCAACAGAAACTTCGACTTACAGGGGACAATTCGGAGGCAATCGTTCGCGGTTAGTCGCCAATAGATGGAGCGATCTCATAAATTCGTCTCGAACGTTCCGTCACAGATACCACTGAGGATAAATTGCACGAATATTGAAAGAAAGAACTATGATTTAACACAATGGGGTGATACGTTATTGTAATCATTCTGGCTTGTGTGATTTAGGAAGAGCTTTGGTTTATGTTGTTTTTTGGTTGGACGCAGGATTGTTCAACGACAGTTTTACATAACCTAATTCTGCTCGTCGGAATGGCAGAGATTGTAACTTCGAATTCCATTCTTAATCATTTTGATGTAAATCCGCTTTTATTCCAAGCGCTATTTAATTTTCTTTTATGAGTAGACGCTTATTTGTCGATACTGATAATGTAAATATCTTCGCCTGACATTAGTAACTTAGTACCTATATCATCGTAATGCGTAAACAAGCAAGATATATTTGTCAGTTGCAAATATATATGTAAGTATGTAGGTACGTGTATTTCAACACTTATTACCACCGACGGGCATGAATAAACATTTCGCCACCATTCCAAAGTCTTCCATTTTCATCTACATATAAACTCGTAATTGCTAACGAGATACGTACCGAACTAAATTATTATATAACATCCGTACATTTGACAGGCTAACACAATTATAGTGTGTTCTTACAATTAGTTGAACGTCAACAAACATGTAATTTGCGATCAGACAAATTAATATCGTGTGCTTTGGGAGACGTGAATGAATGCCGAGATGATTGTGTCAATAGAGGATTTGTTAGTGAGAATGTTGTTAGAGAATTCCTTAACGCTTATGTAGCCCTGGTACTTGATCTGGATGAATCGTGATATCTTGTGAATTTATTTTAATGGCCATTGACGGTATGTAGTTTAGTTCTAGATAACATGTAGGTACCTGTCTGAAAGCCTAAGCCTACTTGATTGATGTGCTCTCTTTACATCTCTAGGCAATTTAAAATTCGTCTTACTAGTTTCTAGTCGAGTCTGTATCTATTTATTTCAATCGATTTTTGTTAACATGCAACTTTTAAGTGTATTTTTCGATACCTACACATAGAAATGCCAATCATATCAATTTCTCTTGAACATTTCGTGGGTGTAACCACTTAACTACGAAAATTGAGCTATTGTGAGCCTTCTAACATGTTAGTAAGTACATAATTATATCATTTGCCGCTTGCTTAGCAAAACGCCTTATTATAACCATAAAGAAATGTTTTTCTTTATGTGGTACACATAAAGAAAAACATACTATGATAATTTGTCAACCTCAGTGGCAGCGTTTCATAATTTTTTTACACTTATTTTATATTTATTTTTAAGAAAGGCCCTTGTTGGGTTTTTATGCCTCAGTGCTATTCCAATCTCGCGATGGTCGTTGTATAAACTACGGTAGGTAAGCTTTGATTAATGATGAATTTTACGCGGGATTTTTCCTTTGCAGATTTTTAGGTTAGGTTTTATTATTACAATGAATTTGCAAAATGTTGGACTGTTTTTTTGTCCATATATGTTTTCATATTGTCATGTTTATGGCAACATTTTCTTGGCCAAATTCGAGTATCTAGTGCAAGGTTATTCTAGACAAGTATAAAATATTATCATGGACTGACCTCCAAATGTTCTTGCTAACGTATAACTTAAAGCTTTTTAGTTCTATGACTCTTATTTCCAAGAGCAAAGAGTTTGAAATTGAGTGGTAAAATGATACCCCAAGAATAGCTCTGGGTGCCAGTTTCGCACCTGAATGACCCTTCTCACCTTAAGCGTTCTTTTTTTCATAATTTGTGCGTTAAATAAAAAGCAGCAATTTATAAAACTGTAATCCAAACGTGTTGCTGTCCGTTTAAAAATTGCTATTGTCAAGAAAAGTGTGGACTTTTCTAAAATGTCTACTTTATTTGTGTTTTGATTAATGGAAACATTGCCATCTATCTAAGTAAGTACTGTCGACGGATTTGATATTTTTATTAATATCCGGTGTCTATGTACTGGCTGACTGCTCCTGCCTGATTTTAAATTTCCGCCACTTTTACTGAAAAAATAAAATATAACGAGGCCGAGAATATCGGGGCTCTCTTTCAAATTAAATGCTTCATAAGATTTTGAACATAAAAGTATCGCTTATAAAATATCATATCAAATATCTGAAATTCCTTCCATGACATGCTATAAAATCGAGTGGCCATAAGGTCCAGTGTAACCGCCTGCCTTAAGAGCTATCAAACGATCGTAACACTAGGTTTTTGCCAATCGAAAGCCTTTGATATAAAACTTCACGTCATTTTCAGGCTGACAAGTAGTCTGTAAAAGAGCGTAAAAAATGCTTTGTTTGGAAATTCCAGAGAAATAATGGATTCTGAGATTGTGTTCAATCTTTGAGAGCGCTGGTTTTATTAATAGTTGCCATGACAGTGCGAAAAAATGTCGTCGGATGGAGCTGTGGGTGAAATAATCAGGATGTGTTACAACTCCGATTACGGTAACATTTGAAAAGGGTTTTTAGGCTCTTGCACTGCATTCTGTAGCTTTGTCAAGAACGCGATAAGTCATCGATCCAACCTCACTTCACTTGCTGTAAAATGCTGGATTTTGAAACAATTGTTATAGTGCTTCTGTCGTTATCTATGTTGATTTTTTAACCTTTTGCCGATATTTTCCCGTGTGATAGGACCTTTTTAGCGTTCGATTCATTTGTTCTATTTATGAGGTAGCAATATCTATCAGTGCTAATGAACAAAATAAAAGCACTATCTTAAAAATTAGAACTACAAGCACGAAATAAAGAGGGTGCACATTGGCGGAATCAATTTGGTCGGGACAGAGACCGTGAGTAGAGTGGCGTTCCAATTAAAAACTACTCTTTATAGTCCAGTGAACACCTGACCGGTAGCCGGCGGACATAAATACAAGGTGACACATACATACGAGTACATATACACATGATTTTAGTAACTGTTTCTTTTTCGGGGTAAATTGTATTGTCGTTTGAGAGCGAATAAATATGATAATAATTAATGAAAATATAGTACTACGATTGTGGTTATTACAAGGTAAGGTAAAATAACATGCAGATAGTGGTAAACCAATGCTTTTTAGGGTTCCGTAGTCAACAAGGAACTCGTACAGTTTCGCCATGTCCGTCTGTCCGTCCGTCCGTCCGTCTGTCCATCCGTCCGCAGCTTAGCTCTGAGACTCTTAGTACAAGAAAGCTATTTGGCATGGATGTACTGTACACATTAATCACGCCAACAAAGTGGTAAAATAAAATCAGGAAATAAAAGTTGTTTTTGGGATAGGTACCTACTTGTACATGTAAAGTGGGAATGTTTTTTTTCTCGTCTACCCCTTGATATTTCGAATTTGTGAAAACAATTTTTCGATTCAGGGATCCGTTTGTGAAATATTAAGCTTTAAAGGGCAAATTTTTTGCAGAGTGAAGTCTCCAGAACCGCCAGCTAAATGGTTGTTTTTGGATATGTGAAAAAAATCATAGTAGAAAATATAACGAAATTAAAAGTAAAACTATCACAGCTAAGTAGGTTTTACAAGTTTACGAGTAATAGTTGACCAACTTACATTTGCAGTTGCAGTGTATGGGGGAACATTATTTTAAACTACAATGTTAAGTTTGTTCTTGGGATAAATTAATTCCAACTACGGAACCCTTCATTGTGCGTGGTCCGACACGCACTTGGCCAGTTTTTAAAATTCACCAAGTCTCAAGATGTAGAAGTTATGCAAGTAAGTAGGTGTGTTAAATGCACAATTACCACAACTTCAATTTAGTTTTGTCCTCAATACGTCAACCCTGGGATTGTCATAAAAACAAAATACTACGTCTTCATCACGACGCGTCATTTACTTCGTGGTCTGCGGTTTATCACATCACTTAGTCACACGTAGAACCTCTGAATTATAGGGGGAAACACCGTGACACATATCGCAACAAAGAGACTTTGTATCCAAGACTCTTGAACTTAAACCCACAGAGAGTCTTGAACTTTTGTGGCTACCGAAGAAGATTTATGTCTAAGTTTCAACGGATATTGCTTCGAGACCCTCAATATCCAGCACTGACTATCTGCGTGGCTTTGAACCAAAACCCATTCCGAGTATCCGTTCTGGAGATACGAGAATGGACTATTTACCAATGTTAGCAGCCCATTCTATAATATAGATTCTTGAGACTTGAAGTATCGCTACGATTCAATATTGAGTTTCAATTTAATCTGTAGGGCATTACTTGATAGATTAATTTAGTCGAGAGCCCAGATATCCGATAGTGTTGATTCATCGACTTCTAATCGAGACCAGTGTAAATGTCGATGTATTTCAAGTGATGTCTCGATGCTCCAACTGAGATTGGAGATCCTTTGTTATTTGATCAATGGTTCGGCTTTGTTGCTTAGGAAGGCAATTTTAACTACAACTCGATTTACAAGGTGATGTCTACGCTGCGATGTTTTTGCGGAATCCGCTGTCACTATCGTTTTATAGGAATGTAAGTAATAGCCGTGCCCGTGACTTCGTTCGCGTGCATGTCGGAAAACATATTTTTTTTTGCGCGATACACTAACTTTTATTTTTTATTTTGAGGGGCCCGTGACTAAATAATAACAGCCGCAAAGGTTGATCGATCAGGTTAAGCTACGCTTGCCGCGGTTGGCCTGTGGATGGGTGATGATCTTTACATACCGAGACCCCTCCGTGCCTCAGAAAGCACGTTAAGCCGTTGGTCCCGGCTGTCATTCGTGGATCTTTGACAGTAGTTACGGGTAGTCAGTAGCCCGAAAGTCTGACAACCAGTTTTACCAAGGGGTATCGTAATACCCAGTGACTGAGTTGTGGAGGTCAGATAGGCAGTCGCTCCATGTGAAATACTAATATTCAGCTGCATCCGGTTAGACCGGAAGCCGACCCCAACATACTTGGGAAAAGGCAGGCAGATGATGATGGAACACTAATTCTTTTTCTATAATAAACGTAGCCTAAGTTACTCCTTATAACATCAGCTATCTGCCAGTGAAAGTCCTGTCACAAGCGGTCCAGCCGTTTCGGAGATTAGCCGGAACAAACAGACGGACAGACAAAATAAATAAAATTTTGTTTTTGTTATAAGTACCGTATATACTTTCATACGCATTTACGTAGTTAAACGCTATTTTGACATTACAAACAGACACTTCAATTTTATTTATTTGTTATTTTTCTATCTGCCGTAGTACAAATATGTTTTGAGACTTGGCAATTAGTGTTAAAGGTTGATTGAAATGATTTATGAATGAAAGTAAATAGGCAAACTATGCTCGTCATAACAGTACACAACTTTAACGGCTGATGAGGTGAAGGAATTACCACGCTACGATCGTAGCACGGGCTACGCAGCTTCGTAGCTACGTAGCAACTAGCTGCGCTACGCTAGATAATATTGTCTCCGATTTTAGTGGTAAAACATTTTTGTATTAGAACATATTACTCTTCTTATTCATATGATATGACACATGCTACATAAATCTTTTAGATCTTAAGCAAGAAATTAGTCAAAATTTTGTGGATTATGTTTAATTTTTAAATCGTGTTAAATACAATCATCATATAATGGACTCAGTTAACTGGGTTTTATCTCAATGGTATTACGATAAACCAGCTTGTTTTCAGCCAACTGAAGTATAAACTAGGTAGTATCTGCTAGAAGCTTCGGCGTTTATTACCTTCGTCGCTTCGCCATCTAAAGTTGTAGTAAACGTTCTGGAAGCAAGTTCTCCACAATAGGGTCAGGACTTTGTCGGTTGGAACTTGAAAATGGCAATGTTCCTCTGTTGGCAAAATAGGGTTGATTTGCAGGGTTTGTTGAGATATGTTATCGCTTTTATGCTTTTGTTGAGTCGATAAGGTGTTCATTATTGCTGACTGCATTACGAACGAAATGGTTCATAACTGGACATTAAAGAGGATCAATTTCAGAACTCTCGAATATCTATACGAATAATAAAGGTGAAGGGTTTGTTTGTTTGGACGCACTAATCTCTGGAACTATCAGTCGGGTTTGAACAATTCTTTTTACATTTGATATTACCCAGTTCTTGAGGAAGGTTATAGGCTATTTAAGATCACGCTGGGACCCGAGTAAAAAGAGAAAAAAAGTCGCTAAGCGAAAACAAAATAATAGCGACGGGGGCCGAAGGAGTTTTATAAAGATATGGCGGTCAGTTTAGTATATTGTGTATCTTACAAGTTCCACGAGAACGAACTCGCGGTCAGAAGCTTGTCTAAAATAAAGATAAGAAAGTAAAAGATTTAGATTTAAACACCCTACAACTTTTTATACCTAATACCAGCGAATTCCCCCAGCTGAAACGCGTAACTACAAAATACGAACATAAAATCAATTGGATGTGTACTCGTAGACCGCTCCCGTACGTAACACAATTGAAGCCTTATGTCCTTGTAATCAAATATGCCTCCCCGAATGTATTAGTGAGGCGAAGCGTCGCTGGAACTAAATAGTATCAGTTTCAAGTGTAATTATGTATAGTTTAGGTATGTGTCTTATGTAGATACGCTCCTGAAGCGATATTTGAAGTGATATGTTGAATATAAATGTGGTTGGTATGTGGTGTTGAAATAATAATGCTTTGTTACTATTCGTTAAATAGTGATCATTTTACTGTCTTGTACGTTAATTTTGTTAATAGATTATACTGAAACGATAACATGAATAGGAAAAAAAATATGGCATATTGTTAAATTTACATTGAGTTTTAAAGGTTAGAAAGACCCTTTGTGGTTGAGTTTGGTAACTTACATATACTGGATGCTTTTTTTTAGAGGCTCCAAATTTCTACAGGTTGTTCTACTCATGAATATGAACACCTTTCAATATGGGACCAACTCTGAGATCACGAAAAAAAATCGGCTGTTTCATACATTTTGGTCAAGTAGGTATTGAACTTTTGTATTAAACAGATGATTTTGTTTTCATAATTTCGGAGTTGGTCCGATAGTGAAAGTTGTTCTTATTCACGAGTAGAACACCCTCTAAAAGTTTGGAGCCTGTAAAAAAAGCGTCCAGTATACATAAACTCACGCCCTCTTCCCATGGGGGTAGACAGAAACTACAGAATGCCACCTGCTACGATCCTTACATACTCTTTTTGCCTCGTTTTGTAATTTTTAGCGAGGTTTAATTCATTTAATTGTACGGGTAAGTACCGGTTTTCAAAATTGCACGTATCTTTTTGGATACATGGCATGGCGTGCCACCGAGATTAACAGTGGCTCTTAACGAATATTCGGTAATCAATACTTCATACAGTAGAAACTCGATTAACCGGACTAATTGCTGTCGTTGGGGATTCGGATAATCGAAAATCCGGATAATTGAATGTATGAAGAAAAGTGGGTTTTGTGCATATGTAGTACATACATAATGTTATGTGTTTATTAAAAACAACAAATACATATCAACGAAAACGATTGTTTATTAAGAAATTATTAAGAGATACATTTTTCAACATACTCGTACGATGTATGCACTTATTGGTCGTAGTTGATAGTCCGTATAACTCGAATACGTATAACTGAGGGACGGCTTATCGAGTTTCTACTGTATCAACATCTTGGAAATCAAGATACATAACTCCCATAAGTATGTATGTACAATTCGGGTCATTTACTTACAAACAAATAACTAAACAGTATTCATGTTGAGACCACAATTAACAGCATGTGGGACGTCGCAGTTATGTCTCTGGGCACTTAAGTCATTAGTTGGATAACTGCGCGTTATAACTTGAGAGTTAACCCCAGTGCGGTTAAGAGAGAGTGCTCGTGTTTATAGTTGGACAACCTGCCCATTTGTAGGGTTATTTGGTGTTTATAGCGCATATAATATTATGAAACAGGTGGCTTGGTAATGTATTATAAGTGGTAACTGCCCCGTTGGTATAGTTGTTGTAAGTGCGACTGATGACTGTGGGGTGCTGGGTTCGAATCCCAGGTCGGGCAGTGTTATTGGGTTTTCCATTAGGATTTTTTTTAGTAACAGTCCGAAGTTTGGAAGTTGACGGTGTGATACCCCCGTGCTTCGTTGGTCCGGCGCCTGATCTCTCTCCGGTCGTGTAGGATTTCTTGCCGTCCCATCGGACTATGAGCGAAAGGGAAAAGAGAGTGCACGCTTGTGCACTATAATGCCTCTTGCGACGAAGGCTAGTCTCCTTTGAGGTTGGTTGCCATAACCGAAATACGGTCTGGAGGATAATTTTTCTATTATAAGTGGTGGAGATCTTCTCCAGTGTACCAAGCTTTATGAGAATAGCTAAGGTTGGAGATTGCAATGATATTATATTTGTGAAGAGACTGCTTTCGGTTTTCCTGAAACATGGCAACATCTGTCAATAATCTTTTTCTGACAAATATTATTTCGACATAACTAGAGTCGTGTTAGTTCCTCATAACACAAAGTTGTTTTGGGGACTATTTTGCAGAATGTTCATATGTTCGTCTGCATACCATTTGACTACCTATGGGAAAACGTCAAAAGCCCTTCACAGTTGTAAACCTGAGCCGTCGAAGTGCCGACCGACAGCAAAATTGAATCATTTTCATGACCTAGTCACGAACTGAAAGTTTCGATTGGCACCGAAAAATCGAATTTCACGCCAATATTCTTCATTCTCGCCTTTTTTCCTTTCTGATGGAAACGCTGCGCGGATGAGCGATAAAACTGTAACTTCGCATCTGCTGAGTTAATAAAAGGCGATATGATTGCGTGATGTAGCGTACGATGTCACTGCGTATGCTCAATTGGTTTTTGAATACCGAATGCAGGATGACATCTAATTTCGTTCGATTGAAATGCATGGCCAGTGGACTGTTTTACTAGCTCGTTTTTCTGAAAAGACTTTCCCATACTATTTTTTAATGTAGGATTGTAGATAACTAATGGAAAAAGAAAACATAGTTTACGTTTTTGTTATCAATACCGAACGGTAGGTACCTACGACAAGAATAGTGAGTTTATTCAAGCTTCTATCAAAACAGCAAGAACACACAAAAACACTGCAAGGTAACTTATCGTTGAAGGTTGTTGAAAATTGCGTGTTTCTGCCAATGGGCTATGCTGTTGACCTTTGTAACATTAAGTTAGTCTTGCCAAAACTTTCCTTTTAGTCGGCTTTAGTCAAATAGAAAACAAACACTAGTGTTCGTGAAAGGTCAAACCACAACCCATCACGACAGGACAGGAACAAACAACTCTGAGGATGCGTCTACTGGACATACGCATCCATCACGATGACTGACATTCGATTACTCATCCCTGACTTATCCCTGTTGATACTACAAAGTATTACTTAGCCACTTAATGTACTTTGTAAAACAATGGGTACCAATTGCAACATTTTTAGCTCCTCTGAAGTGACAATGGGCCATCCAGACGAGTATTAGCCGTAGAACCGATTATGGAGTGGAGACCGCGAATTGACAAATAAGGTAGGATGCCCTCAGGCTAGGTGGACCGTGGAGCAACCATGCACGGTGGCTGGTAGCAACTGGATGAGAGCTGCCGCGAATCGAGATAAATGGCATGTAATTGGAGAGGCCTACTGCTAGCAGTGGACTGCGGTAGGCTGATGACAGTGATTAGCACCACTGTCTGAACTGCATCAGTAAAAACAGAAGTTGTACAGACTTCAGTTACCTGTCTCACATCTATTCGAATGTTTTGGGATTTCGTCAGCATTTCTGTGAGCGCCAAGTCCTGCTCTTTTTGATATCTCAAGTGTGTTGATAATGAGTTCCACATGTCTTCAACTTTTTATAACAAGGTGAAGTTTCTGCAAGCGCCAACATTCACGGATTGTTTTCTTTCGTGTTAAGTTAATATTAAAAGCTGTTGAAGGAAGCTTCTTCATCCATCGGCTAGTTGATTGGCACCCGCACGATCAAAGCGTGCCGTAACTAATATGTAGTTAGTCTGATTGGCCGGAAGCCGTCAGCCAACAGAACCACAACAGCCTATTTCCCTTAGTTGATTATTGTTAGTTGCCAGGCAACACAGCAATCCGTTAGCTTATGACGTCAACTACAATCTCAAACAATTAATGTTTGCACGTTTACACTACCCGGAGACGCATAACGGACTAGCTAACGCAAATTATTGAATCACTGTCGTATATGCTTAAAATATGTTAGGAGGATCGGCATCAGCATAACTTTTTTTTAAATATTCCACAACTTTCACACAACGCCATCTAGTCCCAAACTAAGCAGAGCTTGTGCTATGAGTACTAGACAACTGATAAACATACATATATATTTCTAAATACATACATGTTATAGATAAATTACACCTAGACAAAGAACAAATGATTGTGCTCATCACACAAACATTTGTCCTGGGTGGGAATCGAACCCACGACCTTGCGCATAGCAGTCAGGGTCACTGACCACTAGACCAACAGGCCTGTATAACTATAGACTGTGATATATCTTTCCTTGTGGGCGGGATTCATAATCGGTTCATCTTTACTACCTTATATAATTATGTAAGCAATTAACCCATGGGTCATCCAAAACGGCCCAAAATGTCTACAGAACACCCTAAATTCTCCAAATCTTAACCATTAACCTTGCAAAAGTACACATTAATACATTTATTTCATTACTTTACATCGCGAAAACGTGCCCTCGAATATGGTTAGTTTACCTTTTATAACCTTCCCGGTCTCCTACGAATTTGACGTATTTTCCCTCAAATTACAACCCTTTGCGTAGTTTGTGTCCCTTAGGAGTGTATTTCGACCTCAATATTACCTTCAGGCCTGAAAGGTGAGGCCTCTGGTGTAGTAAAGTATTCATCGCAATGATTCTTTGTGGGGAAGTGAAAGAAGTTTTCCGCAAGCATTGTTATGGAGACAGATATGGGCTATTTGCTTTAGGAGTTACTATTTAGGGAACAATAACTTTCCCTAAGTGGTGTGTCAGGTTGTTGTGGAGCAGATGAGAGGGGTTAAAATTTTGTTTGAATGGCCCATCCATTCAAACAAAATTTTCATTTCTTGTGGTAGTCAGATCGATAGCAGGTAGCACTAATTTGATTCGTTTCGCGTGTCAATGGTTAGCTAATTTTGGCTGAATTCAGGAATATAGTCTAAACCATATTCCTAGTTATTTATATAGATCTAGGGTATTTTTTACTTTAACTAACTGCACCTTAGGTAGGTGCAGTTAGAAGAAGTTACGGGACTGCCGCCTTATGGAACTCGTAACCAATAATCAAAATCTGTCATCATCAAAAATGTGTGATCAAAATCTGAGTATTAGATTATGTCTATGTATTTCATGTTGACCACAAGACTGAGCTGACTCTCTCGACCTAAATAAAAATTAAAAGTAAATTGACCCAACCAACGCGTAAAAAAAACTACTCCGGACTAATAGTCTTTTATCAATTCCCGTCGGCCCAAGCTTCAGCAATGACCTTCTACACAAAAATTACTCAGTAATGAATCAATCCCTTCCAAGAATTTGTTCGAATTACATGAATATTTTCTACTTGGAAAGTTTGTAATAATGGCTTTCTGAAAAGTTATTAATAAAATCAAGATGGATTGAGTTTTAATTATAATTTTATATGAATACAATTGCAATTATGTTTCTACGTATTATAAAATTGTCACACACCTCTGCCTGCTACTGGTGTTATTTATTTAACACAAATGTATAGAGGCGGATTTAATGCCAGAGGCATTTCCTACCCGTCAACGTTTGTGTGATGGAGAGACAAACAGTGGTATGTAAATAAAGATATACGTAATAATATACACCTAAAAATTCTGAACCTTTGGTACTTATGGGTAAAGTAGATTTCAAAGCAGACAAAGATGTGATTCCTTCTTCTTCTTAGCGTATCGATGGCAAAAGATCAAACTTCTTCGGCCCAAAATTCAGCAGCGCGAATTCCGCTCACTAACACAGTCAAAGATCATCAAGTGTACAGGTGACAGGGCATGCGGCACAGGATGGAAGGTGGGCAATTGTCTGTGGGGAGGCGCCGCATACGCACTTGAGATCTGAGCCGTCCATGAAACCCCATCTGTGGAGATTGTCTTTTCTCCGGCCGGCTTGGGCTCAAAGTCTATTTAGAGATTTCTGCTGCTACAGTAATTTTATTTCACGAAGCGATGCGTGCTTTACTTGTGGTAACCAAGAGTAAAAACACGCTGTGAATTTGTGCGTGGAAACTGCGTAACGGCAGCACGTAACACACACACACACACACACACACACACACACACACTCACGCATGTTAAGCTGTTGGTGTCAGCTGTCATTCGTGGATCATTAACAGTCGTAACGGGTCGTCAGAAAGTCGCCCGAAAGTCTGACGACCAGTCTTACCAAGGGGTGTAGTGTAGGCAGGCAGATGATGAGTGCCGTGCGGTGTGTTTTGCTTATTTTTCTTTTATCTCATTACCGACGTTAGTCTCTATTTTCTTTCTATAAAAGAAAATAATGGGAACAGGATAAGTCGTGTAGGTTTAATAAATAATGAACAGTACCCAATTGCGTTACACATTCTCTGTTAGATGTGTCGCTGAAATATATGATTTTCTGCATGTGAATACACGCCATTTCTTGTCTTCTCATGGGGATCAAATGTGAGAAATGTACACTCTGATGACATTGGCTTTCGGTTTCATTCATAATTATATTTAGGAAAAACTCGGCCTCCTGAAGCTGTCACTTTTTTCAGTGTAATATTACATAACAATTGTAATTCCCCGAAAGATTAGGCAGAGGTGACGAATTGTTGTTTAAAAATATCTTCAATGTTTGCATGCTTAAAAGGTATATTGTATGTACAGCCTATCTATTCTGTAAATATCTCACCGTGTAAACAAAGGTGAAGTGAGTCGTCAAACGTGTCAATCCCTAGCATCAGCATGACTCACAGCTCACTCTAAGCTCACTTCACCTTAGTTATCACGGTGAGATGTTTCCAGAATTGACCGACAGGGATCACAGTTTTGTTAATACCTTTAATTTTGTACCTACTTTCTTAGCAATCGATTATGATTGTGATTGTGATTGTGGCCTATAGTAGGTACAGCCGCCAGCACATCAAGCTACCCGAAACTGTCAGATTTTCCCAATCAACTTTGAACCTTATGCTTTAGCG
This sequence comes from Eremobia ochroleuca, assembly GCA_949629135.1. Taxonomy (NCBI): domain Eukaryota; kingdom Metazoa; phylum Arthropoda; class Insecta; order Lepidoptera; family Noctuidae; genus Eremobia; species Eremobia ochroleuca. The sequence continues at coordinate 19,831,104 of OX451394.1, forward strand.
CTAAAGTTGAAAATCTATTAAAGAAATCTGACAGATTGTACTTAGCTTGATGTGCTGGCGTCTGTACACACACACATTACGTCAGTTATGTTTTAGCCCCATGTACTAGGAGCCTTTTTCAGTGTTTCAATAAAATAAAGTTTGTTTATGAAAGAACACATAATGCATATTACACTGGTGTGATGCCGCCATTACATAAATCACAACATAATACAGCTATTAACAAATAATTACTTTGTTGTTTAATAAAAGCTTGATATTTTCACGGTAACGACTAGTCAAAAATGTGGTTAATCCATTAGCTGTCCACCAATTACTTAAAACACGAATATGACAAGAAAGGAATTCATTAAATACACAATATCATAGTAAACTTTGACCGTAGACATAGATGTTGCATTTTATGGGCACCAGGGGGCGTTCGAATCGTGCTCGTAAATTATAAGGTGCAGTAGGTATTGGGCGAACCATAGGTTTAGGGACAAACATGGGGTGACGATGTAAAGCGCGCTGTTCACAGTGCGTCAGTTGATCGGGAATAATATTTGCGCAATTTGAATCAGCAGTGTGAAATAATTTTGCAGATTTATTGCTCTTTAGTTTTAGTCAATGTGAATATTCCTAATTGTTGTATCTATAGTAGTAATTTTTTTTTATTATATCTGTCTAAATATATGACTCAGATATTCAAGGATTGTGGGAAACATATTTTAAATATACATGATTAAAATCATATGCCTGTATCCCAATATAAATATTTGGGGTCAGCACAACATATCCTTAAAAAAAATATAGTACCTATAAAAATAACATTAGTTGCCCACAGTCAATACAAACTCGACTATTAATGTAAAGCGGCTTTAATCCGTCTCGCCGGACCGTTCACAGGACCCTTTATTAGGGATAAATCAATATTCAGCCCTAAGTTCATAGCGTGACGTGATCGCATTTTGGCGCCGCTCCCGATTCGCCTGCACCACAGACGATACATGCACACACACGTACGTACAAACATTATCAGTTTAAGTAGCTTCATTAAAATAAAAAAGCACGAATATTCGACAGAAAAAATGAAAATCCATAAACTAAAACTGATCTTTTTTTTATAGCCCAGTGTTCCAGTATCACTTTTTTTCTGCCAGTATTTTTAAACGCAGCGTTCTGTTTTTGAAAATATTTCCAATGAATGACACTGGAAGTTTGCTTCCTGCGGGGTAGTTGCGTAACACACTAACAGCAGCAATGGCTTTCATTTTGACAGTTCAACAACATTCATTGTGTTACTTAAGTTGTTGAGCAGAAATATTTTTCGAACATATAAAGCAGTAGATTAGCAATATCCTTCAAAATGATTCAGTTGTGTTGTGATTGATAGTGTATCACGCAGATAGGGTGCTGGCATCAGTTGCACACATCCATGCATTGTGTGCATTTACGAAGATGGTTCGCACACGTGCGTACTCTTGAGTATACAGTAACAACGCCATGCTATACTAGCGGCCATTTGCATTGTTTAGTTAGGGGTGTTGTTATTTTTTAAATCGATTGCGGTAGGTCAGTGCTCTATTGATCCGGCCACGTTAGAGCTGAATAATTAAGTTTTGGTACACAATGGCAAACTGAATTGTGTTTTGAAGGCTGTTGTTATAAAGCTTTATTCAAGTTATAATTAGATTGCTTTGGCGTACTATTAGAATAGCAATTGGGATATTAGGGATCGTTCTTGAATTCTGATAAGTTTGTTCTGTGGTTTTATTAATATTGTTACTAATTGCTATCTTCATGTACAAAACAGAACCAGTTCAATTCAGAATTGTTAAACGTTAATAAAAAATCCAAACTTATTTAATCTAGAACTTCTAAAAGCTAAACGAGTCCTAAAAGTTATAATAAACTGAATTGCTACAACCCTAGTTTGACAAATACGTCTATCAAAAAAAATCATCAGGTACAAATTGGACTCCAATTCTCTTGACAAAGCGCCGTAATAACTCAAATTCATAAAACTGTGACTTCTCGTTGCTTGTACTTCGTCTGGGCTCACCCTTACAACCAAGAGCACCCCTCGTAGGGCTGTCGCGTGACAAATGCATTTTATTTAATGTGGACAAGATTACAACTAATTTCGTTGCGTGTGTTACAGAATAAATGTGGGATCGGTTTATCTGTTCCGGTTTTTTAAAACGTTTGTTGACATTTAAAAAAAACGACGGGTTGCACTCCGGGAGTGCCGGCAGAAGTGAAAACTTAAATATTAACGTTGTGCATTTTTTATATTTTGGAATGGTTAGGGAATCATTTTGCACGAATTGCTTTAATTATCAGTATAAAAGTACTATCATTTATGTCGTAGAATACAATATTTATTTATTGCGCTATCTTGCACAAACATGACAATTTATATTACATTAAAAAGTTTATCTCTCAGAAAAATCAACTTCCATCCATAATTTCGACGACTTTTTCACCATCATTATTACCAGAACCATTATTTTATTAATTTTTTAATCTTTTCACGTCCACCGGAGGTGTGCCATATGTTCCACCAGTTATCTGTAGTTCCCAAATTGCAGATTTATTGTCGAGAGATGTACCTTCAAGTCTATCAATACATTCTAACTACAATTCTAATTAATTCATTCATTTAAGTTAAGTTTGTTTCTGTAACATAAACACACACGAACATTCGCGCAAGCACCCTGCCCCACCTAAACTAAACAACAGGCGCAGGCATACATTTTCGCCGCGCCGTAGAAAGAGAGGGGGATACTTCCTCGCCTACGCCGCGCCGCCGGCTGTGTACTCACCATCAGTCTTACGAATTTTCGATCAGGGTCACGTGTCCTGACGCGAGTTTTACATTTTTTACCCGTTACAAAAAAAGTGTACAACGCCGCTAAAGAAGTTTTCACTTCAAAAAAAACTTTAGTTTGTGACATACAGCAACAGTGAGCGAAACTGAACCGTACCACTCGGGTCGGTGATGCTGAACCGGTACCTTATTATTGCGTAACACACTATCCATCATAATTAGAATCATTTTGCAGAATATTTCTAATCCTTTGCTTTATCTCTATCGTGCAGTCTAGCACACACCCTTTTTAGGGTTCCGTACCCAAAGGGTAAAAAGGAACCCTATTACTCCCGCTCCGCTGTCCGTCCGTCCGTCTGTCACCAGGCTGTATCTCATGAACCGTGATAGTTAGACAGTTGAAATTTTCACAGATGATGTATTTCTGTTGACGCTATAACAACAACTACTAAAAACAGAATAAAATAAATATTTAAGGGGTCTCCCATACAACAGAGATGATTTTTTTACCGTTTTTAAAGGTAATGGTACGGAACCCTTCGTGCGCGAATCCTACTCGCGCTTGGCCGGTTTTATTTGTATTGGCGTCGAAAGATTGGGATAATTATAAAAGTGCGTCGAAAAGTTGTTGCGATTCCAGTGTAAATATTTTTTTTGTGAACAGCATCATACCTACTTTACACGCGACTTTAGGCGACCTTGGACAGAAAATTTTGGCTCTAGCTAGAATGCAGTTTGTCATAACGCGTTTTTTTTTATTACACTGAAATCGATCTAAAGTTAGAATATCGGAGTTCCAAGTCTTGGTTTCAGTCTAACTGGTAGGTAAGTTAGACTAAGATCGAGTCGAACATAGTTGTAAGAAAACTAGGCTAATTACGACTTCTTAACTCTCTACACTAGCCGAGTAATGTTTCTTTAAACCAGTACTAAGTTTCTTGTAACTTATATTGCCAACTATTCAATAAAGCAAACTTTTCTTCTATAAAAGTAAATGGTAGAATGGTAAAAGTAAAGTTTGCGTTGCGTTTGTGGAGTCAACGCGAACTGCCCGGGCGTGTTGGCACTTTTAACTTTAACATATTATACTCCGAACAAACAAGTTTTTCCTTGTTCCCGTTTGACTTGTTTCATATTACTTTCTTTGCGCTAGTTTCCATTTTTCGATGCTCGGGTGTAGCCCAGCATCGAAAAATGTTATGGTCAATATTTTTCCTTTTCAGTTATTGGTATGGAAAATAATAGAAACCTACTGTTTTGTTAAAACAGCTTGATTTATGAATTGTTACATTTTAATGAAATATTGCAAATCTGTCAAAATACTTGTAAAAATGTATCTAAATGTACATTGCTAACTTATTGTTTTTGAAATTTTCAGATTAAAGAAAAAAACTTTCCTGTAAGTACACAAAACCTAATTAAAGAACCGCCTAGCAACAATGTTGTGCCAGCCCTGAAACCACCGCCTTTATAATTTGCGCGCGACACCACTCCAGCAAGGGTTGTCAAACATTCTCAACTTCATTATAAACGGCGAGTGCCCCCCAGCGGCCGTCGCGCGAATTACAGAGCAAAGAAAATGATGGACGTTTGCGACGGTAGCTATCATAAAACTTCAAATTTTACGGCTTTCGAACATTGCTTTGCTTTACGAAGATTTGCTTTACAAATCGTCAGGATCCGTGAAAATTCTGATTTCGCTACGTGTATTCTAAAGACATGATATAAATGATAAATGATTTATTTTCTGTAAGTAGGTTTGTACAAACACTTTTACATGTCAATCATATTTTTTTTAAACTAGATGAGGTCGGCGTTTCCTATCTGACTACTCTGAGAAGAAAGGCCGAAACAAACTCAGAGGTCACAGTCTCTTTTAAAGTCCAGACATAATCTTGGTCAGATCATGTGAAGACCATGCAGATTGGTGTCTGAAATGGTCTTTTGAGTAAAGAACCACACAGATTGAGCGGACCTGTCCAGTCAGTGCACGCATTTGTCAAAAATTGTGCAGCTCAACTCAGAACTTGAGGAGCCTTACGATTCGACGAACAATATCAATGAAAGGACATTTGGGTAGGCCGCATAAATTACTCAAACTGCCAGACCATGATTAAAACTAACTAAGAAGGAAAAAAGAAAAAAGAAATGACCCACATAGTCTTCACACTCACAATAATAATAATAAAAAATAAGATACTATACACAGTAAATATCCATGTCATTGTTTATATAAAATTCATCAATGTCAATGTGTATATAAAAATCCGGACATCATCTTTGATCTTTGAGGACCATGTAGATTGGTGTCTGAAGTGGTATTTTGAGGGAAGAACCACACAGATTGAGTGGACCTGTGCAGTCAGTGCACGCATTCGTCAGTAACCGTGCAGCTCAACTCAGAACTTAAGGAGCTCAACGATTCGACGAGCAATACCAAGGACAGAACATTTGTGTAGACCGCATAAACCACTCAAACTGCCAGACCATGATTAAAACGGAAACAATGACCCACATAGTCCTCACATTCACAATAATTAAAATAATATAAGACTTTAAACAGTAAATGTTCATGTCATGTCATAAATAGATATTTAGAAAGAAAAAAATAACAAAAGTGTAAATCAGCAAAATAAAAAATAAACAACATTCACCTATTGGAGCAGCTCAATCCCAAGCGTTTTTGTCCTCAATATAGTCTTTTACAGTATAATAGGCTTTCTGGCATAGTTTTAGTTTTATAAAAGATTTGAATTTATTAATGCTTAGTTCTTGAATGTGGCTAGGAAGTTTATTATAAAAACGTATACATTGGCATCTAAACGAGCCACCTATTTTCTTGAGCCTTGTTGTAGGAACAACAAATTTGTGTTTGTTCCTAGTATTTATATTATGGATATCACTGTATTTTTTAAACAGATTAATATTTTTATGTGCATACAAAAGATTATCATAAATGTACTGAGAAGGCACAGTACATATGTATCTAATATTTCGCTACGTGTACTCTAAAGACATTATATATGTATATAACTATCTAACTATCCGGATTTCGCTACGTGTACTCTAAAGACATGATATATGTATCTAACTAGTAAGAATTTGTTTTTTGGATCTCAGCTAATTCTAAACACAGACATTATCTCATACCCATTGGAATTAGATACTAATTAATCGTGCAGCTTTGTAAAACTAAACAAGCCGAACGGACAATAAGCGACCATTTGGGCATAATAAACTGCTAATCACGTTTCGAGCCCTAAATAAACCTATTCGACCGATTCTATACCATATTATTTTAACGCACGCATAAATGCCTACCCTTTATCTTGTTTGTCTAACAGCGGTCATTCACCTGTTAATCCAACCCGGGATTACTAACAGATGACATTTGCTCTGCTCTTTGCTGATACTATATTCAGTGTGTTCTCAGATAAAAAAATGTTTACGACAGAATATCTTCGGCGGTGTTTTATCTGTAAACATAAACCTTGCTGTAAACATAAACCGTCGCCATGATTCCCTAATAAACTAATGTTTACGCACAGATCGTATGTAATTCGATTTTGATGGTGATAGCAATGTTTTCATACCGCACTTTGCCGCGGCTCGGTGGATTGTGTGTCGTAAAATTTTGTGGTTGATTGCCGCGACAGGTGAAACGGGAATTACAAAATAAACATATTACGAATCCGTCCAGCACTTACCTATATCCCGGGATTTTAGTCCCGTATTCCCAAGTATACGCATCATTCTGTATAAAACCATATTTTTATGTAAAGATATGTCTCGCGATATATTATATCGCTCGCAGTTGTTGTGCCTTTATCGTCGCACACTTCTCTTCATCTTTATTACAAAATACTCACCCCCCAAGAAATAATGTGAATATTTATGACTCTTGTATTAATGAATTCCCCTAACATTTTTTCCATTACAATTCCATATTTCTCTAAAACACAATTTAGCGCCAAAATAAAAACGCCTGCATAAACAATGAGAGCAAAATGTTTTCTTCGCCTAAAGTTCACTTTCTGTTGTTTTTTTGTCAGGCGCTTCCAAATGAACTAACAAAACGGAACGATAAATTGTCGAACAAAGACTCGACTTCATTGGTTCCAAATCGTTCTAGTCGTAGTGTGTTGAGATGTCCCCGACAGACGTTCGTTCCATTTACTTTGTGTTCTCTTTGAACAGCGTTCTTTGAAGGCGATGTAGAGTTAATTCAAAATGTAGGTCTACGCCAAGTGGTCGTATTTTACCGGACACACCTTGCTCAAGTGATCGATATTGCTGATTTAGGAGGCAGTAAAGAGAACGTTGTACGCGTGCGACATTGAGACGGATTTGACGTATGGATCGGTTCGCATGAACTGCTTTGAGTCGTTAGTAGAAAAATGGCCGTTTGTTTTTGTTGTAAAAGTTACTTCTGTCGTAACAAATGAACGTGGAGTTTTTATTTGGCTCTATGAAGGCACGTTGACTTATTATTTAGTAGGACTGTTACGGTTGTAGAAATTAAACAAGCAGGTATACAAGCTTCTCGGAACTGGATACAATTTAATAAAGTAAATTACACAAACAATGTGGTATTTGTCTTAAAGTTACATAATGATGCTATGTCACTGCCATTAAAATATGGTAAGACATTGTAATCATCACACATTGAAGATCAAAGAATGAAAAGTCAGTACTTACCTTGACTGTGACTCTAATTTTTCTTCAGAATTTTCACCCTCCTACAATTTGGCGGCATTTCTTTAAACGTTTGTCACACAATAAAGATTACGCGATGGTTTAATTGCTCCCAGTGGAGTGGTGGTAAGGGTAGTGCTAGAAAGTCAGCAAGGGTAGATGAAGTAATGAAAGAAGGCGGGAGTAAATATGGCAAGGGTGAGAGTCAATCTGAGATATTTTCTTACAAAAGAACGATAATGGATATTGTAAAAAAAATATTTCTTGGCGATTTTCTAAATATGTACGCTATCAGCGAGTAAGTAACTAAGTACCTACGGACGATTTCTTAAAATACAAAAGGATTGTTTTTATTACTAATTCATATGAATCAAGCCGATCTTGTTCCCACCAAAAATACGACGTTAGTAACGACACACAAAAAAAAAACATAAAAAAAACCCGTTGTCAAAGCAAACCCGAAATACATAGGCATTTATGTATATGAGGATTCTTTTGAGTTAATGTAGTGTGTGGAAGTGTAATATGTATAAATAATAGTGACGGTGACACACATAATTATAACACCTATTCTAAGTTTTTAAATAATGATCACTTAAGAAATTAAGATAGATTGAAATTGCTTATTAGTCTTATAGGCTAGATTGTAATTAATTACTAAAAACGTGGTTCTTTTTAAGACATTATTTTTTAAAAAAATCATCGTTTTAAGGGAATTCAAGGAATTAGATTAACATCATTGACATCGCATACTTGTCCGAAGATTTTATAACCGTTCGTTCCCATAAAGTTTTCTAGGAAGTTTCGTGAATGCCCACCGCATCGCGTGACGAGGTGGAATGACGGAGCGGTTCGTGTGCTCGTCCTTATAATTCATTGCCATGTGGCATGTTCGGCCATGTTTGTTGTTTTGCTCAACAGACAAATAAGCTACGGAAAGAATTGCACTGGAACGTCTGGTTGAAACTTTTTGCTTATTTCGTGGTCTTTTTATTAGGTTACTTTCAAAGATTGTGTTTGCAATCTTTAAAGTTTAAAGGTGATGTCGTTAGCCAGGCGAGGTGTCTGCGCTTTTTATTGAATTTTCAAGACCTAGGTGTGACCGGCGTCGTGTTGCCGTAGTTTAATCTTTTTAAAGGGACCATTTCCACCCTATAAAGGTGGTGGAGTCTTTAAGATAGTGTTGTCCTTCCTGTCGTTACGACGAACAATTGTTCAAAGGTCGTTGACTTGCATAATGTATTTTATTCTTTAGCGTCAAAGATTTCAACCTTAGCTTTTTGCTACTTGCTTTAGACTGCTAATGAAATGAAATGAAAATCTTTATTTCAGACTAAATAATTGATGACAAGTCCATATATGTTGTTAATAGATGGATACTTAAAGCTATGCTAAGGCCGGGATTTTTTTCCAACTAAAGCCTACTTGGCATAGCTGCTAAATAGCCTTTATCTATACGGGTTGTTATTTCTGCATGCATGCAACTTAGAAGTGCATTTAGAAGCACTTGGTAGTAGATGTTTATCAACATGACCTATAATTGTGGTCATTCGTGAGTTATCCAGCAGTATTCGAGGTTTTACATACTGTTGTTTTAATTATAACTGAAGGTTGATACAGCGAACACTCATAAACAGGACTTTCAAAATAACGCGACACGCGACCGCATGGCGCTTTGTGTTCATAATATTTTCATAACTGAACATTTACTAAGTAGGAATTTGATTACAGTTTCTGAAAGAAAAATGATGTTTGGCAAATTGTATGTGGTTTTAAGATCAGTGTATCATTAACTAAATCCATTAATGTACTTGCCATTCAGTTATAATGTTGGATTTGGTCTGACGCTCCATTGATTATATTATTTTTCGTGTTTTTGATGAAAATGTATGAGATTATATTGAAAAATAAAAAAAAAATTGGACGGGCAGTGCGTATGTCATTTTAGTAGAATCTCAGATTTGATGCCACCAACTGCATCATACTGCTTGTTGTAGTTTGGAATATTAGTTGCAGTCGGGTTTTGATTTTGTATTTTTTATTTTAATTTATTTTCTTTTCAAGACCTTACTTGTTTTCGTCTAAAATCCGCGATTCTGATTTTATATAAATAAAGCCTAGTCTATAACTTTCGAGCGACCCAAACGAGTCATTATAATAAAATCCATCCCGCTGTTAGGATGCTTCGAGGGTATAATTAATTCCACATACAAAGATACAAAATTAAGTTCTTACGCATAAAAACATAACCGTGTCCTGTCACGTAGTCAGGTAAACAGTGTATGACACTGCACATAACTAGCTATTCTCCGGTTATTTAACAGTTTCATAAACCACTAATTCAATAGTCGACTTGGTTTTATTACCTCGCAGTAGGTGCGAAAATTAGAGTATTCTCGGGGATAAAGGTGTCTTCGTCTTGGGCGAGTTTGAATCCCTCATTGCACTCAGGATTCCCGTATTTTAGTCCCTCGCTTCGCTCAGGAGTTAACTCAGAGCTTCCGCGCTACGCTCAGGAGTTAACTCAGAGCTTCCGCGGTACGCTCGGGAGCCCTAGAATCTTTCGTTGCGTTCAGGATTCAAAATAGCGCCCGCGACCTTAAGACACTGCTTTATCCTCTTAGTGAATAATCTACTATTGTTTTCCCTTCTACTCTTACACACGTTGTCTACATCTCTTCATACCTACTCTTCTAACACAGGTATGCTGGAAGAGATTTCTTTAGAAACAAGCATCACCTTTGTACGTATTTTTCGGTTCCTTTCTTCTTGTCTGTTTATGTGTGTAAGTACGTAAATAGTTGAATTAAATAAATTATTACCAACAGTGTTTTACAATTTATTAAAAAAAAAACCGCCGTGCGATTCTGTAACCATCTCACCGTGAAAGCTTGCGTGAAGTGAGCGTGGAGTGAGCTGTCATTCGCTAGGGATTAACACTATTAAGTGCTCACTTCACTTATGATATCACGGTGAGATTTTTACAGAATCGACCAGCTGTTGCTGAATGGCTGTTGAATTTCGTATAAATGGTGTTTGCAAACATAGTTGAATTATTTACACAACAAAATAAGCAGGCAGATGTCATACAGAGTGCGAGTTTTTTTTTATAATAAAATAAAATTAGTGGTGTCGATTGAATTGAATTCGCTTAGAGTCATTCCACGACACCAATAATGCTGTCTGGCCTGAAAAAGCCATTAATTATAGTGCTTACATAACTTTACAACTTATGAAAATTACGTAGTTTAAGTTCAAGGCCAAAGTATTTAAGCTAATTGGATTTCACTGACAGCAACGCAAGGTCATAAATTTAGTTTCTTTTGGGATGAAATTGTCTAAAATGATGTACCTAAATTGTATGTATTTTTTATTTAAAAAAAACGCTGCCCCACAATAGGAATTTCTCCTGTATTGTGAGTGCGTTTACAAACTTTTACAGTCACATACACAAATAGCCAGATAATAAGCAAATTAAAGCCTATGTAAAGGCTTTTAGTTTCAAATTCAAAATATCACATTTCACATAAGCCTACCTGGGTTCCCACTTATAAAACGTCAGAAGCCAAGAGCACTGTTCCAATAGGTCATTTCCTATGGAGAAGAGCCAGTAAGAAACTCCAGACACGGACTCCTTTCTAAAACATTCGCCAGTTCGACGCTAAGCTCTTAGTAAGGGCGAGCGAGCTTAGCGTCGGATGGCGAATCAATACGCAAGTTGACTGTAACTGTAAGGTTTCAGCTTATCGGTTTATTAGCGACCTTACGTGCGTGTGGGTCGGTGACACCTACTCGTAGGTAGGTGCTGAATATTTTTCAGCCGGAAAAAAGCCCTAACTATGTACTTCAGAGTTGATTTTGAGTAAATAAGGTAGCTGTTGTCCGAGGATAAGTTTCAAGCTCTGTCGATAGTCACTTTAACAGCATGTATCTGTGGCTACGAACGAAATATTTGTTGATCAATCCGATCCTATATTTAATTTATTATTGATAAAAATGTTACTTAGGTACTGCTTTTTTCCCAATAACAGTATTTGTTTGTCTGGCTACCTTCATGAACTGGCAACTTTTAGATACTTACTAGTTTCTCTGTCGGTGTTGATTGAACTCCTGCCTCTGCTAAGTTAATAAAATTCCTGGAAAAAATAAACTTTCTTATTGCTTTTGATATTGGTTTCGAGAAAATCGGAAATTGCGTAAGTCACGGTCTCAATATTTTTGTGGCCTTGTATTGTCAGTTTTCACGAAGCAGGAAGTGAAGCTAGGAAAAACGGATTCGAACATGCTGAGAAAATGCAAGTTTGAACCACAATGCAACGACAAGTTCAAGTTATACTACTTACCTTGTTACCTATGCAAGAACAGCCGGTCGATTCTGTAAAAATCTCACCGTGAAATCATAAGTGAAGTGCACTTAATAGTGTTAGTCCCTAGCGAATGACAGCTCACTCCACGCTCACTTCACCCAAGCTTACACGGTGAGATGGTTACAGAATCGCCCGGCAGGTGATAGGCATATAGTGATTGTTACCATTTCGAAATCTGAGGTCTGGACAAAAAGGCCGTTGCAAAAAATAACTTTTTTTGAATATGTTCTAACAAAATCCCCTATAGTCGAAAAGTCCGGAAAAATGACAAGGCCGCACGATGTCCGGGCAGGGGATCAAAAAGCCGGACACTTTCGGACGAATCCGAACATATGTTATCCTCCTAATTAGTAGTTGCCTCCATATATCCCGAGCCTTATTCAATGTTGTTTGGTGTTTGAACGAGTTACGTGCACCGCTTACGTTTTGTTTTGTTTAATAACATCGAGCTCGGGGCAAATACACCATAGTATCGATTAGCAGCATCGGTACTGTAATAATATAATACATAACCTCATGTGGTACAATGTGTACATAAAATGTTACTACTCAATAACTTCATACAATATAGCATGAACTTTCATGTTCTGAGTCTAAGGTGTTAAAATATTGAAGTGTTTTGGAAACTACGACCGGCAGCCGACGACACTTGGGAACGTATTATGAAATGTTAGGGGTAGTGTGACGACTTCTTGAATCCACATATAGACCAATCGTTTATTGTTCTGTCAATAGGCACCATAGACAGAACATTAAACGATTGGTCTATGGTCAATGGCAATTGATTTGAATTGTATAATCAGTGTCAATTGTGCCTGTTATTCGCAGTCAGAAACAATTCTGCCAAGACTGGACTTTTGTAAGAAAGCTCATAAAATGATTGTATCTGGTTCATTTATGGTACTTCAGTTATGATAAAAGAAAAACAGATTTTTTTTATAACATAGACTAACTAGTAACTACACATTTTTAACCACTTAACACGTGTCTATCGAACGTGGATCCACGCGAGACACAATAGCTCTTTAATTGTTTCTGTAAATACGACATTCAGTTAAAAGACATACATAAATCAAGCGTTATTAAGACTTCAACATTGAAAGACAGTCTTGCCAGCCAATCCATCGCATCGTTAGGAAACAACGGACGTGTTCCATTTCAAGCAATTTAGCAGCAGAGAAATAACTTTTCACCCCTCGTCACATGTTTGTGTTTCATTATTATTGGAGAGAAGCTTGGATGTTTCATTTTGCCGCCCATACATACGTAAACATACAACATAGGTGCTAGGTATAACATAATTCTGGGTGCCAATGATGTGGACGTCATTAATCACAGGGTTGCTCTCATTCATCATGTTGCCACTTTAGTATTTACATATTTTTTAAGCTACATTTTATGAAATTTCAGCTTTTTTTATTAGTATGAAGTGATGTGACAGTTTTCGTGGTAACGTTGTGGGCATGTGGCTGGTACCTAATTGGTCATTCGTTTTTGTTGCAATTTCTTATTCATGTGGCAGTGGCATTGTGGCAGGCCTGTTGGTCTAGTGGTCAGTGGCCCTGACTACTATACGCAAGGTAGTGGGTTCAATTCCCACCCAGGACAAATGTTTGTGTGATGAGCACGATCATTTGTTCTTTGTCTGGGTGTAATTTATCTATAATATGTATGTATTTAGAAATATATATGTATGTTTATCAGTTGTCTAGTACTCACAGCACAAGCTCTGCTTAGTTTGGGACTAGATGGCGTTGTGTGAAAGTTGTGGAATATTATTATTATCATGTCATCATCATCTGCCTGCCTTTTCCTAACTATGTTGGGGTCCGCTTCCAGTCTACCCAGATGCAGCTGAATACCAGTATTTTAAATGGAGCGACTGCCTGTCTGACCTCCACAATCCAGTAATCGGGTAATACTATAGGTACCCCTTGATAAGACTGGTTGTCAGACTTTCGGGCTTTTGACGACCAATCAATCAGTCAATTACTTTGCATACTTACTATTGTATAGAAGCAAGTTTTTTTTTTACTGAAAGACAGCTGTGCTGCTGAGGAGTTTGTTCCGCCACTTTCTCTTCCCAGCGAACTAGGAAGTGGTGAAGGGCGGGCGTCTTGGGGGACTGTCTTATGTAATTTCGACGTATAAAAAGTGGTGATTTTCAGCCTAATTTGAATAAATGACTTTTGATTTGATTTTCATTTGGCGCGTAAAGACTGTCAAAGATCCACGAATGACAGCCGGGACCAACGGCTTAACGTGCTTTCCGAGGCACGGAGGGGTCTTGTTATGTAAAGATGGTCACTCATCCACTGGCCGACCGCGGCAAGCACAAGCCCCTACTTTTATTGTGTGTGAAGTATGCATGATTTGGCACCCAATAGAGTAGTGATAATAACAATGTGACGTTGCACAAGCCCCTACTTTTATTGTGTGTGAAGTATGCATTTGGCACCCAATAGAGTAGTGATAATAACAATGTGACGTTGCACAAGCCCCTACTTTTATTGTGTGTGAAGTATGCATTTGGCACCCAATAGAGTAGTGATAATAACAATGTGACGTTGCACAAGCCCCTACTTTTATTGTGTGTGAAGTATGCATTTGGCACCCAATAGAGTAGTGATAATAACAATGTGACGTTGCACAAGCCCCTACTTTTATTGTGTGTGAAGTATGCATTTGGCACCCAATAGAGTAGTGATAATAACAATGTGACGTTGCACAAGCCCCTACTTTTATTGTGTGTGAAGTATGCATTTGGCACCCAATAGAGTAGTGATAATAACAATGTGACGTTGCACAAGCCCCTACTTTTATTGTGTGTGAAGTATGCATTTGGCACCCAATAGAGTAGTGATAATAACAATGTGACGTTGCACAAGCCCCTACTTTTATTGTGTGTGAAGTATGCATTTGGCACCCAATAGAGTAGTGATAATAACAATGTGACGTTGCACAAGCCCCTACTTTTATTGTGTGTGAAGTATGCATTTGGCACCCAATAGAGTAGTGATAATAACAATGTGACGTTGCACAAGCCCCTACTTTTATTGTGTGTGAAGTATGCATTTGGCACCCAATAGAGTAGTGATAATAACAATGTGACGTTGCACAAGCCCCTACTTTTATTGTGTGTGAAGTATGCATTTGGCACCCAATAGAGTAGTGATAATAACAATGTGACGTTGCACAAGCCCCTACTTTTATTGTGTGTGAAGTATGCATTTGGCACCCAATAGAGTAGTGATAATAACAATGTGACGTTGCACAAGCCCCTACTTTTATTGTGTGTGAAGTATGCATTTGGCACCCAATAGAGTAGTGATAATAACAATGTGACGTTGCACAAGCCCCTACTTTTATTGTGTGTGAAGTATGCATTTGGCACCCAATAGAGTAGTGATAATAACAATGTGACGTTGCACAAGCCCCTACTTTTATTGTGTGTGAAGTATGCATTTGGCACCCAATAGAGTAGTGATAATAACAATGTGACGTTGCACAAGCCCCTACTTTTATTGTGTGTGAAGTATGCATTTGGCACCCAATAGAGTAGTGATAATAACAATGTGACGTTGCACAAGCCCCTACTTTTATTGTGTGTGAAGTATGCATTTGGCACCCAATAGAGTAGTGATAACAAGAATGTGACGTTCTCTGAAAGGCCGTTATGACACCAATGTTGTGTGGTTGCTTTAAGTCTTATTTACTTAAAACTTTAAAATATCCCAAAAAATATTCATCCAATTTAAAGGTTTACTGTTTCTGTAATATTATTCCGATTACTTTAGATAATTCGAGTAAGGCGGTCATCGATACCTACCTTAACCCAGCAAAATTGGTATTGGCTTCCAGCCTAACCAGATGCGGCTAAATATTAGTATTTCCCATACCCTTCCAAACCCAATTACTGCGGAATGTCGATATGCTTAGGTTAGGCCGAACATCGGGGTTAATATTATAGAAAGGTATATATTAGTCACACACCACTTGAAAGTTTCCTTCATGTATGTAAAGAAACGACCAAAACAAGTAAAAGAAACCGTTTATTTTCACCCCACACAAAAATCATTAATAGCCTGTGTTCATTTCTGCCCCTTCCATAATCATTGAAACAGGTGATGTGCCTATTAACAGTTAGAAATAATCAGAATGAATCTTCACTCTTTATCAAACATTGACCTGCCATAAAAGTGCATGGTAACCCACACTAGTTTAAAAGTGATCGTGTATGAAGAATTTAGCTGATGAAACTTCCAAGATGTGTCGTACTGTAATAGACTACATACGAGCGTAGAATGACGTGGTAACTGCTAAGATCGATTCCGATGAACTTACTGAACTTAACTTGTGGACTGTTTCATGGAAACTTGGACTAGAACGCTGTAGTTGAGTTTATGAGTTGTGCATGAGATAGCTTGTTATTCTGCACAGAATAGACCACCTAACTGGGAACTAGTAACGCTATAACGTTGAAAAGCGATTACCATTCAAACTACAAGGGTTGTTATGGAAGTTTTTGATCAGTTTTCGATAACGCGCTGCGGTGGGATAGCAATCTTTTAAAATAATTATGACTTCAAGAGTAAAGACTCCGTAGATTTTGTCATGGATTTTGCAACCCATCCTCGTTTGCTACACAAGATATTTGTGTAGATACCTGAGTAGCCTGCAGCAGTGGTGGCCCAGTGGTTAAGTTCCCGACTTGCCTGTCGTAGGTCGTGCGTTCCAACCCAGGTAGGCGTTTTATTTTGTGCAATTTATTTATCTCATCACCAGTGCTTTCAAAACGATGAAGGAAAACATCGTGAGGAAACCAGTCAGCTCTAAAACCAATAAAATCATAGACAGGTGTTATCCACCAACCCGCACTGGGGTGTATATGGTCCACTTTCTCTCACAGAGAGAATGCATGTGGGAACGACATAGGCTGATTTTTAACCGAATTTAAAGAGGAGTTTATCAATTCGGATCTTTATATTTTTAGGTATTTATTATTTTTTTATGTATGTTCGGGCATAACTCCGTCATATATGTACGGATTTGCAAATTTATTTTTTTGTTCGATAGAGGAAATATGATGTTCGAAATAGTCCCATTTACATTTCGTAAAGATCTGGTGATGAGTTTCAGAGTCAGACACCGGAACTCTTCAATAAATACCAGTAAAACAACCGCGATTGCTGCTATCGCATATGTATGCATTGTTTACGCAATCGCACAACATAACGTCACGTCTGTACCCTATAACCGCAGATGCAGCTTCCTGTCACCGATATTTACATAGCAAGTAGTGTTATATGAATTTGTTTGGGGTAGGTATAACTAAAAAGTGAAAAATATAAACTTTTTTATAAAAAAAACGACTTCCAAAAAAACACTACAAAGTGAAAAATAACTTTAATTTCGGAAGTCGGTTTCAAAAAACGAAAACGCGGCACCAACGACACCGTCTTCCAAAATTAAAGTTATTTTTAGTGTTTTTTTTGGAAGTCGGTTGGTTTTTTTTTATAAAAAGTTTTGTTCATTAATTTTAGTTATAAAAAGACACAAGAACTTTTGTTTCCTTTTCCATGAGAAACTGAATAGAATAATGTATGTAAGCGTCGTCATCTTCAATAGATAACAATCTGAACCGACTGGAATGGAAAATGGCGGAAATAGACTATTACTGTGTTCCATGCGGATGCACTTACTCTTGAGTTAAACTTTTACTATTGGAGCACGGCTTTATTCTATGAATATTTTTATGCTGAGGTATATTATAAAATTACCTGTATTCTTATTTACTTATAAAATATAAACTAGGATCTACAGATAAGTCGTCGTTATTTCAGCAGAAAGAATTCTATTAACGTTTTCATCCATGTGCTTCTGAACTGTTACGTACTTCGTTAACCCAGGTACCTTCCGTGAGGCGGTCAGTAACATCAAAGCATTGCTGGCCATCCTTGAGGAGCTGGGGTAGATCGAATAATCGATTTTCCCACTCGTACGCAAGATACGCGCTCTAACGTGGAGATGCGGACACCGGCCCGTGTTACCTATTTTCATGCATTATATTTATTTTAAATGTTGTTTGAACTAGGAAATACAGATTAGTCGTCGACATTTCAGCGAAAAGTAAATTTAAAGACACTATTATTACACACATAACAACACAAGGCATGGTAATACAAATAAGAGCGTCAATAGCAGCAGCTTGTCTCACTAGCTTGGACAATCGCCGGTGGTCAGGATATACGTTGAAACTGCGTCGAATGGCACGAGCATGTGCAGTTGATAAAGATACAGTCGACTCTCGTTAATTCGAAACTCGCGGGACTCTTAAAATTTTACGAATTATCGAGTGTTTGAAATATTAAATGGTTCGAAACATAAATAAATTTTGTAGGGGACTAGTGATAACTTTGAATTATAGAGACGTTCGAATTATCGCAGGTTTGCATTAACGAGAGTCAACTGTAACTGAATAATGGTGCAGTGACATTTCAATATATCACGCAGGAAGTCAACTTTAAAATCCTCAGTTAGTTGATTAATAAATAAGTACTTCTTTAATAGGGCTGTTTACCTTCAAGATCGGTCATGTGTATATAGTAATGGGTTTACCACAATGGAGGAACACGGTATGATTAGATTCACGAGCTCTCCTTTGTTGGGTTGGGTATTGTGTTATTATATTGTATAGGGATTTCATTATTCAAATATTATCTAGATATCGATTATGGAATAATTTACCTATTGGTACCCAGTGAGGTGTAAACTGTTGATCATTTCTCTCGGGTTACAAAATAACTTAGATTGATGCGTTAGTAATGAAAACTTCAAAGAGATTGCGAATATCTTTCTGTAATACGGTGTTTTATTTTGTAAGTTTGATTCTTTTTTTTTTCATAGCTTAGCATAAGGGTCCTTATTTCATGGTGAAAGCCTTAACAAAGTCGAAAGACCGCAGTATCATTTCCGTAAATTCGACATGCGTAAAGTTTTACCCTCTTATTTGTAAACTTTGCTTTTAATTAAGAGACACTGTTAAACATAGGTACGCTAAGGGCGGGTTGTTTCACGTCCACTTGACGCACGCGTATACGTCAAAATTGGCACTAACTATCGTCAAACCAAAAAAAGCGTTGTTTCAAATTACAATTACAAAAATTTTGGCTTTGACTTACGTCAAATAAAAACGGTTGCGCAATCGTTATTATTTGACGTACGTGTGTTACGTTAACCAACCGTTTGAAACAACCGGCCCTAATTAATCATTACTTAACTTTAAGCAACGTTTATAAGTATAACTATCTATTAATTGGAGCGGTTCGCGATCACTTATAAAGAAACTTCAGCAAAAACGGGCACGATTAAGACACTCGTACCTATCGTAACGACATACACTGTGTACGATCCAAATGTGATGACATAGGGACAGTAAGACGGAAATCATTGAAACAGCAATTTGGGTTGACATTTGCCGAATTTATTGGGCTTTATAACCCATCCCTGTATACGGGGATATAGAGAAGCAAAGCCCGACAATCCACATACAAGTTCGCTGGCAATGCAGTGACGCTGCCAATCAGCGGCAGTCCAGTGATTTATCCGTGACAGGCGTGGTGCGAACCACAAGTCATGACGTTATTTATAGCTCGAACCCTGAATTTGAAGTTAGTAGACAATCATTTGTACGGTGGGAGTGTTTATAGTGAAGGAAATAAAGAGGAAAGGGTTGCTAATTTTGATTAATCCTGTGGAATAGCTAGAAGATGGATATAAGAATATGTGAGGGTGAAAATCCTTAGGACTGTGCAGAAACTTTTGTGTTTAATAAAATTGTTAAAACAGGAATAGTAGATAATCTTCCTAAAATATCGCTTATCTGACTAAAGATTATAAAGTTATGAGGATGTAGTTATCTTTGATTAACTATGCAAGAATAAATTCAAATTGAAGTAACGCAGTCCAGAGCCTCTTATAAAGGTTGGATCACATGTTTTGGGAGTTCATCCATTATACTCCGTCTACATTTCCTTTGAAAGCAGTACCTCCATAGATTATAGTTACGAATTCGTACCCATTTCTCAGCCCATTCAAGTTTCCCGAATGGAGTATTTTGTATAGAATAGGAAGGAACTATTATGACGAAGACGAAGAGGTCGTCCCAACAATACTTACTGATTGTTAATATTATAATAGGGGACATCATTTTATATGTTGTAAGTAAATCTGAGTTGAGATGGATGGCCACTAAACGGCTAGGAGATTAGGCTAGATTTTTTGCTGTATAAGTGTACAATAAAGTGGATGATTACTGTATCTCAGGGTTCTTGTGGCTGGACTAGTGATGTGTTTGTGTATTAAGTTGTTTGTAATGGATCTTCGCAAGTCCTAATGTCTTTTAGAGAGGTTTGGAGCAACGTATTTATGATTTAATGCCTGAGGCAGCGTCATAACAAGAATTTTGTTGTTCTAAACAGTTAAACTCGAGTGGTAAGAACTGTGATGTGGGTGGGTGGTTTGGGGGACTGTCTTTTGTAATTTTGGCGTTCGATAAGTGATGATTCTCAGCCTAGTTTAAATTAATGAAATTTGATTTTATCGCGTAGTAGGTTTAGTTATTCCATTATGTATCTTAGGACAAAGATTCATTAATTCGCGTATTCATTTTGTAAAATGAAGGTTAACTAAGGTTAGCTGGTAGAAAATGCCTCAGGCATTAAGTCCGCCTTTGTACAGTATTTTTTTTACTTGTGCATAAAGTTTTAATAAATAAATATTTAAACTGGTCCCCTTGTGGTTTACGGCCGAACCTGTTTTCAGTTAAAGACACATCGCTACTGATGGAAGCCAGTATAATCATTAACTGTCAGTATCATATAATCATACACATAGCTACTGATATCGATGATTGGGATGTTAAAACCAGAGATAGGTTTTTCTACTTCCAGTATGCGAAAACTGGTGATTGGTTTCTGCCGTTAGTGCATTGTCCTATCAGATAGATAGATGAAATATTCTTTATTACAAGGGGTAACAGAGGTGCATACTTAAAAATACTTTCAGGTAGTCCCAGGGTATTCAGTTTACATGAAAGTTATATTTTGTCGAAGATCTCCCGCTGTGTACATTCGTGTGCTTTAAAATCATACCGTTTATTATTTCAAACTCAAGTAAATAATTTAATATTCTTTCACGTTGCCCAAGCGAAATTGAAAATGGATAGCTGGAATTAAACAAACTAATTGACTCTGATTGAAAGTGAACTTCGTTACCGGCTTTTATTCTGTATTTCAAAATAATTAATTCATTCAAACGAACGCCGAGGCATAAAACTATTCAAAACTTTCCTTTCAATGATGGCGGGACGAGCTTGAAGGCTCGTACAGACAGGCGCGACGCGACGGCGCGACGCGATTTTGCGATATATATCCGTAGAACAATTTCTATGGAAACGCGCGCGACAATTCACACAGGGGCGACCTGTCGCGCCGCAACAAGGTTGCGCCGTGACTCCAATAGCAACATTTTGTATGGCAACGCGGCGATATTCGCGCAGCGGCCGCGACGCCATACAAAATGTTCCTTTTGTATAGCGACGCGGTGATATCGCGGTAGCGGCCGCGATCCACGTCGCTCTAGTGTGAAAGGTGTTGCGGCGCGATAATATCTCAGAATCACCTCGCGCCACGTCTCGCGACAAGTCGCGCCAGTCTGCACGAGCCTTGACGCCTTAACAGGATCCACACTAACTCAAGACAGAGAGGAGTATAAAGGAGACGGAGAGGCCTTTGCCCTGTAGTGGGACAACACATAAAAGAACTTTTCGAACATTGATTACCTAATAAAAACCCATAAATTCTTTAACTATTCAACTAATCTAGACGACTCATGATAACTCTACAAAAACTCTTTAATTACTTAAACTCAGAAAAACAAAAGCTCATGTATAGCGACGCGGTGATATCGCGGTAGCGGCCGCGATCCACGTCGCTCTAGTGTGAAAGGTGTTGCGGCGCGATAATATCTCAGAATCACCTCGCGCCACGTCTCGCGACAAGTCGCGCCAGTCTGCACGAGCCTTGACGCCTTAACAGGATCCACACTAACTCAAGACAGAGAGGAGTATAAAGGAGACGGAGAGGCCTTTGCCCTGTAGTGGGACAACACATAAAAGAACTTTTCGAACATTGATTACCTAATAAAAACCCATAAATTCTTTAACTATTCAACTAATCTAGACGACTCATGATAACTCTACAAAAACTCTTTAATTACTTAAACTCAGAAAAACAAAAGCTCATCAAATATCCTGGGTCAGCATATTCGCATCACATTGATTTCCGTCAAACTCGACATCGTAGTTCACAACGCATAAATTATGTATGTGCCGACAGACTAATAGCGATTGCCAGCCGGCTGTCAGATCCTGTCCTGTCTACCAGACTGACAGGCCATCGCGACCAGACCTCTAATATATTCGAGCCACGAGCCCCATGTTTATGGCACATTGAATTAATTTGCTATTCCGCTCAGGAGGCAACACGAGTTATTTGCTTAGTTACTTTGAAAGACAAAAATAATTACGATTTAGAAGCTGCTGGTATAATTATAAGTCAAGAATAGAAAAACTTTGAGTATGAAAGCTGAGTTGTGAATTTTTTTTTTTTTAGTTATTTGCTCTTTCAATAATAGTTGTGCTAGAAAGCCTATACTGTTAAATATTATATTGAGAACAAAATGGCTTGGGATTAAGCCAATTTTTACATACCTACTGAATGTGGTTTTTAGGGTTCCGTACCTCGAAAGGCAAAGCGGAATCCTTATAAGATCACTTCGTTGTCAGCCTGTCAAGACCATTTTTCTCAGGATCACGTAGAGTTATCAACTTGAAATTAATACCAAATACTCAAAGCTGCCATTTATTGAAGCATTGAAAATATTAAACTTCTAAGTAAACGTAATGAAAAGATACGGGCGTTTATGTTCCGTTTATGCTACATATTTTGACACTCGCAAGGGAATCAAAACTTAGCTTCCCGTTGACCTAGAGTCATGAAATTTAGCAAGAAGCAATGTCATGTCAGATCACTGATTACGATTGGTCTCAACTGTTGTCTATTGATTGTCCGTTAACCGTGTATGGTAAGTTGCAAAATGTTTTCAATGATATTTATAAAAGCAGTAGAACTGTAATGCCAAAGATTAAAAAACGGGTAACACAACCGTGGATAGGCAGAGATTTAAATAAAATGTTGATGCGTAGGGATATTTTATTCAGGGAGTGGAAAGAAGCACCAAACAATAATACGAAAAGACTAGAATATACACGATTTAGAAATAAGGTGAACAAATTAATATATAAAGCAAGAAATAGGTTTCGGCAGGAAGAAATTAAGAAATGTAAAGGAGACCCAAAAAAGATCTGGGACATAATTAATAGTTGGACAGGTAGGAAAAAAGCAAATATAGATGATATTGTTAAAAGATATTTTGGAGACAAGGATACAATGTATAATATATGTAGTCAATTTGCAGACACATTTACGAACGAAATTATTGCTATTAAACATAATTGTAATATTAAATTATTAGACAGAAGTGACTATGTTAGGGTAAGTGATGTAACGTTTCGGTTTCAGCCAGCAACCTGTGACTCAGTGTGTAAAGTTATCGATCAGCTGAGCAGTGATAAGGCGCCGGGCACTGACTGCATTCGAGTTATGGACTTAAAAATAATAAAGAATAAGATCGCACCGGTCTTGTCACACTTTGTCAACCTGTGTTTATCGAAAGGGGAATATCCAAGCTCGCTCAAAAAGGCTTTAATTAGGCCCATCTACAAGCAGGGATCACATTCAGATTACTCAAACTATAGGCCGATTGCCATCTTATCAGTTATTAATAAAATAGTGGAAAGGATGGTGGTCGGCCAGATTAGCGAATTCTTAGAGAAAAACAGCATATTAGCGGATGCTCAGCACGGTTTTAGGCATGGTCGCAGCACCGGAACAGCACTATCACAGTTTTCCGAAGATATGAACAGCAGCCTCGACCAGGGCCACCAGGTCCTAGCGCTGTTCATTGACTATAAAAAAGCATTCGATACATTGGATCATGAGGTGCTTTTACAGGCCATGGATGAGTGTGGAATCAGGGGCCCCACTAATAGGTGGTTCAGGAGTTATTTAAGTGGCAGAACCTTACAAACCTGCATTTCTGGTGTTGCTGGTAAAGAAGCGGCGGTACAGATGGGTGTTCCGACTGGGTCAGTCTATGGTCCGGTTGGCTACATTATGCATGTCAATAGCGTCAGTAATGTGGTAAGAAAATGTCGGGTGTATATGTACGCGGATGATATGTGCCTCATGTACTCCTCCAAGAATATACAAGAGATCAGGGCTGTGCTGCAGGCTGACTTCGATAATATTACCCGGTGGGCTCACGATAATGGTATCATACTTAATCTTAATAAGACAAAAGTGATGCATCTGCACTCACCGCACAACCTGGTAGCGAAAAATGTCAAGAGCGTGGATATAGGTATCGTGGGCCACACTTATGAGTGCATGCACGTGAAAAATGTAAATTGTGTCTGTCAAAAGCTTGAATATGTTAGTACATTTAGGTATCTTGGTTTGTGGGTGGAACGCAATATGAATTGGAAAACACAGGTTGACACGGTGTGTCAACCAAAGCTGAGCTGTTGTGAAGCTTAGAGCAGTGTTGAGTAAGTTTTATATCCTGAAGGCGCCGTTGAGTAGGAAAACGTTGCGCGTCATTTATTTTGCTCTCGCCGAGTCACTGCTGACCTATGGACTAAATACGTATGGCCGTACATTTAAAACCTATCTGGACAGTATTAAGTCGCTGCAAATTCGCTTTATGAAATACCTTATTAACCCACAAGCAAAACTTGCGTGTAAAGATGATTATGAAAAGCTTTTTGTTTTATGTAAGGTGCTGCCTGTACATGAGAAGGTCAAGTACCTGCTGGTTCTAGAACAGTTCTACAGCGAACAATTCAAAGTTCATGTGCAAAATAGGTACAATACTAGAAGCGTTAGAGAGCGTAAACTCGTGCGACCACAAGTAAGAAATTACTATGGAAAAAGAACCAACAAGTATTTGACCCCTACACTATTCAATGATCTCGATTGGTTAAGAAGAGAGAACAATAAAATAAGTAAACGAACACTAAAAAATAAATTAAAAACTGTTTTCCTTAACGAAGTTGTCGTAAGATGTGAAAAAACCCACTAACTTGCTGTTGTTTAATATATATAATGTTGTACTCATGGGTAATACTGAGCTAGTGTCTATAAGTCAGAAAGTAGTGCGCATCTGAGGTGCAACGGCTAAATGTTTGTTACTGCGAATGATTGTGACGGCGCGGCCCGCCGACCGGCGCGTGTGTCGGCGGCGGGCCGCGCTGCCACAATACTTGCTGACCGAGTATAAACTAGCAGCACCTCGCGCTTTCACCCGCCTAAGTTTCGCTTTAAGTAACAGATGTAATTATGTTTTTTGTAGATATCGATATGTTCCTTAATATCTCGTAATAAATATAGCCTGTGGTGCGCAGGGATAGTGTGGCATTCTAAGGGTGAAAGATTTTTATTTTCTTTTTATTTTTTTATTTTTTTTTGTAATCGGTCTAGTAGTTTTTAAGTTTATTCGTTACAAGCATGCATACATACAAAGATACAAATCTTTCCTCTTTATAATATTAGTGTAGATTTATATAGCTTTTACTTTTTAGGTTGTTGTGTGTATTTGAACCAAATAAATAAAACAAGACGAGCGCTAATCCCACCGACAAACTGTTGCGCAGTTTGGTGGGTTTATGAATCTTTATAAAATGTTTGGTCCATAATAAATGATTTATTTATTATTTATTTATTATTATTATTATTATGTAACACAAATAAAGGAAAATATCCGAAAAACGTAAATTTGTAGTATCATTACAAAAAAAAAAAAACAAAAACTGTTTACACACCTACAAAGTACGAAACCCTCGGTGCGCGAGTCCGACTCTCACTTGACCGGTGTTTTTTATACGACATTTGATGAGTATTATATACACAATGACACGAATATTTACTTTGTGAAGAAAAATATTATTATTATTTTAATTAATGTGAATGTGAGGACTATGTGGGTCATTTTTTTCCTCACATAATCTGGCAGTTCGAGTTCGTCGAGTCGTTGAGCTCTTCAAGTTCTGAGTTGAGCTACACGATTACAAATGTGTGCACTGACTGGACAGATCCACTCAAATCTGTATGGTTCTTTCCTCAAAAGACCATCTCAGTCCGATTAACCTGCATGGTCCTCATGTGGCCTGACCTAGATTACGTGTGGACTTAAAAAGAAACTGTGACCTCTGAGTTTGTTTCGATCTCTCTTCTCAGAGTCAGTAAGGAAACACCAACATCTAGATAAAAAAAAAAAAAATTTGACGTGTAAAAAGTGTTTTTTGAAGCAATTTACAGAAACAAATATTTTATCATTTAATAATTCGGAAACTAAATAAGCCTCACAGATATCGACAAAATAAATGAACAATTAATTGTTATTGCCGACCAAAATAGACGTGGCCTGTTTTCAGTAATACGCAAAATCATATAAACTTTTTTCCGTAACTCAAACCGGCCACTTTCAAAACTTCCTTTTGTTTGATAAATGGGAATTTTCGTATTTATCTTTTCTTGTCTGTCGGTACTATAAATGTTTGTTTGAAAAAAGCTTTGGAGCTCCGAGTATGGAAACCACAAAAAATGAGTTTTAGCCGCCTCCACGTTATTTTTGCTACCCAGCTTGTGATTGAGCTTAGCGTGGTATGTGAAACAAAACTGACTGAATACATAATAAGCGGGAAATATGTGTAGGCGTACAAATCTGTGTGGATTCAAGTTCACCTACATTAAAAAAAAATATTTAGCAAAATATAAACATCGTATTAGATAAAATGCGGGCAGTTAATAATCAAAGAGTAATCGCGAATCGCAGAGGGATTTGTGACTTTTCCTGCTATCCACTCTAAACTGCAGCTTACCATTAAAAGTATTATACAATCTAACACAACGGTTCCCA
Organism: Eremobia ochroleuca; assembly: GCA_949629135.1. NCBI lineage: Eukaryota > Metazoa > Arthropoda > Insecta > Lepidoptera > Noctuidae > Eremobia > Eremobia ochroleuca. Next base: position 19,858,077 of record OX451394.1, read on the forward strand.
GACATATTTCTCATTCATCTTGAAAAAGTAAAATACATAGAATCGAATTCAGCTGTCGGGCTTAACCGCGACAATCTAATCACATTTACGGTTTTGTACTGTTTTATTTTACAAAACCCGAGGATTTACTTCATTTTGAATTCGTAAGAATAGGGTGAGCGACGATATTTGGAAACGATTTTATTTTTAATGTTATGATTGCTTCAGCGTGCTCATGATTGTTCATTTTAGCGACATAAATGTATCTGTCGCATAATTGAAATTGGAGTCTGTTGTGTTGTTGTGAGCTTTATTATTGTTGAGCAAATGTTTAAGGCTATTGGAAATCAGATCGGAGAGATAACATTACTTGAGGAATCTCAATGTTTCCCTTTTGTTTTTCCAGGAAAAGAATATCGTTGAAATGATATTTCTTCCTACAATGTAAAGTGAGTGAGTTCACCTATCGTTTGCAAACATCGTAAAATTCCATTTCTATCAGTTGAATCATAAAATATCAGCACACAGGTCTATAAAATACTATTTTATTTTCCAACCCATAAAATATAGTTTAATGTCGGTTGTGAGCAATCCGATTGCAGTCCAGTCCCACATGAGTCTCACTAATCTAGGGTATTTTCTACATTTACGAGTCGGTCAAAAGTACCAGGCTACTAGGAGCACATAAGTAGGGGATATCTGTTATGTAAGTAATGCGATGGCCGGCTCAGGTGACGTCATGGGGTAACGAACTGCTTTGAGATAATAACCTACTTACGGGCAGTATGTCGAGTGGATTTCTAGTTATGTAACTGGGGGAGGCATGGACGTATGGGAGGTACGGATTTATATTGATGAATGTATGAGGAATTCCATTTTCCGATCTGTGAATGTACTGAATACGCGCACTAACTACAATAACTGCATTGTTTGTTCACGATTGTTATTATCTACAACAATTGTGAACAAATAATGCAGTAATGAACATACTTGGTATGCTAATTAGTCGTGTAGTTAGTATCAATAGCTTATTCTTTGAAAAAACTCACTGGAGAGCAGTTTATCACTGGCGGTAGACTGTCTTCTACGCCGTAGCACTGCGTAGCAAACAACGTAGCCAATGCGTTATTTTGTATTGTGTCTCCGATTTCTGCCGTGCGATTCTGTAACCATCTCACCGTGAAAGCTTGGGTGAAGTGAGCGTGGAGTGAGCTGTCACTCGCTAGGGTTTAACACTATTAAGTGTTCACTTCACTTATGATTTCACGGTGAGATTTTTACAGAATCGACCGGCTGTACTACGAGTAAATGACAATTGCCTGTCGTAGACCAAAAGACCGAACATTGCCAAATGCAAATCGATGAACTAGATACAGCTTAAAGTTTCGCTCGGCTTTTTAGAAAAAAAAAAGACAGTACTTTCCTTTTAATTTGAGGTTGTTTTTTCCAGCGCAGGGGTTTAAATTCCAGTTCTATTGAACTATTGTGGTATCTGCGGGTTCCATTCTCTAGCGAAGTTTTGTTCAGTTTAGCTGGAGTGGAACATTGATGCTGGTACGTGAAGAATGCGCGTTTATTAAAGTTTTGTTAGGCAGTAGACCGATGCTGTATCTATTGTGCAAAGCAAACAAAGTAAGCCTCGGATAGCAGGGTCAGACACGGGTGGATTGTTTGAGTGAATGTTTTCTGGTTTCAAGGTATTTAATAGAGAATAATATTCTAAATGCTGCCGGTATTATGAGTATGCCGTTAACACTGACCTCTTATAAACAAGTACGCTGGACTAAATATACTATACGAAATGACGTTGTTTTTTGTGCCGATACAAAGCGCCCCGCTCGAGCGTCTCAGGAACTAAAATTCAAATATAATAAATAAAGCTGTGAATGTTCCATGTCGATAATGTGTCGATAATTTTATTCAGTCAGTGAGTAGTTTTAAATTTACGTCTTTCAAATAGAAATTTACCGTCGACAGAAGTTTCTGCAATTTGATTAGCTAAAACAAATTAGCAAATACTAGTTTGTAATTTCAAAACATAAATATTATGTGTAATTTTTACTTACTTGTTTCCGAAGTGAAGACCTAACATCGTAATAAAACTTGCCATCTACAATGCACTGTATACTTTAGTCATTTTTACTTTAATTATATTCTTAATTTCAGATTTCTCACCGACTCAACTAAGCAGTTATGACTGAAAACATGAAAATGGAAAATAAGAGTCCTAAATCTAATTATCGTCTTAGTAGTAAATATTTCACTGAGGTCTGTTTCGTTAAACGTTTTAGGCAATGATATAATTTTGACTACAACTTCTGGTTCAAAGGTATCTAAACTTAATAAATTCGATGTTGGTGTTTATAGTGAAGCTGAAAACATGCGTATAATAAAAAAATATCACTTAGAAGAAATTGAACCACTTTTTCTACAAGACGAACTAGGTGAATTTTTACATCTGTTTTGGTCAATACTGGATTCTAACGTACATCGAAACAGTGTGTGGCATGCATCGCTGAGTTTGTTACTCAAGCTTTTCGTAAAAATATTAAATGTGATGATTGCTTAGTAGCTTGCGAATTCGTATCGCAAGTAGTGTTGAATCGTAGAAGTGGTATAGCACTCATAATTCAGAGTGCTACACAGTTATTTATTGGTAGAGTCATTATTCCGCAAATCTTGTAAAAATAATAATGGTAACCCTCCAATCAGACAAAATTTTCCAGCGGTATTAACTACAAAAGTCCTACTATAATGTATAAATACTACCAGAAGTTTATATCCAGATTTAGAGGATTTAGATACGTTTAAGAAAACGTTACAGTCGGATAATTGTACAAGCGATTTTCATATTCTTGTAAAACTAATTATCACTAAATACATTGATATTAGACTGTACGCTGCTACTAAAAATTACTTGCTTTATATGGAACTGGTGACAAAGTACGGAATTTTTTATCACGTCAAATGATTTGGGCTGGCCAATGATTTAAAGTGTAATGTTATTTTGTTATTTTTTGTGTTTTTTTTTACTTTAGTGTGCGCGCTATCCAAATACCCAATAATGAAAATGGAATCTCTCTCCTTTCCGCTAGTAATGACTGCATGGTAAGGTAATGTCACACGGTTCACTATTGGTATTCAATTTGAGTGAATTCGATTGAATTTGTATCGACGCTGTTTGTTGAATGGTTAACTTTTTGGTTTACGTGGTTCAATTCATCCAAACTGAACTCCAAAAGTGAACCGTGTAACATTACTATGGCTATTACATACATTTAAAGCAATATAGCTCACGAAGAATACAATTTCCATTTGGTTTACATGGCAACTTAATAGCTCAATAGTTTTTAGTTCACATTGCAAACTAATGTGACCCCAGCTCAGCTTGTAAAACTAGTGTAGACTGAGCGAGGAGATATTCGCTTAACCAGACTAGTTATTAGGCTAAGTTTTAAGCCTATCCTTATATTTAAAGCTCACTGATCTGAACGTCATGCGCTATAATTTTACTAGGACACTATTCACTAGTTTATAGCTTGCGTTCTGACCGCGCCCTTATGAATTTTCAGTTAACCTGTACAACAATTATTCTATAAATTAAAAACGAAGCAAAAAAAAAAATAACTGGGAGTGATTCGATTTTTTTCTCTTAAGTAATGACTCTCAGTGGTTATAACTATCGATAAAGTTCATAAAAGTATTTTTTATCGAAGGATATGTCTCATCTCTAATATTAGTTCCACGGACGCTCACGTTGCTATCAGCGCCAAAATGGCGAAAATCAAATATCTTCATTTGGTCATCGATAGTATGAAGTCCAGTGTACTTGTATATAGGTCAGTGGCCGTTAGGTAAATGACACGAAAGAGGTTATATCTCTCGAAACACGAATATGTGCCATCATTGCATCCCATTTTTATTAAGTCATTTAACCACAGCTAGAGAAATGGCATAAGGTTAATCGTTTGGAACTAGGTTCAGTTTTGGGTCCTGTGATTTTGGGTACACATTTTTCTACGATTACAAAGAAAAGTAAATAATGTTGGTCTCTTTTTATAGTTTAATAAATAATCCCTTCCCATAAACAGACCGGACCTTTGTAAATGATATAGAAAAGTGTCTGTCGTATATTTGTACGGTACCTGTGGACTTCTGTGCGCCTGGTACAAAGGGGAGCCGGGTAGGGGAAACAGTTTAAATAATATGCAGCGACTGGACCGCGCGAAGGGGCGGGTGGTCGGGACGAAATGTGCGCTGTGTTGGAAATATTGTTGAAATGTTTGAGTAAAAGGTATTTGACAATGCTTAGACAGCTTTATTTAAGTTTCTTCTAATGATTCTTCCGCACAAACGCATAAATAGGAATCGAGATCTGGAATATTATTATTTTGATAGAGGACTGAAAATTACTTGATTAAGAAGAAAAAGTGGTATATATATTATAACTAGCGACCCGCCCCGGCTTCGCACGGGTGCAATGGAGAAACACTGATAATTTTAGAGCCATTATTTCTCGTTCTTCGTATAAAAGTATAGGATAAAAAATGGTTATTGTGGGTTATCCCTAAGAGATAGACATATACCATCGCGGACTTTTTTGTAGACCTTTTTAAGGTGTACAATACTGTAGTACATTATTTTGATCTATCTCGACGGGTTCAGCCAGCGTTTACAATGTAAGCGCAAAAAAATGTGTTTATTTACGACATCACATTAGAAACCTCTAAAATTATCATTGTTTCTCTACTATATTATGCATGTATTATACATATAAACCTTCCTCTTGGATCACTCTATCTATTAAAAAAAACCGCATCAAAATCAGTTGCGCAGTTTTAAAGATCTAAGCATATATAGGGACAGACAGACAGGGAAGCGACTTTGTTTTATACTATGTAGTGATATTCACATTACATCCCACTTTTTCTCACACAAATCACATTAACTTCTCCACCTTCCGTATTCAATCTGTCACAGTTCCGTCCGTATTCAAGATGTCAAAGTTGCTGGCGGAAGTCCTGTTACGTTTATCGATTCGCAGTGTGAGTTTACAAGCCTTCGATCATGATTCATTAATAGACAGACGTTCGAGAAACTTCAAGTCGTGTCTAACCCAACTTATTCACTGTTCACAAGCTTTAACTAGCTGAAACATACATGAGTTTATTGTGAACATCAAAACTTTCACGTTGTTATTTCTCACCACGTCAGCAAAAATCTAGTCCATGAAATAAGCTCGCATCACTCCAGTTTGCTCGTAACTTGTAATTGCAGAACAGTCCTACATCTATGCCAATAAAATAAGAGTTTGATCCATACATAATGATGTGGCGAAAGATAGGTTAAAGTTCATCGACGAGCATACGACTGAAATGTTACTAACTTCGAACAGTTGTGTATATCGTCTTAATAACTTAGCTCTTCTAAGCAAAATGCTTACTATCATTAAAACCACAGAAAAAATACACCAAAAAACATACAATAAAGAACACACATACACACACACAAAACACGCACACATAACAAAATACCCACACTCAAATAATAACACGCACAAATAATAACACACACGCACACACATAATAAAGAGTAATATATTCTATTCTAATTTAGTGTAAGTTTCTGAGAGGTTTATCCAATACATAGATCAGAAAAATAATTCGTCTGAAAAATCTAAAGATTCTAAATCTGAAAAATCTAAATCAAAATCTAAAGATCTAAAGATCCCTGTCGCAGGTACATCAAGCTACTACAATCTTTCTAATTTCTTTAATAGATTTCAACTTTATGGCTGTAGCATAAGGTTCAAGGTTGATCGGGAAAATTTGACATATTCGGGTAGCTTGATGTGCTGGCGTCTGTGCATAAAGGGGGCGGCTGAACGATACACTGCCGTAACAGTATCGGCTACTAATCGTATCGAATGTCTGACTGTTATGCCTCCCTACATACATGTACCTTTTTATTATACACACATTCCATACGAATTTCAGGCAAGCGGCTAATTAGGGAGGGCTTGTGTTGCCGCTGTTTTACTTATTTACTTTATTTTCTGGACTTTTCCTGAAACAGACTAGAAACGGTTAGCGTATGTTCACACGGCTCACGACATGTGTTTATGAGGAAAAGTTGTGTTCTGTACACCAGAAGTGTCAAAATGCGGGTTTGTTGTCAGCTTCAAAAAGTGGGAGTACTCGTATTAAGTTGTTGAAGATCGTAAATTCAAAATATCATTTATAAGTAGGACTTCACACACTATAAGTCAGTAAGTAAGTAGTCATGTTTAGCTTAGTTTTAACTATATTTTATGTTTTTGAATGATTAATGTGTGGCCAGTGGCATACCGCACCGTGATCCTAATCATTCGACCGCCGTATATCGCAAAAAAAAAACCGTAGCACACAGTAAAAACACCAGTCTAAATTACTTTCCACTTCTTTTACCAAACTCACCGCAACCATTTCTTGGCAAAACAATTTTATATTATTTATCATACCCTGAACACAGTTGGTTTGCACACACGAATTGCATCTGAAAATTTAATCTTGTTACTACATTTTTAGTTCTTATTCATACACCGTAAATTCGGGCAGCTTGCCCCAAATGAATGGTTACTACAGAGCCGGCCGTGAAAACGGGATGAAATAGGTACTGTTTATTTAGCGATGTCCTCGGCGATCGTTATTTTTGCATAAACCCCTCGGAATTAATGCGGTAATGAAATACTGTGCGGACAGTTTTGGACGGAAACGATGAAATTATTATTAAACTGTTTTTTGAACAAGAAAGTTGTATTGAAATGAAGAAATAGTCGTATGACTATTACTTCAATTCAATATAATTTCCAAGAGATTTCATTTTAGAAAGAGAAGCACGTATGTGCTTATCAGACTTCTGTAGTCCACTTTCTAGGAGACACCAACCAATAACGCAACATGCACTTGTCCATGGGTTCAGCAACATAATCAGCCTTTAATGTTTCCACCACGCGGGCCCAGTGCGGGTTGGTAGATGTCACATGTCTTCGAATTTTTGGTTCTAGGACATGCCGGTTACCTCACGATGTTTTTCTTCACCGTTTTGAGAACAGTAGTGATGGAATAATTTACACAAAGTAAAGCGCCTGTCTGGGTTCGAACCCACGACCTACAACTCGTAAGTCGAGGTTGGCGGCTGTTACAACCGCCACAAGTGCTCTTACTGGTTTCAGCAAATCATCTGCCTAGCCTTTTCCCAACTATGTTAGGGTCGGCTTCCAGTCTAACCGGATGCAGCTGAATACCAGTATTTTACATGGAGCGACTTTACTGGGTGCGTTACTGGGTAATACGATACCCCTAGGTAAGACTGGTTGTCAGATTTTCGGGCTTCTGACACCCGTAACGACTGTCAAAGATCTACGATTGACAGCCGGGACCAAGGGCTTAACGTGCTTTCCGAGGCACGGAGGGGTCTCGGTATGTAAAGATGGTCACCCATCCACAGACTAACCGAGGCAAGCGTAGCTTAACCTGATCGATCGACCTATGCGGCTGTTATTATTTAGCCACGGGCCCCTCTTACTGGTTTCAGCAAAGAAGTTAAAAAATCTAATTAACGTTCACGTATCGACATCGTAGATCCATTGATTAGCTCGGTAGTCACCCAGCTAACATGACCCCGCTTTGAATAAACATGTATAATTACAATATGTTTGCTCAACAAACAGCATTCCGTATTTGTTGTTTTAGTTGCGAAAAATAAATTCGTATCGCCAACCGTCGGCTGATCAATGTTTGTTGAGCAAACAGTGTCACGTTTGTTATTAATAATTATTTTATTTTTCATTTCACAAAATGGTAATTATATGTTTTCAGGTGCAATATTTCAAAATGTTTTGGTTAACCTACAACATTTAATGTATGTTTAATATAGCGATCGCGATGGATTATTTTGTATAATAATATCTACGCTTCAGCGGCTTTGTCAGCTAAGTTTTTATGAAAATAGATATAAGTAGTCCTTCTCTCGGTAAATTATCTACCGATCAGCTAGGTGTATCTATCGCGTAAAACATACCAAGCTCATAAAAAATATTTTTCAATTTATACAAACGTTTCGTAACGCAAATTCTATTCGTATGTTTTCCGCCTCAAAGCTCTTCAATTCAGAGAGCCCGTTAAATACATTAAAATGTGGAATACAGTATTTTACAAAATGAGCCCCTCTCCTGATGAGGGTGGGAGCCTCATTCGATGCACCTCTACGAAACCATGCATATACCAATTAATATTAAATGCCAGTCAAAATGCCAAACACGACCATTCGTAATTAAGTCTGTGAAATTAAGCTACAGTTATTTAACTTCACCGAAACTTAAATTATCCATTGTATTCTGTACGTAGATTAGTACTTAGTAAGTAGGTATAACAGTTTGCGAATAAATGGATGGCTTACATAGATTCGACCATTAAAAGTTGGATCACCCAAATGGGTTTCGGCTTGAACTAAATTGATTTCTGAAAACTTATTTTGATTGCCAACTTAGTTGAAGGCAGAGTGAAATCCTTCATGCGTAATAATTGTATTATGCTTTCTGAAATATGAGCAACTGAACCGATTTGGGCGAAAACCCTTTGTCAACATTCTTATTGTGTTTTGGTTGTGGCAATAACTTTTAACTTTCGACGTAATGAATACAAAATCATTACCAAATATAATTAATTTTAAAATATAAAGTACATACTAATTCTATGCTTTTAAAAGAAATGCAGCTATGTAAATAGACAGATTTTGTGGCAGAATAATAACATCTGTTTTTTTTTTAAATACTTTTTGTCATTTGTTATTTTTTTTTAAACGATCATTCTTTTTATGCTGGCTGTAAAGATTTTCCAAGTCAATAAAAAAAGAGTTAGAATGTCAAATAGATTTAAAACTGTACGATTCTCTTTTGTTTTATTTTTCTAGTAACATAATATCGCACCTGACGACCATTTAAACTTACCAAAATAGTTTTTATTTGTTAAATCAGGGACAAATAAGTTATATTGCGGATTTTACGCCAAGTTTACGATCTCGAAGTTTTTTCATCAAATAAAAAGTTACTTCAAGTAACATTCGAGTGTTGACTTTGCATAGGAATGCAAAGTTCGTTGACTCCTAAGTGCCGAAAACGTAACATTTCCTCAAGATGTCTAAACAACGAACAACTGTAACATTTATCTGCGTTTCACGGGGAACTAGACTCTATTACGACATGATAAAGGTTGAAGTGTAGTTTCGTGGGTACAACAATAGAATAACGCATCTCTAGAGAACTGGGGGGTATAAATTGAACAAACAATGTATTGCAAAATGGCTACGGAATAACCTACGGTGGAGAGAGGTGAGTGGTACTCAAAGTTTTATATGTTAATTTGCCTGTAGTATGTTAAACTGTTTTTCTTTGGTTTCATAGAACTTTTGTTTACATCGATCGTTGATTTTAGTAAAAGTTTTGGTTAGAACAGTGTTATAATAATTGGTAAACAGGCGAATTGTCAATCTGAATAGAAGTTGCTATAGCAGTTGTACAGTTGGTAATGTGCTGCTAATCTCAGTTGAAATGTATGACGACACGTACAATTAAATGTACATAAACACGAGCGACACGCATCAAAGGCAGAGACAACTGCAGCCGTCGAAAACTTGCCGCTCGTGTATTTGAGTACGGTACTCAAATGAGCGGCATGTTGTCGACAGCAGCCGTCGACTAGCGTTGATGGTAGCCGTTGACGTGTCGCTCGTGTGTATGAGCTCTAAGAAGGACTTGACAGATAATAAAAACAAACGGTGATTACCAACCATTCCTCTCACATTCATTCTTTATCTACCTTTGTATTTCCGAAGCTGATGTTTAATAATAATAATAAAAATGTTTATTGTCTCCACCACATAATGAAAAGTTAGTACAATACATAATTGTGTATACAAAATTACATTGATGCTGTGGAGACTGGAGCCTGTACTAGGAATACCTGTGTTACAGGTCTCCAGTTATTTTCAGCTGATTTATCAATACAAATTTCCATTCTAACCGCATTGGTACAACATAAAGTCCTTTAGACATAATTTTATCTCTGTACTTAAGATTCGGAGATTAATACTGAACTGACTGTGAAAGAAGATCAAGTTTTATATACATATATTTACAGTGCTCCGTACACTTTAACTTGAGATAAGTATATCGATTACAAGATCGCTACCATTTTACAGCTTAGGATGCTACCAGGGTAGTAGAAGTGGAGTGTTACTTTACAAATATTACAGGGCTAGTCTAGGTCAGACCATGCCGGGCTAATTAAATAAATAAAATCTTAAAGTAGCCAATTAAAGTAGTGTGTCCCCACGGAATAGAAAATCTCACTGTTATACTTGATTTAGGTCAAGCTATTTAGGCATGCTGATAATTTAAGTTATGCTTCGCTAATTTAAGGCAGAGTAATTCAAATAAACACGCAACCAATTTAAAAGTGTCGCGTTCTTGAAATTAGTTTTTTAATATTTAGCTAAGGTTTTCTAACATCTTTAAATAAGCATGTATAAAATAGTTTACGTTTACACGGAAATTTATTAGTCAAAGATCATTGTACTTATGTACTAAGTTTATAATCTCCTGCTTTGTTAATCTACTTCTTCGACTCGACTTCTTCTCTGTTTCGACTTTATTTAAAAAATATACAAATTCATCTGTCGAGGTTCATCCACTTCTAATCTTTAGTGTGTTCCAAGTCGAACTACAATATGTTAGAATGTTAACTATAGCCTGATCCGCTTACAGCTTCCAATTTAAAATTTCTTATGTAGGTATGTAGCTAATTCCTCAACTCGCTAAGTACACCAACATGCCAGCATCCTTACATCACCATATAACTATGTCGAACTCGCAAGCTACAGCTGCCTTCCAACTTTCATTCCCTCATCTTTGTTGGTTTTGTCTCAGACAATAGTTCGTCGAGGATTAAAATTTAATTACAACAGCCTTCTGTTAGTGACAAGTTTCCCACAGCTTTCAGTTTTAAAGGAAACGCTTGAAGAGTTGAGCAATAAAGAGAGACATGGCCGATGCTTTGTTTAAATTTTAGATTTTCTATAATAATAATATTAGGTCATCCCACTTCCAGTGTCACATTTTTTATTTCCAATATTTATGTATTGCGCAATGGTATGCAATAGTTAATACATGTGTTGTCTCGTACAATCATGTTAGTTTAATTTGGTGTGTTGTATTGTCAAGACGTGCATTGATTTAAAATGGAAGATTTAAAAAAATCTATTAATGTAGTGGAGCAACGTATATTTCTAAAGTTTTGTGCTTTACTCAACTACTCTGGAGGAGTTGCGCACGACTTACTGGTAAAGTATGTTGGTCGTAACGCCTTAAATAAAAAAACCGTACAGCGATGGCTTGAAATGTACAAACAAGGAAGAACCACAGCTGAAGATGAGCTGCGAGCACCTCGATCATTATCATCGACTAGATTAGAAGCAAGGGACAAAATCATGGAAGCATTTCGTCAGTCACGTAGGGTCAGTGTCAGTGATCTCTCCACTCAACTTAACATTCCTCATTCCACTATACATAGAGTACTCACGGAGGATTTATGTCTGGTCAATAAAAGTGCAGTGTGGGTGCCCCACACTCTGAACACGGATCAGAAGGAGTTTCGTTATGAAATTGCGCGTAGCCATTTATGTAGGTATTGCCGTAAGAAAAATATACTTAATAGATTCATATGCCTTGATGAAACTTGGGTCGAATTTTATACTCCTCGTCAAAGACATCAGTCACGATGTTGGGTGGAACCGGGCACTTCAGCTGAACATTTACCACGTGCAGAGCTACGTGAACGAAAAATACTACTAATACCTAGTAGCTATGGATGTCAGAGGCATTGTTTTTTGGAGAACTTATGATGAAAATACAACTATGACTGTAGAGCGATATAAGTCATTTTTAGAAGAAAATATTCCTATTTGGGCAGACGAACATCATATAACGAGTCCTATAATTTTACATAATAACGCCAGACCGCACAAATCAAAAATAGTTCAGAATTTAATTGAAGATAAAGGATGGATTGAAATTATTCAGCCGCCATATTCCCCGGATATGAATCCCTGTGATTTCAATTGTTTTGGCCATGTGAAGAGGAAATTGTCGGGTACTCGATACAATAGCAAAAAGGAGTTAGATATTAAACTAAAGAGCATTATTGATGAATTAAATGAAAGTGGTACTTTAAATGGTGTTCAAGATTTGCCAGCAGTCTGGGAGCGAGTGATTAATAGTGGTGGAGATTATTGATTAGTGTCACAAGGTTATATAGTATAGTAGTCAGTTTTTATAAAAAATATTTTTTTATGTAAAATAATAATAAAAAAATATGACACTGGAAGTGGGATGACCTAATAATAAAAATAAGATGTGTGTATTTCAGACTAAGTAATGTCCACATTGTGTTACTAGCAACTTAATTATCTTAAGACTAAGTTAGTAGCAGTTATGGATATAATATAAAAAAAAATAACTTGGCCAAAATAAATTTTCTTCTGCAAAGGCTGCTTAAGTGTCGTTTCGTTGAGTTCTAATTAAATTTTGTTTTTGTGTTGTTACAGCAGTAGGATGACAGTGTATATTAGAACTTCGTCAACAACGATTTGCTTGTAAACAGTAGCCCCTTTTCTATCTATAGTAAAGTACCTACATAGTTAAGTGCCACTTACTTCAAGTGTTATTGCGTAAAGCAGTTATTCAGCAGTTGCTGATGACCGTTGATGCTTGACGATCGACGATCGTTTTATTTCGTTGGTTGGCTAGTTCTTGCTCATAGAGTCTTTTTTTAATTCAAACGTTTATTATGTTATTTATCCTCTCGATTCTAGGGTCCCATTATATTACCTCTCATAAATCATCCAAAATCGCGTCTACTTTCACATTTATAATTTATAGGTACTGCGGATCAGGAAAACTAAATAAATCATTCAAAGGTACTCAGATAGCTAGTAACCGCAATGAGATCGAATCCAATCATGTTCGTTCAACTGCTGCGGCACAAACATTCCCTTCACAAGAATGTTAATGAGCAAGAATGTTCCATTTATTTTAATTTGTCGTTGATTGAGGAATCAAATTGAGAAGAAGTAAAATTGTTCTGGGAATTTTTACTACTTTGAGGTTTACCACTCAACAGTGCATTACTGCTGTAGGTGTTGACGGCAGAAACGGTTCTGGGGAATACTAACTAGCTAAGGTATAATCATGGTTCTAGTTTATCTAGAATTTAATGACAGCAAAATATTGTACTTATACGGTTTTTCACATCTATTCCGTGGTTTTTCATCTACGAGAAATTGTTCAGCCGTAGGTAATCGTACCGGATGTAGGTAGACAGAGTGACAGATTAGACACATATTTCTAACATTTTCGCATATTTTACTCCGTAATTCTTCCAACATTTGTCCATAAGAGCATTTACATGTAGACAACAAACAGAACAGTATTAAAACATATTAACATAAAAGTATAGGGATGTAAAGCTGACAAATTACCTGTTTTCCAAGTAGGTTACGTCGTATTTAGGAGCAAGCTCTAGTTTATTTGGCAGCCTTCGCCATATTTGTTTATCCCGACGAGAATGTCGTACCTAACATAGGGTCATATGTTTAAATATTAGTTCTGGCGTTTCATTTATTCTGGACAAAGTCGGCAGATTATTTCCAGGCCGACGACTGTTTAGCTGAATATTCTATGTAGGAATGTGTATGACTGGACGCTTGACCGTAATATTTTTTTATCGCTTTTCATTCTTCTGTGAATATATTATTATTTATTTTCTTTTATAATAAAAAAGCAAATGCTAGTATTATTTTTTTAATTTATTAACCATTTTTCATGATCTTTGTTCTCAAAATATATTTACACAAAGCTACACTTTACAGCAATTTTTTCACTCAGTACAAGACCATTTCACACACATGGTGCATGCAAACATCATCGAAAAGGATCCCAAAACGATAACTCGACACGAGTCTATCGCCACGAGTATTTTTATGGGCGATAGTTTGAGAACCGCTGAGCGATGACCCTCTCAATATTTCACGGCAGATCGCACCCCGCTATATTCCGGCGTATCCCCCGCTTGGTGTGGTGGACACTCTTTGTGCTTTTTACCACCTTTATTAAGATTGGTTGGGTGCCGATGACTTGAGTTTTTGTTGTTGAAAATTTAATAACATTACGAAGATAAATTCTTATTTTTTTTAGGTTTTTTCCCATAATAAAGACTAAATACAATATTGTCCACTGTTTCGTCTGTATCTTTGCTGACTTTGAACTTATTAAAATACGTGCTATTATGCTACTTCAATGACAGTGAGTATTGATTGAGGCGTAAGCATCTTGTAAGCAGTTGTTGGTCGAAAAGAGGGTGGCAATAAGTGAAGTGAGTTTAAAATGAGAGGGAGATTTTGCCTAAGAGATAAAATGAACATGGTTAAACTATGTGAGGGACTGAACTTCAAAAGATAGGAGAATACAATTTGCATGGAACTCTTTGAACTCGTGATAATGAGGAATAGGATGTTTGCCAAAGTATTCCCAACGGAATCGGTAGTGACTTTAATCCAATGGGATTAAATTTACTCCAGAATAAAATCAATTCGCACCCACAAATAATAATTCCCATTAATGCTACCATCGACTTTTTATTACGGCAACCTCATTAAGAAGAATGGCGTATCGCTGTGCGCAGTAAAAAAATAAAACAGTCCATTAATTTTTATCTATGAACCGAAACATAGGGGGTGTTTTTAATAGGGCGTACTCCGATACTCCATCGTGATTTCAAGTGCTATGAAATAACATTTGAAACCTTTAATAACATCTCGAAATAACATAGCAAATGGAATACTGTCAGTGTTTGTTTGTTGTCTTTGCAGTGGGAGCTAGGAATATTAGATGCTGTCGAATGGCATGAAATACAGCTTGCCGATATTACTGTATGCTTTGCTATCCCGAGGGAAAGTTGAAAAGATTGATTCCGTTTAAAATAGTCAAAAGTGTGTATCTCGGCCAATGTGTTTGGTACGTTTTTTAAAGCGTCCATTTGAAATCAGCATATCTATATATAAAATAGTAACGGTAGGTTTCTATATCTACTCTGCTTCCGGATAATTCCCAACATTTGCAAGTGTCATCGTGGAATATTGTTCAATCATTGATTGCGAAATGGTTCTGTTTTATCAATTAGGTACTAAAATAGCTACTTCTAACATAGATACTGTTTACGTTGAATACAAGATGCTTACTCATCTATTGTAATGAAGTTGTATGATTTCGATCCTGTATATTTTGATTAACTCATTATACTGAGAAGGCCAACATTATCTAACCAATAATTACTATAAGCATCGCCCATTACTTGAGACAACATTATATCAAGGCTGTTTAAACCTTCAAGTTAATAACAACAACGGAGCATCCACACGTATATCGTCCCCTAATATCACCCGCATGTAACATACATCGGCATTAGGAACTCTATTAACACAAAGTTAAGTTTCAGTTTTGCAATATAAGTAAATGGTTTACATGACAGTCTCAACTACTTTTGAGTTCTGTCATCCTGGAATTAGTGACTACATTCTACATTGTTTAAACTTAGTCGTGTAATAATAGGCGTACAGTCAAGGCAAGAGTGTATTAATATTTATTTATTTATTTTATTGAGGAAAAAGTTAGTCAATTCCGCCATGGTAAAAAATAATTAATAATTGCATCATGATCATGATCATCATTTCAGCTGGAAGACGTTCACTGCTGGAGATAGGCGTCCCCCAAGAACCACGACTTCGACCGGTTCTGTGCTTCACCAGATCATCGATCCACCTTGTGGGAGGCCTTCCAACGCTACGCTATATAATTATTGCATGAATTAAGTGTCGACCTTCTAGTGCTGTGGTACACCTGGCCCTGTTTTTTCCTCGTCTGCGTAGGTTAGACGGTTTCCTCGTAATATTTATTTTTGTAAATTGGTTCAAATAACCACTTACACGTCATAAATAAATTACGATTTAGAATTAGATGAGGTCCATTGAGGGTAGAGTTTTCTATATGACTAATCTGAGAAACCAGACAAAATCAACTCAGATGTCACAGTCTCTTTGAAGGTCCAAACATAATCTTGGTACAATAACAATGCACGATTTTTCAGTGACGAAACATTTATCCCTTACTTATATATTATGTTAACGCTGCATATATTGGCTGTGTTCGCTTATACATGTGGTTGTAAATTCACATCATTATTAGCGCTGGGGCGGTCCCCGACCACTATAAATTAATTTGTTAGGCGTTTCTGTCCATGTTGCTACTTTGATTCCTTTGTTCATCGTATAGTTATGTACTTATGTAATCGAGGGTAGATCATTGTCAGTATCTACTCGTTAAATCATATAATTCCTTATGCTCAAGTAAATAGAAGTATACCTACATACGGGAAAATAGCACTTTTCAGTTTTTGACAAGTTTTCCGAGATTAAGAAGAAAAGAAAGAGCACGTTGAAGTGTTTTAAAGACCACATAACCACTTCGAAGATTCATAATAAATACCAGCCCATTATTGCACCACTGCAGGGCAAAGGACCCTTCTCATACAGAGAAGGCACGGGCATTGATTACCACGCTTGCTCAAGACGGGTTGGCGATTTTAGACTTACATTAAGAACCCTCTTATATTTCAGTACTGAGCGCGCATCTTTCTTTTTTTATATAAATGGCATCTCGCAGTTCAACCTATGAGGTTGTCGTCTGCTTAACTGGGCTTGCCTGTGGATGCCTCAATAAATTAAGGCCTCCAGCCAGGACGAGCGCGCATCGCCTGCGCAGTGAATTATATAGTACTTTTATTTTATTTATTAAAAAAATCAAAGTATGAATATTTTTTTTTAATTGATATTGTTTGAGCAATTCTAAATCAATAGATAAATTTAAAATTGATATTGTAAATTGATATTTTTTGAGCAAACGCTTTGATTAAAGAAAAAAAAAGAAAAGAAGAATTATTGGAGACTATTTTGGTGTAAATACTACGTGAAAATGGTGTAGTAATTCGGAGATATTTAGTCTTGTTTCCAGTAGAAAAATGAATTAAGTCGAGTCGTTATTTCTTTATTTATAAGGCATAAAACCAATTTTTTTTCTATTATGATATAATAAAAGTATATGATATTTGTGATATGAGAAAAATTGTTTTGATAGATTATATTCAACAGAATCTGCAAATTAGAGCTCTCAAATCAGCTCTCCATGAGTTTTTACCTAAACTTGCATGAGGAGAACGATTATTGCTAATTAAATAGACAAAAAATAAAAATCCCCTTTTTTATTATTGTAGGAGATACTAAACTACACCTAAGAAGAACTATCTTTACCAATTAATTGTTATTTATTTTATTACCAACCAACGAATAGTATTGAATTTTACCCAGGAAAACATGCATCTACGCGCATTTTTGTAAGTATTACAAAAATGCGCGTAAATGCATGATTTCCAAACTTAATTATAAGTCCCAGATTTCATAGGTTTATCACCGATGTCAGTAATGTCCAAGATAAACTCAGAAAGAACATGAATTGAAAAAGTCACACTGGTATTTACCTGGATTTGAACTCACAACCTCGCGTTTGAGAGGGGCTTTAATTACTGGGCCATTACTACAGTAAGATTCATGCATTTCTTAAACAAACAATCGTCATAGTTAATTAAAATGTACTCTTTGTTATTTACTTACACAAAATCAGGTAAAGTTAATTGATTTTTTACATTTGTTTCAGGTCTCAATCGCCTGGTTTAGCTGCGCAACGAATACAGGTAAGTTTCAATTTTTTTTTTACTCTTAAAACGTTATTTTAATTCATTTGAATTTCTGTCAATCAAAACTTCCAAAACTTTATAAGATGAAAAAGGAGAATACCATAGCTACCTGTCAAAGTATATTAATAAGAGGCTTGCATAACAGTAAAGGGAGCTCCGAATCCCCCGAGTGACTCTCATAAGCCGCAGACCCGCAGTACATCGTAAAACACATGATATTACGTCACAACACAGAGCGCGCGACTTTTGACGACTACCTTCTATATTAAAAGTGTAAAACTGAAATATTCTAACATTGTTCCGCAGGTAATATTTTGTACGGTAAACAATGGAAGCTTGTTTACTTTGCTGTCGTGTGGAAAAGTAATTTAGTTTTAAAAGTTGGAGTGAGTTGTTTTTACGAGAAAAGCTAATAAAATATAGAGCATTGGTTCGTATTGTACTGTTGTTGCTGAAAAAAAATAAGCAGGTAGGTAACTGGAAGCACTATAGTAATAAGTATTCGTATCATAGAACTAATTACTTCCATGCGGATTTATTATTGCTGGGGAATTTGTTGCGCCACTTCTTCGTCCCAGCTAAAGCACTAGGAAGTGGTGAAGAGCTGGCTTGCGTTTTGGGTACAAAAGTGCTGATTCTCACCCTAGTCAAAATAATCGACTTTTGATTTGATCTGGAAATATAAATTTAGAAACTGTTACTTGTTTTTGATCAGCTGCAGACCACGATTGGCAAACGAAGGGTGTGTCATAGAATTACAACTTCTACAAAAAAAAGAAAGTGAAATAGTTTAAGTTGCCGTTGACAGAGACTGCCAACTAACACATACAATTTGTACGCCAAAAGAAACTGTGAAGCTATTACATATTTTGTTGTGGTCGTTAACGCCATTTTCAACAATAATTAAAGACTTACGGTTAATCTCCTTTTGCCGTACCTACCTAGATGCAGAGACTACAATCAAGAATTTAATTACGATTAGTTTATAAAATTAATTTTCATACATTAAATCCTTTGCGTGTACTATGTAGTTAATTAATTTCGTGCAAAACAAACTAAAGTAATTAAGAAAAAATTTTGTCATTAGTTTCAACCTTTTTTATTTTGATCTGAGAAAATGGTGTTCTTGTTGTCGAAAATTAAATTTTAATTCTTAGTAACACAAAAAACTTATAAAATAAAAAATTAAATTACGTTATTCATTTTAAATAACTTTTGTAGTTGATTATAATTATAGGTAAGTACATAATTGGGTGTAAGACATTAAAATTATTGTTATTTTAGAAATTAAAATAAAATTGGTTAGCAAAACACAAAAATCTAAATGAAAATGAGCTCATGAATAATTTGAAAAAAATTGCATCTATTTTATCGATTTGCCACTATTTTTGACTGTACATTATTTTTGGCCATAGGTACTGTTTATCTCTGTCTACACATATTCAAATCCACGCCGACGAATTCAACTCAAAATTGAACAGACAACAATAAATTTACAATTTTATGTAACCTATGTAGGTTACAATGTAGGTACGTGTATATAAGTATCGAAATTACGCAAAGGCATTTCATCCATTCTTTACGTCTGAAAAGCATAGTTCTATCTAAAATTGGTCCTTAGCAAATTCTAGAATTCTTACATTACTATTAAGTAGCGTTACACAAAGAACACTACAGTAAATCAAATCATACAATACAACGAGGTATTGTGACAAAGCAATACGATTCTTTGTCTACAAATAATGTCGAATACATTCTCGTACGTGGAAACATGAGAAAATTGGCGACATAGAAATAGTACAGCTAACTGGACTAGACAGGTACCCGGACAATTTCCGTAAATGCACGGCACGTGAGTCGTGATGCACTGGAATTGTTTTTAAATAGAATGCTTGCGATTTGCTTTTGTTTTCTATTTTTAAGACAGAAGACTATGGGATCATCTATGTATATACGATTTTTATGTCTGTCTGTGTGATCACGTTGTTGCAAATTTCAAAAAGCTTATGTGTATAATACTCGTACATTAATATTAAACGTGCTTATTACAAAGAAACCAGCAGGGGCAGGCCTCTAGTTAAGTTATCAATTAGCACTTACAGAAAAAAAGGGTTATAACAAGTTTCGAACGAACATTTAATTTTGTGTAGGAATAATTTCTCTAAGGTTGATTAGAACTCGTTTTTATGTCTTTAGGTATGCGTACAGCTCCGACATGCATGATCATATTAATCCAGGGAACGCAAACATTTGGTACAGCCCGATTCAAACTATATGGCGGCTCGGAACATGAGGCTCGCAGTAACAAATTCACGTGTCAGCGGGGGTGAGGGGTGGGGTACTGCGCAACGAGTAGCGCACTTCAGAGCCGTCATAAAGTGTGAATTGGGCTGTAACAAATAACACAATTCTGGCATATTTTGCAAATAATGATACGCATACCTTTATAATAACAAAACATCGACTTTTCAAATATTGAAACAGTTCTGTAAATAAACTACTAGTGTTTATTCACAGAATGCGTGTATTTATTTTTTGTGTAAATAACGAAACATTGGAGATACATGTAGGAATTATTAAAGTATTATTAAATAAGCTGTTTTTTAAAGCAAAGTTATTTGTAATAAAAAATAACATTCAATGCAATGATAGATTTAACACTCCAGTAGGCGCGCGTTCTACCATTGTAGAACGCACTCCTAGAATTTGAGCGCAAATTGAAGGTCAGTCACAGACACACTCCACAGTATTCCTCTACATTAAATTACATTACATATTCCTTGTGCTTCATTGAGTTTTACAATAAAGCCTTCTTGAACACGAAAGCATATTTTTAACTATTCATGAAACTTTCCTTCAAAAATCTTTAAATTAAAAGTGCTCTACATAAGTAGAGCACGCGGGCATCAACGTCCCAAGTTGAGGCGCGCCTACTGGAGTGTTAAATAAACCAAGCGCGAGTCGGATTCGCGCATGAAGGGTTCCGTAGCATTATCTATAAAAATGGCAAAAAAAAATCATGTCTGTTGCATGGGAGCCCCCTTAAATATTTATTTTATTCTGTTTTTTAGTATTTGTTGTTATAGCGGTAACAGAAATACATCCTGTGAAAATTTCAACTGTCTATCATGGTTCATGAGATACAGCCTGGTGACAGACCTTCGGACGGACGGACGGACGGACAGCGGAGCGAGAGTAATAGGGTTCCGTTTTTCCCTTTGGGTACGGAACCCTAAAAACTATTTTTGTTACGATTACCTAAAAAAGAGAGTTTTCTTGTAACACGTGGCTATTATGTGCGAACGCTTGGTTATTATATGGTAGTTTACCTGTTGAAATAAATCAAGTGTCTTATATTTTTAACCCATTTTTATTGTTACCTATTCTGAGGTATACTTACCTGAGGTATATACCTTTCCATTTTGTCTATTTAGCTGTGCTCGCGACTTCGTTCGCGTGAAATTTCTTGCTCCCCCGACCTACCCTTTCGCCGCGTTTTCACTTAGCATTCTTTCAAGCAAAAATATTTTTTCAATTCCGACTGGTAGTTCCAGAGATTAGTGCATTCAAACAAACAAACAAACTCTTCAGCTTTATATTACTATAGATTTGAAAATGTAACGCGTTTTGAGACTGCTTTTTAACCGTAGGTTGTCCATCTCTGTAACAAAAACACTTTACTAAAAACCTAAATCATAAAACGTCAGGGCTATTTTTAAACCTAACAAAGTTGTGAAAGTTTTCATTATACTCTGTTTAATTTAGTGCTGAAGATTTAAGGCCATCCGTCTACCGCCTATTAAGCTAGAATATATCTGGTTTATCTATGTCCCCCTTCCCCCCGATACTCGTTTACAGCGTAAACAGAGCAAATTGTTCTGCCACCCCAAGTTATTATGCCGCTGCGATATTACCGGTTTACGATGTAAATATACTGCTAGACTGTGTATAAATTAAAGTGGGTGCTAACCAAATAGATTGGTAGCCTTTTTTGTAATACTTTTTGCTCTATTAGTTTAAAATATATTCTGGTGTGGGTTTAAAAGGATGTAGCTTGCTAGCTTTTAAAAGCTTGTGTGTTGTATCTAATCCGAATTAGAGAACGATTTCGATTCGATTGATTGATTGGACGTGAAAATAGGAATATTACTGGAATACTTTGACTTTAGCGAAGAGGGGCCCGTGGCTAAATAATAACAGCCGCACAGGTCGATCGATCAGGTTAAGCTACGCTTGCCGCGGTTGGTCTGTGGATGGGTGACCGTGCTTCGGAAAGCACGTTAAGCCGTTGGTCCCGGCTGTCATTCGTAGATCTTTGACAGTCGTTACGGGTAGTCAGAAGCCCGAAAGTCTGACAACCAGTCTTACCTAGGGGTATCGTATTACCCAGTAACTGGGTTGTGGAGGTCAGATAGGCAGTCGCTCCATGTAAAATACTGGTATTCAGCTGCATCCGGTTAAACTGGAAGCCGACCCCAACATATTTGGGAAAAGGCTAGGCAGATGATGACTTTGACTTTAGCGATGTATTATAATATACCAAATATTTCTTCCCCTTTTATTTTCACTATTTCACTAAATACATATTATAATTTTAAATATTAGAATATGAAAACATTTTAAAATATAAAAAAAAGCGTGGCAACCCCATCAACATCCTGAACGCGTTATTGTATTGGACACGCAGGGCACTGTAAGTCTTCTGCGTCTGCTTACACGTATAAAAAAACTGACAGTACGACTTGAATAAAGTTATTTTTACCTGTGCAGTACAGCGTGCAGCCAGCATATTAGCTCTGAATGAGAATACCCTGCGTTCCTTTTCAACATTCACATCATCTGTGAGTACCTCAATGACCCAGTGGCCCAGGTACTTAAACTGCGCCACTCTTTTGAGAGCTATGCCGTCCAGTGTGACCTAAGGTACGGTGTCATAGCTCTTCGTACCAGACTAACACCATCACCTCACTCTGGGTCGGGCACATACCTGTAGTACGGCACCTCCGATTCCACAAGGCTGTATTTTAGAGCAAGCTGCTGATGAATTGTCCTGGCTACAAGGTTGTGTCTATGCAAGTATTCTCCGTTAGCTAGACGAGAACACCCGGAGATAATATACCTGATTGATTCCCTCGGCCGGTGGCATGCCCGACAGATGTCAACCATGCCATCATTCACAATAAATCTCCGGTAATTGTTCGTCATCATAACTTCGTCCATGATTGCATAGACAAAACCTTCGGTTCTAGAAGGTCTACATCGGGTCTACGTAGGTCCTGGAAAGAGCGCCTGTAAAACTTCTTACTCTGCCATACCTCCGTACGATCATTAGTGTCAAGTACTACTGGCTTGCGCCAATTCTCATTAGCCAAGGAGAGAGGGGTGAGGCCCTTGTCCACCGCGACCACATCTCGATGCATCCCCACGTCGGTTTCTAGGAAATATTCCCTGAGACTGCATATCTCGCGATTGTGGAGGGTTTTAGCGTTTAAAAAGCTTCGACCTCCGTACTTTCGCGGGATATACAGCCAAATTACTGATGACCATTGGTGATGCATTCGATTTGCAGTCAGCAGCGTACCCACCTATCCAGGGAGCTGGGTCTGAGTTCATTTGAGTATGCCGAAAGAGTATACGAAACCGGCATGACCCAACCGTTGAGACCGGGCTCTAAGGTTTGTGGAATCCGAGAGTTGGGTTCCCACGGATTCCAAAATGTCGCCTCGCTTTACATGTATGACCGCACATTTATCCACACCAAATTCCATCCTGATGGCGCTACTGAAAGTTTTTTATTTTCATCATTTTTAATCAACAGGGTATCGTTGACCGTGCTGCACTACTTAATGTTTTTTTTTACAAAATTTAGTTATTAGATAGTTAATAGCTGATGTGACCTTATATAACAGGTGTCTACCTTATGTTCTGTAACTTCAAGTACCTACACATTCGAATAGCAAGACTACCTTCATAGTTTGCTTGTGCCTTGCATACGATCAACCCAAGTTGTCGGCAATACAATCAAATCGTTCACGACAACTTCGTTCCTTTGAAACAATATTATCTTCTTATAAAATCTTTCAAGCCTGCTACATTTCCTTCAAGTCTTGCCTATTCTCCTCTAAAACCCGATGTCCTGTAAGAATTATCGTCACAAAATCTCAGCCTGGAGAAGCATGGTCGGTTTAAATTTAAAACGCCTTGCGTCAGACGGTATCGTACGCTGTCCCAAAGGTTTCTGATGAATAATTTATGGACTTTACTTGTACTGTATTATTATCTTGCACATAGAATTTCGGGGACTATTATCTGTGTTAGCCTTTGTAGGTAAATGTTTATAAGGCTAGTCTAGAGGAAGGTAGATGAGGTAACTGAGACAGTTCGTTTTGCATGCATTAGCAAGCTGATAAAGTGTATAAATTCTTCAAATGTACCTATCAACGAAAAGACGAGACGAGTCTTGGAGTGGAGATCACGTATCGGCAAGCGTAGCGTGGGACGCCCCCCAGCTAGACGGACCGACCTTAAGAGGGTGGCTGGGACCAACTGGATGCGGAAGGCGGAAGGTGTTATGGCGCAGCCTAGGAGAGGCCTATGTCCGACCTTAAAAAGGTGGCTAGGACAGACCGGAAGTCGGAGGCTATTGTGGCGCAACCTGGGAGAGCTCTATGCCCAGCATTGGACTGCAATAAGCTGAGTTGATTGATTGATACCTACCAATATCATATTTACTTAAATACTAGTCGTGTGATTTGTGGCAGAACTGAAAACCCTCTACCGCATACATAGCATAACCATTTCTATCTGTATTCTACGAAGACGAAGTGACATTTCTTTTCTTCCTTTTTGGCATCGCTCCGTAGAAGTTTTTCTACAGTCTGACATTTTGTCTTACTTTTTGCAGTGTTCATGCTACGCGTGCTGTTAGTGACTAAAACAAAGAATTTTAATTTCATTGTAACTGGTAGATCAGCATCCTTTTATTAGGTTATCAACGTACTGCGGTCATCAATCCGTTTATGTATTCATTAAACGTTTATGTGAGCTAACTGCGAGGTGACTGTTTTGCAGCATATTTTGGCCATTTGAATATACATTCTTAGGTAAATTCTCTTTGAATTCACCATTGATATAAGTCCACAACTAAATTTCCATTCTTGTACCTGCTAAAGTAAGTTAAGGCTGGCAGGGACATCGACGTGCAACCTGCTACCATGGATTCAGAACTTGATTCTGAATCCCACTGCGTTGAAATTTTTCGTTGGTTATTAAAAAAACAATTAGCTGTTTCTCATACATTTTGTCCTAGTCGATGTTGTACTTTTATTTGAAACATTTGTTTTTTTATTTTTTATAATCGATGAAACCTTTTTTCGCTAGGGGTTCTGGAATAATGTGCTGAATTTATAGCTACCGGTTGCGCGTCCCTGCCACCCTGTATAAAATCACGATACAAAAGATGTAGAAAAACCTCCGCAGACGTCAGAACATAGGCCCCAACAATACCTACGAACATCGTTAAAAAATATGTCATACATAAAAGAATTTTGTAGCAGTTTTTGTCGTTATTAATCGTTGGTCGTTTCGATTCTCGACACAAATCAAGCGACAATGGCGACGGCCCCGGGCGGTCGTCTAACAGATTAAAATACCTATAAAGTACTCTAAAATTGTACTGCCAGTCGATTCTGTAAAAATCTCACCGTGAAATCATAAGTGAAGTGAGCTTGAAGTGAGCAGTGTCAATAGTGCTAGTCCCTAATGACAGCTCACTTCCCGCTCATTTCACTTAAGTTCTCACGGTGAGATTTTTACAGAATAGCACTGCTGTTTGCAAATGTACGTTTTTTTATTATGTACTGGCGCTGTTGCATGGATATTGGAAACCATAGTCGGCAGGGATCTTAATTGAAACATTCGTCGTTTCTTTTCTGGAATACAGAA
Organism: Eremobia ochroleuca; assembly: GCA_949629135.1. Classification (NCBI taxonomy): domain Eukaryota; kingdom Metazoa; phylum Arthropoda; class Insecta; order Lepidoptera; family Noctuidae; genus Eremobia; species Eremobia ochroleuca. The sequence goes on from OX451394.1 coordinate 19,883,900, forward strand.
TAGAGATACGTACATCGTAGATGTTTGCGTGCTGACTGTACTTAGAGATTTAGTCATTAATAATTATACAAAGGACGCAAAGTATCGATTTGTCCACCGGAAAAATAAGTTTGTAAATTATAGTAGGTATTCCTCGAAACAATTATAAAATCCAAAGGTGTGTGACTTATTTGAATGATCCCATATGTAATAAAGTCACTTAGAAACATCACAATCTTTGTAATTATGGGACACAACACGCATGTGAATTTTTTCTCATACCTTGGTTACGTATATCGGGAGAGCCACCCTTAAGTGCTTTTTTCGTGATTTCACTACACCATTGTTTAGCTGTGACACGACAGACGGACATGCCGAAATTATAAGGGTTCCGTTTTTGCCATTTTGCTACGGAACCCTACAAATAGAAAAACAAGAACCATTTGAGTGGGGTGGTTCACTTAATCAAAGAAAAAGTGTTTTTTGCGAAACCTGCAAGAACGGTGTTCCCTGAAAAAATCCTCGAATCCTGACTCTCCTAAAATAAATCTTCTCATGCATGAGTTAAGTTTCTCTAGTACCTATTACTTGTAACATTCGGCAGTCGTAAGATAGCAAGTCAGCGATAGAATGTTGTTTTTAAACGTAATAAATGTACAAAACTAACCAGTTAGCCAGACGAGTTGCGTACTACATTTTTTATAGATACACTAATTTGCTGTACGAGAAAAACAGTGTGTTTTCCATACATATAGCGTGTACCTACTCGTACAGTTTAAATAGAATCGGTCAAAGGACTACATAATTGGCGAGGTGTCCCGTCTCAAACAAACTAAATACGTGGGTATACCTACGTGAAATACGAACATAACACATGGTTACAATCATGCCCTTATTGATAGTCATAATAGTCATAGTCATAGTCATTTATTCAATAACAAGAAACTTGTATCTGAATTACATAATTAATTAATAAATTAAACATTTTCAATTCCATAATAATAATTAATTCAACCAAAAAAATTCAACAATAATAATTACAATACTAATAATAATTAAGAGACATTTATAATTCATCAACAGAATATAGACACCTATTCGACAGGAAATCCTTAAGCTGGGTTTTAAAAGTACTATTGTAGATAGTGCTTTTTATATTTAAAGGCAACTTATTAAATAACTTGACTGATTGATATTGTCGACTGTGTTCCACAATATTGAAATTTGGTTGTATTTTGTTATATTATTTAATATAATTTTCTACGCGTACCTTCCCTAATTTGTCGTTGTTCTGTAGTCTCATATTCATGAATGTACTTGGTCATTTTACTCAAAAGAACGAAGACATAAATGCTCGGCACTGTAAGGATACCTAGGTTTCTAAAATGCTGTCGGCAACTCTCAGTTTGTGGTATTCGTATCATGGTCCGTATTGCGCGTTTTTGTAACACGAAAGCTCTTTTACTATCATCTATCATAGTCTGCTATTACCCCAAAGAAGTATACTATATATAGTTTTATATCTAATTTGATAGCTCGAGGCTTTGTTTTAAAACTGAAAGGTTTTAAAACTGAAAGGTAAGTAGGTTTCGTCTTACTCTTTAGTGAGTTGATGTGGCCCCTAACCAGAATGGAGAAGTAATGGTCATACAACGTTATTCTTATTTATTTTGGTGCTGCAAAGCAAACTGTACTCAACATACTAAATTACTTCATCAAAGAGACAGATTAAAGTAGGTACGATTCGTAAAATATGGTTTGTGACCGAGTTTTATCTGTTTGTCCCTAAACCTCGGAATATACTCAGGAATAGGTAAAAAAATAATAAATAATAAGATTTGGTGTATAAATTGAACGTAGCTAAAGTGTAATTATTTAATAACACGAACGTGTTTATTGCAACGCACTATATTTAGGCAGATATTCCTGAAAGATGCTCTCCCACAGGTCGTTCTCTTCCTTGTCTGGTGATTGGCCAGTAACCAGCTGATTGCCAATGTCTAGGTAATCTTGCGCAGCCAAGGTGTATGGCTTCCATTTCACTCCCAGGCTATCGTCAGGGGTTGGGTTGCTAAAAACAAGGTAAAATTTGTATTGACGTGCATAATATACAAAAAGCAGAATGGACAAAAAAAAAAAACGTTTTTAATGAAAATGGCATCGTTAAAATCTGTGAAGTGAGGCTCTTTCGCCTACAATACTTTAATTTATGTTATACTAGAATTTATGAAAGTATATTAAGGTTGGTCTTGTAGGTCTTAATTGATCGATACTCGATCTATTGATAAGAAAATAATAACAAGAATATATCGTTAGGCTTATTTTGCTATCGCTACAAGATTGATGCAACCTTCAAAGTAAGTAGGTGCATGAAAAATTTGTTGTTCATTTACCCGTATTTGGCGAAATTCGTCCAGAGCTTAGTGACCCTGTCGATCAATTTGAAAGTGTCCGATTTTTTATCAACTTTCTTACTGAACAGTTGTACTGGGAAGAGATATGTCAAATCATCGCAATGAGACACCACCTCCATGTTTTCGGTAAGATGGGCGACGCCAAACACACTGCTGAAACAGTTCCTCTCAGATTTACAACTGAACTTGTATAAGTATACTTTATTCTTCCTTGAATTCAGTTTAGCTGATAGCATAACTCCGTATACAAACATGTCAGTACTTAAGAATTTCATCATTTGTACATAATTTTTCATTGAGACATCATTATCTTTGAAATAGTATTGTTGTATCTTTCTTGCAGCTTTCAATTGATCTTCAATAGTACAGTTTGTCTGAATAATTTTAGGGGCAAATACTTCACGGTAGCGTTTAGCTTTAGCAACTATATCTTCCAAAGCCCCACCAATGGCTATGGCTATCGTTCCTTCATCTTGGGTATAGCCGGTCATAATATCAACCCCCTTATGTGTTTTGTTTCGAATTGCGTCAATGACATCTCCATAGAAGAACCTTTCTTTTCCAAAATCTTTCTCATCTGCTATGCCGAAATGGATTTCATAAGGCTTTTGTGCTAGTGTAACCTGTAGATTCAAATTGACAAGAGCTTTGAGAGGTTGTTTTTTGAAGAATTCGTAGAGTTCTTTGTCGTCTTCTGACTGGCATCCTAATTGTTTGGCTAAAAGCAAAGCTTTTTCTCGTGGTTCGAACGCTCGTGACCAAAAGCATGTAGCTGCACCACTCTGAGGTATTGCTCGCTTAAAGAGGCCTTCAGACATTGGTGATACTAAAAGATAGCAAACACTTCCAGCTCCAGCACTTTCGCCAAAAATTGTGATGTTCTCAGGATTTCCACCAAAGTGAGCAATATTTTTCTTCACCCATCTGAGTGCTGCCACTTGGTCTTTCATGCCAGCGTTACCAGGGACCTCTTCGGTATCAAGGCAGAGAAATCCGAGAACCTCAAGTCTGTAGTTAATTGTGACCAAAACTATACCGTGTCTGATAAGGAATTCTGGACCGTAGAGATCATCATTACCACTTCCCCAGACAAATCCTCCTCCATGAATCCAAACCATAACAGGAAGGGGTTTATTGGGTTTAACATCTGGTGTATAAACATTGAGATACAAGCAGTCCTCACTCATGTTTCCTAGATTTGGGTTCGTTGAGTTGTACTGATAGCAAACTGGACCAAACTCGTTTGCCTTGCGTACGCCTTGCCATGGTTTAATTGACTGTGGAGCCTGAAATAAAAATGGATAACATAGAACAAAACAGATTTTTGAAGAGAAATTAACATGGTTATTTTATTTCTCTTTAGGTAACAGAAAGCTTTAAAAAAGATAAATACTGAAATAATCAAAATCGAATAGGTGCTCTATTCGATTTTAATTGATAACATCTAAAAGATAACTATGCAAAGTGTTGCAAAGCACAAAAATATTGTAAAAAAGTAGGTAATGTATATTTATTTTATTTCCTATTTTGATTGTTGTTTTTTATTTATATTGAATCGTATGCTGCACTGGTTGACGTCATCATGTCAACGTCGGCTGTCACTAAAAACGTTGGAGCTCTGTCTCGTATAGGGTCTTAGCATTATGCTGAGCGATGGCCGCTTTGCATGGATGTGATGCATATTTTACCCCAACTTGTTTTTTTTTTTAATTTATTTATTTAAGATTCTTGCATAAAAGGTACAAAGGCGGACTTAATGCCTTAGGCATTCTGTACCAGTCAACCAAGGGTGGTAATTAGATGGCAGGTGCTTTGGTTGAGAGGAGTTTGGTTGGTTTTTATTCGTCATGTTTACCGCAAATAAACGTATATTTTTTCCTTCTTTCTAAAGTATCAGATACAGTTTCAAGTACAAAATTGATTGAATACCACTGCACTAACTATACAACTAAGTTCAAACGCACCTGTAAACCCTATAATAAACACAGGCTTCTGCCCGCGATTTCGTTTGCGTGTTTCAATATAAAACATATAGCACTTGGCAATAGCGTAGTTTACTATCGGAAAAAGAATTTTTGAAATCGGATGTGTACGAGTAGTTTCGGAGCCTCTTTATAATAATGTTAGTGTAGATAATTCTTCAGTGCATTAGTATTCGTCTGTCAATCAATTAGTCAGTAACAATAAAATTTGCATGTATTCCTCTGAACCTGAATTTCTCGTACCTTGAACCGGAGGTCTCCTACGGGCGGCTGCGCGTACGGGATTCCCTTGAAGCTGCAGTACGTGCCGCCGTACTCGTTGTGGACCAGCTCTCCCTCCAGCAACCCCTCACTCACTCTCACTTGTACCATCTTCGGACTTCTTCAAAAAACTTCTGATCTGAAGTGTCTACCTAGACAAAATATCAATAACTAGATTCAAATCCGGTTGTTGATCCATAAATAGTTAGACACCAAAAAAAAAAAAACAAACTTGAAGTAATTTATTTCTGAACTGTCTAGATTTGTAACCTCTTGTTGCTTACCTAATTGGCCGCCGTCTCGAACATAAGTTTTTCTACTACCGAATGTATGCACACCAGTTCTAATATTCAGTCATAATTAAAATAATATTTGGTAAAAAACAAATTATCATTGCCTATGTTACTTTGATAACTATATTAATTTAATTTATCACCGCCACAAATCAATTTGAGCCGATACGAGTCAGCTGTAGAGTGAACAAGAGACGCTATTTATACTACTGTGATGAAATTGAGGTGTTTCTGAGATTGCTTATTACACTGTAGACTCATTATAAGTATGTACTTATGACAAGCCTCATTATTACTGTTCAAAGAAGTAATACGCTTTAGTCAACAAAGATAACGTGCACTGGCTAGCATCCATAGCTACGTACGATTCAGCTGTTATATCATCCCAGTCAATCCTCCGTGGGTTTCCGCTTGTTTATCTAGAATTTTTTTTTTTACCGACTACAAAAATGAGGAGGTCATCAATTCGGATGTTTCTATTAAAAAAAAAAAAAAAACTTATGTATGTTCGGGCATAACTCCGTCATTATATGGACGGATTTGCAAAATTCTTTTTTTGTTCGATAGAGGTTTATTACGAAATGGTCCCATTTAAATTTCGTAAAGATCTGGTGATGAGTTTTGGAGACAGACAACGGAACTCTTCAATAAATACCAGAAAAACATCACGTCTGTACCCTATAAACGCAGATGCAGCTTCCTATCACTGATATTTATCATACATTGCAAGTAGTGTTATATGAATTTGTTTGGGGTAGGTATAACTAAAAAGTTAAAAATATGTTTATTTTTATAAAAAAAAAAACAACCAACTTCCAAAAAACACAAAGAGAAAAATAACTTTAATTTCGGAAGTCGGTGTCGTTGGTTCCGCATTTTCGTTTTTTGACTTTTTTTTTTTTATAAAAATGTTTTTTGTGGACTTGGTTTGAGGTGGGTGTATCGCAGCTGAATATTATCCGAATATGAATTGACCTTGACTTTGACTTTCATCGCAAAATATTTACTAGCTGTTGCCCGCGACTTCGTCAGCGATCCTAGATGAAAAGTAACCTATGTCCTTACTGCGGTCATGGTCTATCTGTGTGCCAAATTTAATCCAAATCCGTTTAGCTGTTTTACCGTGAAAGCATAACAAACAAACAAACAAACTCACCAAGTTCGTTAAACTCGTTAAGATACTCGTATCATTGTTTACATTGACAAGAAGACGAAGTGACGACCTGTATGCTTATATCTGTCAATATAGGAAAAATTTGTCCTGTCCATTTATCCAGGTCAGAATTGTCAGCTCACTAATTATGGAGTCATTATATTTTTGTAACTTCATACACACATACACGAACGTTAGAAGTGCCCTATTAGATAAAACTAAGGTCGTTTTGAATGAGCTCATCGTAATTCACCTTCATTATGTGAATGAAACAGCGTGAGGCCACGTGCACGGTGCAGTGTTAGGGTTGCTGCATATGAACGGGACAATTTTGGAAACATCGTTTTATAGAAAATATACACGAAAGAGCATACTTTATGGGTGCACGGAAGGGACTGCAACGTGGCACTCAAGGGACGGAAAAAATATCGTCACCGCCGCACTGCGCGCGCCACGTCCCGTCCGTGGTTCGACGGCGTATACAAAGTCGCTCCGGTCGTACCGGAGAGCTAAGTACTGACATCTTTCTTTTCATCTTGTTCTCCGCACAAACACGTCAGTTTCGCATCACTGTTATGGTGCGTATTAGCTCAACTGACTAATGAGACACAATTACTTTTTCTATTGTTTTGATTTTCCCACAGGCATTAAACACCCGTCCTTGTTTTCATACTCGTAACACCATGTTCCGTCCCCACCACGTCCACGCCCAAACGCTGCGCCGTCCAGTATGCGACCTTAATTCTCTAAGCAAACATTAGTGAAGAAAAGGTGTTTTCCGAAGATTTACTTTAATAAACAATGAGTTCAGTTTCTAATAGTGCGCGATCACTTTGTTGAGGTCTAAGGTGAATTTGACAGAATAATATTACTGACCAACATAAAATAAAAAGTCCAATCCTTATCCTATTTAGTTCATGATTCTGAAACTTTGCTGATCATTTTGACCGCGTAGGTTTTAACTTTTCTATCTAAAGGCTGATTTATTTTTTTGATGACCGACGAAACATTTCTACCTTAGAATCATGTGGTGAATTCATGTTTTCAGTTTGCGCTTCGATGCCCTGCCACCAGTTTTGTCTAGGTAGTAGTGACGCCAGTCTTGTCTAGGTAGGGCTGCTCCATCATCGAAGCTCAATAACTTGGTTATTGGTTTAAATGTATGCCTTGTGCCACGAATGCACATGCTAGTGGCACGTATTATTGAGATGATGATTCTGGATCTTAGCCAACCCATCATTAAGCTAAAAGATCTATTCCAGCGGTCAGCGATTGCAGCTCCAAGATGATTTACGAAGGTAGACATTTGCATTACGTATTTATTTAGCGTGCACTGACTGCATAGGTCCACTCAATCTGTGTGGTTCTTTCCTCAAAAGACTATTTCAGACACCAATTTACATGGTCCTCAAAGATTATGTCGGTACAAATTGGTAGCAGTGTGATTGTTAGTGGTTCAAAGAATATGTTTGCATTATCTAAAACTCTTAATAGGAATGTCCATTGGAATTGAGCTTTAGTGAGTGCAGTGTAGGCAGCCTGGGGTGAGTCTTTATAGATAATTGAAAGTTCTTCTATTATGGAGATCCAGTTTTTAATTTTCTTGTTTACAAAGTTTTCTTTTCCTTCACCAATATAACTACCAAGGAAACGTGATCCAGTTATGATGGTTATGTTAATCCCCTTGAAAATCTATTGAGCTGTTTGTTTGTCTTTTTTCGAGAATTATTAGGTATGATTTTTTGCCTTGAAGAAAGTAACCTTATGCTGGGCCTATTTTACTCCAATATACCGTGGGGCATTGACGTAAGCTTTGGAACTTGCCTTGGGCGAAAGAGTCATCTGCATACCAGCATTGGGTAGTTGCTTGTTCTATTTCTATTTTGTTTATAATGGGTAATGTTGCAAGGGCATACAATGGCATGGCAAGTGTATCGCCTTCGGTTACTCCTTCTTTGCTATATAATCTCATATCAGAATCAAGTATTACTGCTAAACGTAGGACGAAACCCAAATCGCGCTAAACTCGCCAACTTTTTACCGACTGCTGTTACACTATGACAAAGCATAACATCAGTGTGCTATTATGCTGCTAACATCAGTACTTAACATTATTGTGATTTTATGCTGTGTCATAGTGTAAAAGCAGTTCACTCCTATAAAAATATCACCCAGGGATGTAGGCAGACAAATACGTATATACACTACCATTCTCCCTGTAATTTTTCCAGGTAAACGTACTTAAAACAGCTCGTGCTACCACCGAGAACTAGTGAATACAAAAACCTAATAACCGTTTACCTACCCGACCCAGCGATCGAATCGGATCCTAAGCCCAACAAAGATATTTAGTTATTCAGAAATCCATGTTCCATAATAAATTTTAGGTAAAGACACTGAGGTTCAAAGGTTTCTATTTGATCAGTTAGGCACATAATTTTGATCCTGGATCCGCTTCCACTGTTATACAAACAGACCCTTCGCAAATATTGAAATTGTATTTGCACGCCAATATTAGTTCACGAGCTTTGTGATAAGTGTTGCCAATTACTAGACCCTTGGAGATAAGGTCAGACTAGTTCAAGATAAATAATGAATATTTTGTTCCTGAGAACAGTTTTTAAAAAAAATCTTTATTTCCTTTAGAATACAGTAAAAACCAAAAGGGAACAGTATGGACGTTATCGAAGCGAAATGAGTTTGTAAGGGTAGTACTCCTAGGTAGCGTTCTGTAGCTTCTACCTACTCCCATGGGCCTGAGTTTATGTATGTGTGTATAGTAAAAAAACTATAATATCTATTCAACTTTAATTAGTTCCTATAGTAGGCACAGATAGAGATGAATAACAAGCACGCATAATCGATCTATAATGTCCCACTGCTGGGACATAGGTCTAATCTCTGTGAGGTGGGAACGGGCCACAATCCACCTCACGGGCCTAGTGTGGGTTGGTGGATAAGTATTCCAATGATAATGTACAATTAAAATCTAATCTGGACTATATTCTGTAGGAAGTGTAACATAACATACAGCGATTAACCTAGCTATTTATGTAGCTGCTCCAGACATGACAATATTTATTTAAAGAAGTATAAAATCCCGATTGAGACTTCTGTGTTACGTTTATTAATAGCTATCATCATTGGGATGTCCATTTGTCCAGCAGATAGTAAACAGGTCAATCTATTACGACAAAAAAAGAAATCCTCCGTAGAACCTATTTGAGAGCAGGCGTTACATTTTTAGTTATCAAAATGTTGATAAAGGTGAAACATTGAGAACTATTTGCAACACGTACCTACATAATAGCTTATTAATTACCATAATTATTTAACGAAACTAATTATCACTAAAATTATCTTATCGCTCCCCAAAAACCGAACGGTACCGTATTTAAGGACTTTGAGAAAGAAATGAATACCATTATTTTTATTGTCAGCTTTTAATCAAGTATAATAATATGACAATTCTTGTGGTAAAGTAAAGCTTATGTCAAGTCAGCTTTTTTATCTTACAAAATAATGGACGAAAGATTCTCTTAAAATTCCAGTCCAGCGTATTCGAAGATGCTCTTCCAGAAAATAAGAGCTTCAGCATCAGGTGTTGTTTTCGAAGTTAGGGTATCCCCTATCTCCACGTAGGCTTTGGTCGAGTTGTTGTATTCCGGCCAGATCATACCAAAAGCGGAGTCAGGCGTTGGGTTACTGTAAATACAAAAAGTATGGTTGAAAAATTTTTCTGTGCAAAAATCACAAATGAGCTAAATGGGGCGTAATGGTTTCGATGATAGATCTACAAACTTTTACAGAAATCCTAGAGATCTTCTGTTGATTTAATTTTAAGATCTTAAAAAGCCTGGGGGTTTGTATGTTGAAACCTAAACTCCGAAGGGCATGCCTTACCATTCTTTCTAAGTAAGGCAGCAGAACGCACGGGTGAGGAATTTAAAGCTTCAGTAGTTTTAATGGAAATATGTATTTGCAAAAAAAGTTTTCGAATTCCTGAGCAATTTCTACATCTGAATTGACCTGGCCATGGGCAGTCTCTAAATTAAAATCAGAATTACGCTGCTTTTTCCTACCTGTTTCACTACTTATTATTTGCCAGGTAGCTTTTATTTTATCATCGGCTGATTATATTTTATTGCTAATATAATGAACTTTAGCTAATATACACAAACAATATCTTATCACTCACCCATATTTTGCGAAGTTGGTAAACACCGCACACACTAAATTAATGAGTTCATACTCTTTGGTGTTTTTCTCAACCTTTAAATTATGTGCATTTGCATTGAATAAATACATCAAGTCATCCAAATGGGCAGCTCCTTTAATCCCGTACTTCAGTCCAGGTCTTGCGTAGACGTTTCTATCAGATACACAGGCGAATTTATACATATACCTCCGACTGTTACCAACCTTTGGCAAATGTGAAACGAATCTGTTTACGTCGTAGACAAAATAAGCATGACTAGCATAGGTTACAAATTCTTTCATAACGTCTTCTTTTAGAGGTTTCCCATTGAAATAATATTCGTGTATCCTCTTCGATACTTCTAAAATTATCTCCGGAGTGCATTTCATTAGGATCTTTCTTGGAACCAACAATTCTGGATATCGGTTGAACTGTTGCAATATTGATTGTTCCAATTTAGGTATATCAGTTGCGGCTTCTACGGTTGTATATCCAATAAGGACATCTACATCGTTTATTCTTTTATTTTTCAAAGCCTCCAAAGGATCTTCTGTCAAAAAATGTTCCTTGCCAAAATCTTTTTCTACAACTGGAGTGAAATGGAACAGCTTAAGTACATTATTGTTGAACTCTTCAAAAGAGAAGACTATTGGATTTGTACCTATTAGTTTTTCAACTGGAACGCATTGTAAGAATTCTAGTAGCTCATTTGGGTCATTAGTCTCAAAGCCTAGGTCTTTACCAAGTAGGAAAGCGCGCTTTTGAGAGACAAATGACAAAGACCAATCGCAAAAAGGGACACCACTCAATGGTGCAGCTTTCTTGAAAAGACCCTTAGACATAGGTGAGATAATATGTAGACAGGTCGATGCACCGCCAGCGCTCTCACCAAAAACTGTGACATTATTCGGATCCCCGCCAAAGCTCCCAATATTATCCCGCACCCATCGCAAAGCAGCAACTTGGTCTTTTAATCCAGCATTTCCAGGAACTTCTTCAGTGTCTAGGCACAAGAAACCGAGCGCTTCTAATCTGTAGTTAAATGTTACAAGTACTACGCCGTGGGGGACAAGGAAATCTGGTCCGTAGTTTTCGTCGTTACCAGAGTCACTCTTGAAACCCCCTCCGTGAATAAACACCATAACTGGCAATGGAGAAGCTGCCATGATGTCCGGGCTGTACACATTGAGGTACAAGCAGTCTTCATTCCCTAGTTCAACAGCATCTGTGAATATGCACTTCTGAGGGCATTTGGGTCCATGTTCCGTAGCTTTTCGTATACCTTCCCAGCGAAGAGCTGGTTGCGGAGCCTGGAAAAATAAGTTATTTTTTTATAGCGAGCATGTCCACAGCTGGTTTAGCGAGTACAAGTATCATTTTATGGGATTATACGTTTGCGTAGTGATGCAAACGTTTGCCAAGTTAACCTAATCTAGTACGAACTTGTTATTTACTTAATGCCAACAAGTACTAAGGTTGCCATAATACGTGAACAAGAAATTATATCATGCCGATTACTTTGACTCATTTGTGTCACTATAATAGCTCCGCGTATAAAAAGTAGAAAATATTCTCTTGAATTTTAATAGAACCGGCTTCCACTTAGCAGAATTCAAATTCACGATTACTAAGCCTACTATGTCTGACCATATGTTAAAATGTTACAGGACTCATAACCTTTACAGAATACTTTACTCAGTTTTAAATTCAAAGCATTTATTCCTATTTCACCATTTACAGGCACTTATGGAAACAGGTAACAATAATATAATTGCGGTAGGACGAACACTTGGGCTTTTGAATTCGATAGACTAGCGTTTCATCGCTAATCGCATTGATTGCAGCTCACCTTAAATCTCAGTTTACCCAGCGGTGGTTGAGCGTAGGGGATGCCTTTGAAGCTGTAGTACTTGCAATCACCTGTGACGGACTCCACTAGTTCCCCAGACAGCCATCCTTGTTGCACTTTGACTTCTGCCATTGTCACTCAACACTAAAAATAATATAACGTGATGTCAGCCCAAAAATGCCTAATATAAAAAAAACGGTTTAACGACAAAAAAGAGAAGAAATATAGTATTTTTTGGCATTCGTTTTATAAAACAAACCGTTACTTACCTATTTAACTTTTCTGTAAATGATAAATAGGATCAATGCAAACACGTTTAAAATGATAAGTTTTGAATCGAGCTACAAAACTCATTGAACCCGGATGAGTCAAATATATCTCATTATCAAGATATAAATATCATTCTATGAATGTCTAATCAAAACGTCCAATGTACGAAAAACACTTTTACATTAACCGGTTTCTTTTTATTCATTTGAAAACAATTCATAGTCTCATGTTGTATTTAGACTACTTATTCTAACCGTACATTCTGGACCGATTTATAAACGTGTTTATAGTGTAGTTATAAATATTCAATAAAATATAAAATCCTTACCATATAATATTATCCCTGTCCTTTGTAATCGTAGTTACAATATAGTTATTTTAAACACGAACTGACGCCGTTGCTGTTGCGACATGGACGAGTTACTGGCGCGGCGCAGTAAACAAGTTTACTCTCTACTCACCTATTATCGTTATGTAAGCGGAGATTCTTGACCTGTGTGTAGTGGGGACCATTTGCCCAAAATAACGTATGTATTACATATTACTGTCATGGATCACCAATTCTTTGCCGGTGAATTCAAGTTATGAAACAGTTAATTTCTAAGATTATCCTAGTTTACAACGAGAATGCGTTTTGTACTTCTATGGTTTTTGCTGATTTCTGATGTTTGTGTTGCTCAAACGGATTTCTATTACCCAATGCAGCCCGTAGTCGCATGCTGCCATTATGATAACATACGCCACAGGACACACTATTTAACTTCATGCGTTCCGTTTCTTTTTTTACTTTTTTATTCAACAAAACGCAAGTAGGTAAATAATTTGTTGGTCTATTAAATTTGAAATTATCTATAATTTTTAAAAATTGTAGGTACCCACTTTGATGGTGTTCAAATGAATAAGTTATTGTTCTAACACATACTAAAAAAAAATACAGACGTAATTAAGTGGAACTCGTTTTCTTTGGTCTCCAATCTATATCTATACATATAATAAAATTGTAGCAAAGTGGTGTCTGTACAATGGAAATATATAAAAAAAATTGCAGGGGTTGTTATTATATCGATGCCGAACCCGAAATTGTAATTACATTTTTTTTTGTCTGTGTGTCGGTTTGTCTGTTTGTCTGTGTGTTTATGCACGCTAATATCAGAAACGGATTATTCGATTTAGATGTGGTTTTCACTAATATATTGTAGTAAGCTTCACTTAACATTTTGTGTTTATTTCATGTCAATCGGTTCATAAATAAAAAAGTTATGTCAATTTAGAGAATCACGGCGAACATTTGTTAAGGTATTCTATCAGAGTACGTACACGCTTCGCGCCTACGCGTCCGTGGCTTTATAAAGCGCGCTGAGAGCCGCGCCGCTGCTCCGCCCCGACCCTTGCTCGAGCCAGCCCGCGCCGCTGAGCCTGTAGTTCCAAATTCGCCCCTAAATAATTACGATCCAGCCTGTCCCTTGCTGCCCTCTCCCAGCGACGCCCTAAGCCGAGGTCCGTACCCCACAGGGGGTGCCCTTAGCGTGTAGTCGTTTAGTTTTTAAGTTTTTTAAGCCCTGGCTGGAGGCCTTAATTTATTGAGGCATCCACAGGCAAGCCCGGTTAAGTCGTCAACAACCTCATAGGTTGAAATGCGAGATGCAATTAAAAAAAAAAAAACGCGCCGCTGCCATAAGGATTCAGTTATTCGTAGCGAACGCACGTATCCTGGAGAGTATAGGCGAATAGTTGCATTCGATTATTGCGATTCACTTGAATACTGACTGTTTGCATATTTCATTTATTTAGGTATATGACGGCGCGAGCGTGGGCGTAGCGATAATAGGGCCATCATCATAGTTTCTTGGTACGGGTTCCATGAGGATGGTGGGTACTCGGGCAACCCAGTAAAACGTAGTTTGAAGCACAAATCACAGTCACGTTTATTCGGTAATTTAGCATCACTTTATGAGCAGTAAGAAGCAAAGGTTTGTACGGTGAACATGACAGTTCCGATGGTATGCTCTCAACCGCCCGGCGTGCGCTCCACAAGTCGAATGCCGGCCACTCTCCAATCGGCTCTGTCCACGTGTAGAAAATGGCAAGAAGTTATAGCGCCACCTCACGGCGTTCACTTTACTAACCGATCAACCAATGACAATTAAGTTCCGGTTTGACCAATATTATGAAAACAACCGGAAGTAGTATTTTGATTATTTTGTCGTCTTGATATCGCTTGCGACGACATATATTTTAGGGTTTGTAGGTTAGGTTCTTTTTCTTAATTTTCTTTAAAATTTTGTAAATAAATATTGTAAGTATTTGGTATAGGTTAGGCGGTTCTTTCCTTGATTTTTAGGTATTCAATTATCTTAATTTTTATTTAGGGTTTGTAAATAAATATTGTAAGCATTTGTTATAGGTTAGGCATTTCTTTCCTTGATTTTCGGTATACTTATTTTAATTTGTACGATACTTCGCATGGTCACTTGTATGTGGCTCTGTCACGGGTTAGCAATCCTAGGAGCCTGTATGCTTTCATCCCCGATGGCCATACGTCAAATATCGTATACAGAGAAGCATTACTGTAAAGTAAATTTTTAGCTACCCAAACGACGGTATATGTAATTCAAAATATGCTGCCCGAAAAGTCACTATTCCACGCGGACGAAGTCGCCAGCACAGCTAGTAATTAATATTTCCTCGAATTTCGAAACAAAATTATGAGTCCTAAATAAACAAAAAAATAAATACATATAAAAAGGTTAGTAACATCAATGGTAATTTAAAGTTAATAAAAATGCTACCGAACATAAAACCTAGGTACTTTTTGGCTGAAACGTATAAGATGGTCATTAATAATGTTGTTTAAATATACATCAAATATCATCATCATCTGCCTAGCCTTTTCCCAACTATGTTGGGGTCGGCTACCAGTCTAACCGGATGCAGCTGGATACCAGTATTTTACATGGAGCGACTGCCTATCTGACCTCCACAACCCAGTTACTGGGTAATACGATACCCCTAGGTAAGACTGGTTGTCAGATTTTCGAGCTTCTGACACCCGTAACGACTGTCAAAGATCTACGAATGACAGCCGGGACCAACGGCTTAACGTGCTTTCCGAGGCACGGAGGGGTCTCGGTATGTAACGATGGTCACCCATCCACAGACCAACCGCGGCAAGCGTAGCTTAACCTGATCAATCGACCTGTGCGGCTGTTATTATTTAGCCACGGGCCCCTCTGATACATCAAATATACATAATCAAATTACTGTTGAATAATATCATTTTAAATTAATTTACAACTTTAAAATTTAATAGAAATAATAAAGAAATATGGTAAATATTTGGGATTCGCTATAAAAACTACAATTATACGAAAAATAAATTATTTAACCCAAACATCTGTAGGTACGAGGCCAAAAGTTGTATAGTGACGACAATTCGGTCTTTATGAAAAACAACACAATTATTTTAAATGAATGTAACAGAATGTCTTAAAATTCTAGTCCAGCGTATTCAAAGATGCTCTTCCAGAACTCCAGAGCTTCGGCTTCAGGTGCAGTTTTACGAATGAGGGTGTCTCCTATCTCCACATAGGCTTTGGTCGTATTGTCGTATTCCGGCCAGATTGTACCAAGAGAAGAGTCAGGGGTTGGATTGCTGTGAACAGAGAGGTCAAGGTTTAAATTCTTTACGAGGAAAACTAATTATGTTTGCATAAAGATTAATTGTCAGAGTAAACTTGTAATGCTAATTAAATTAATATACTTCTCAAACAGAATCTATTAATAAACGTTTAAAAAAAAATAGCTCCGGCTGAGTCCGTCAAATTAAATGAAATTGTTATTTTGAAAAGACTATACAATGTGTAACTGAATTAATGCTCACAGTTTTTGTTCAGAATCGGTTATTGAATCGATATATGTCATTTGCAATATATGCAATATGGTATCCCAAAAATAATTAAAACTACGTAAATTACTGTCACGCTTCCGCTGTACAGTCAAAACAAACCAAAATGGACGAAGTACCTACTACCCTAGACCCTTGTACGTGTGCGACTGTGTGCGTGCCTAGGTTTGCAATGTAACCTCAATTTTCTCCCATAACCAGTGTTACTAATTAAAAAAAAACAACGTTTAAAACATAATAATAAAAATTCAGTGTATGTAATATGATTACAACAAACTATTTTAATTGGGGTGTTTGGTGGTGTGCGTTAGTTCCGGGAAATATTGTATAAGCGTATCATAGGTTATCATTGGAATCGGAATGTTGGCTTATCCCAACTAACTATTTTATAACTAGATAGGTACATTATTATCCACTGATAAAAAGGATTACACTAAATAAACACAAAAGTTTATCACGATTATCACTTACCCATATTTTGCGAAGTTGGTAAACACTGAACACACAAAATTAATCAGCTCATACTCTTTAGTATTTTTCTCAACCATTATATTATGTGCATTTGCATTCAACAAATACATGAGGTCATCCAAATGGGCAGCTCCTCGAATACCGTACTTTATTCCAGAGCTTGCGTTCACATTTCTATTTGATATACAGGAGAACTTATACACATATCTTCGACCATTACCAACCTTCGGCAAATGTGAAATAAATCTATTGACGTCGTAGACGAAACACGCATGATTGGCGTAGGTTATAAATTCTCTCATAGCTTCCACTCGGAGAGGTTTCCCTTTGAAATAATATTCCTGTATCCTCTTCGATACTTCTAAAATTGTCTCTGGAGTGCTCTTCATTAGAATCTTCCTTGGGACCAACAGTTCTGGATAACGGTTGTAACGTTTCAAAATTGTTTGTTCAAACACAGGAATTCCAATTGCAGCTTCTTCACTAGTATGTCCAATAAGGATATCTACATCGTTTATTCTTTTATTTTTTAATGCTTCCAAAGGATCTTCTGTCAGAAAATGATCCTTGCCAAAATCTTTTTCTACAACTGGAGTGAAATGATAAAACTTAAGTATATTGTTGTTTATTTCTTCAAAAGATAACACAACAGGATTTGTATTTACAAGTTTTTCCGCTGGAACGCTTTGTAAGAAATCTAGAAGCTCATTAGGGTCATTGGTTTCAAAGCCAAGGTCTTTGCCAAGCAAGAATGCTCGTTTTTGTGGTACAAATGACACAGACCAATCGCAAAGGGGTACACCACTCATTGGAACAGCTTTCTTAAAAAGACCCTTAGACATAGGTGAGATAATATGTAGACAGGTCGATGCACCGCCAGCGCTCTCACCAAAAACTGTGACATTGTTCGGATCTCCACCAAAGCTCCCAATATTATCTCGCACCCATCGCAAAGCAGCAACTTGGTCTTTCAATCCAGCATTTCCAGGCACATCTTCTGTGTCTAAGCACAAGAAACCGAGTGCGTCTAATCTGTAGTTTAAAGTCACAAGTACTACGCCGTGGGGGACAAGGAAATCTGGTCCGTAGTTATCATCATTACCAGAACCGCTTTTATAACCCCCTCCGTGAATGAACACCATAACTGGAAATGGAGAGGCGGGCATAATGTCTGGGCTGTACACATTTAGATACAAACAATCTTCGCTTCCTGGTATAATAGCGTCTGTGAATATACAGTTTTGAGGACATTTAGGTCCATGTACTGTAGCTTTCCGTATTCCTTCCCATGGAAGAGCTGGTTGGGGTGCCTGGAAAAATAATAAGTATTCAATAGCTATAAAAGGATTTACAAATCCAGGTATAAATATTATTGAATAATCTTAACCATTATGGAAATGTTTACCTTGACATTAAGTGTGTTCTCAATGTCAACAACTTATCAGCGATAAAAAGTAAATGAAGAGATAATACGTTTTGTTTACTTTGTTCTATTTGTGTCATGGACTCATCATATTGGTTCAGTATATCAAAAATGTAACTGAATTGGCTTTCATTTAACAAATTTCAAATTACCTGGAAGGCAATTCTTGCGTTTACATTCGTAACATGACACATTCGTCATTGCCGCTCGTCTCCTATGTCGCTTATAAAATGTTGACATTATCCAGAATCTTGTATAATCAAAACAAGTCGATCGTAAATCACGAGTCTAGGGATAAACATGTTACCATTATGCATCACATGAAGTAATCCATTCCACATAATGATGCAATCGTTAACGTACTTTTGACCATCTTTAAATTACTGGTTTTTGCATGTAAACTTAGGCATGTCGCGTGGCTTGCCTGCGAGAAATGCTCGAATCACCATGCCAAGAATAGCTCTACCTGATTTTTCCGAAGGAAAAGTACGAATCGAACGACAATAGCGAATACGAGATGCGCGAGAATTGCCTTTCTGTTGATCTTATAATGGACAGTCTTGCGTTTTGTCTTTAATCATAAGCTAATAAATGCAAAGTTGTACAACAATGGTGGTCCACACCAATTTCATTCATTCAAGTTCATTGAGGACCTACTGATTTTTAAAACAAAAGATGTAGCTGACCTTGAATCTCAGTTTGCCTAATGGTGGTTGAGCGTAGGGGATGCCTTTGAAGCTGTAGTACTTGCAATCACCTGTGACGGTCTCCACTAGTTCCCCAGACAGCCATCCTTGTTGCACTTTGACTTCTGCCATTGTAACACTGTAAAAAACATCAATACAATGAAAATATTTGCTTGTATGCAGTTCCTTTGGGAGCAAATTCTATACCGTAGCGTGAATCATGTTTAATGAAATGGTACGGAGTCCTTAGCAATTTATATTAAGGATGTGTGAGTGTGTGTGTTAGATGTGTTTATTGAGATGAGATTTTGATAATGACCACTAATTCATTATTTTAATAATCTATCCCTATTATCGTGACATTTTTTAATAATTTATTCGGACTGACATTAAACAATTTTTTTTCAATTGATATGTGCGTGACATTGGTGCCGATTCTGTTCTTCACAAACTAAATTTAAGTTCAGTTCATCTTTTCTTTCTATTTCACTAAGAAAAGGACAGAAGATAAATTTTAGTTTAGCCCTGTCAAATTAATCAGCGCGTGACGAAAATTGACGTAATTTTAGAAGACAAGTTTTTAATCACGTCTAAAGTTGTGTGGAGTAGTGTCAGGCGCTGATTAATTTGACAGTGCCCTGGCCCTGGTCCCTAAGTTGAAGTAAATGTAAGCCATTTACTTCAACTTAGGGAGCAGTGCAAGTTTCATCAAAAACAGTTCACTAGTTTTTAATATAATATAGACTAATAAGTATAAGTATGACGGCCTGGCTTATTGATACGAGCTGCGGGTGTGTGGGAAAATATCTCAAAACCTTGGTCAAATTCTGGTGCAATATTTATAACAAAACTATTAACTACTCGTACTTATGACAAACACATATTCCTGTTTTTGCTTAACACTAAAAATTACGAAATAAAAAAGTAATTAAAAAAAACACAAAATCGACTCCAAAAAAAAAGAACTAAAAATGGCAAATGGCAAAAAAATAAATTAATTAAAATACAGATCCTAAGACACGATAGTTTTATTCACAATTCGATTAGCTATAAAAATCGGGCGACAAAAATAATCTCCTGATAAGTCTGCGCGCCCAGTACCTACCATGCTTCACAAAATGTTAATTTGACCTGTGAGATTTTTTTCTAATCACAAGCACTTTTGGCTGTGAGTGAAGTTTTAGGTAGAACGGCTGTAACGCGATTGATCCGAGAAACAATCACCTTTAAGAATACAATAGGGCCATAAACGGACATTAACGCGACAAACTGACTTGTTGAAATTACGGGTTGGTGTTTACTTTTCACATTAAACTTTAAACAATAAATAATAACACTTTACTTTTTACCATAAATAATAACACTTTATTGTATTACAATAAATATGAAGAAATATTCTTACCGTGTCCTGATAAATCGAAGTTATAATATAGTTGATTACAAGCAGTAAGAGTGAGACTCGGTACTCGTTCCGAGGTTGACCGACTACTGGCGCTTGCGTATAACAAGATTAACAAAAACCTTATTGGTTAATCGCGAAACAAGTTATATACTTGTATAAAAATCCGAGTTAGGTATGTAAGAAGATACAAGATCCCGTTTTTTGCAAGTACGGTTTTTTTGCGTACACTACTAAACCGTATCCTGCAAAAAACGGGATTTTGCCGTGGGCAGGGCCCTTTCAATAACTTGAAAGGTTTTTTCCGAAAACAATGAGGGTTTTCACAAAAATTTACGCCACCAGTTGGCGCCACTTTGGCAAGAGGTCTTCCATTTCGGCAATTAATTTAAAATATATGATGACGTTCATCATTCGTTTCATTCATTCGTTTTTCATTCAGTCAGGACTAAAGAAAATATAGGCGCTTTGACACTTTTGACAGGTACTCGGACCTGACGTCTCAGTGCTGCCACCTAGTGAACGTCATTTCAGGAAACCCTCATTGCTATGCTATGCTACACTAAATGCTTATGGATGATTTACTAATAAGTACAAATGCACCCGGTCTTAGTGCGGCGTAACTGGTTAGCTAGATCAGCAAAACGTGTTCGATCGTAATTATTGCATCGAACATGCTCCCGAAATGAGAGAGGAAGAAATGAGATAAATTTACACAAAGCTTCGCTTTACAAAACTCTTCATTGCGCGTGGTCTGACACGCACTTGGCGGTTTTTATAGAGGTGAGAAATTATTTATGGCACTATATTCTGCCAGCAAGCAAGCGTATATTATTAAGTTTACAGTATTATTATGTTACTATTGCAATTATACAACATTTCCCTGAATTAACGCACAACCTCATTGGTCATTGTACTCATCATTATGAACGTTTTTTACTCATCATTATGAAAATCTTTTACTATGGGACCAAACCTTATATCGCAAAAAAAAAATCAGCTGATCCCTACATTTATGTTTGCATAACTCGTCAAAATGTAGAGAACAGGTGATTTTTTTTTTTCGCAATTTCAGGTTTGTTCCCATATTTAAAACACAGCAAGTTACCATTTGTATCCGCAGGATCTACATTTTGCTACAAGAATTTGATAAGGTATTTTGGTTTTTCATATGTCTAAAAGAAACAAGTTTTATAGGACTTTTTAAATAAACTTGGATGTGGTGTCGATATCCTAACATTTTCTTTTTGCGATATCCTTAAAGAATATAACTTTATTAAACACAATAATATTGTTGTTTTTTTTTTATTTTTTATTTAGCAGTAGTTATGTAGATTCCGGTTGACATGTAGGTTGCTAGTATAATTTGTGTACATGGTGGATGCGATTAAGTACATGGAAAATGGATTTTTCCAACCTGAAAGACATACAATACTTTAGTACTACCAAATATGTATAAAAAAAAATGTTCGAACTCTAATTTTACCAAAAAATGTCTCAAAAAGAAAGTACGTATCATTTGTATAGTTTTGGAAAGCTAAGAGTTTGAGGAAGTTTTTAAAAGTAGGTAACTATGAGTTCATTGCCCCCCTTCCTTTTTTTTTAAAGACTAAAAATCTAGAACGAATCTTGTCGATCAAAAATGTTTAATTTGATATAAGTTTTTTAGTCACTTTTGGTGATGTTCAGACAGATATTATTTTTTCGTCGACGTTTTGACGTCGTTCACAGGCTACGTGTATGAACATGAACGCCTGCCAATTTAAGCTATGCAATATTATTTGGTTTGTAACTTATTTCAAGAAGTTGGGGTAGTAAAATGAATGAATTAAAACTTGAAAACATTAATAAATACGTACTGCCATTCGGCGCCTGTGAATGAATACTTGAACATAAAAAAAAAATCATTTTTTCACAATTTACAGGAGTATAATTACTATAATAAACCTCACACCATTCCACACGCCTCACACCACTATACGCGCCATTCCACTCACCGCACTACTCACTAACCACACTATACACTACATCACATGCACTAACTGGGAATAAGTTTTATTCCCACAATTATTAAATTTAAACTGCAACTTTGCTTACATTAAAATTATTATATTTCAATTTAGGTTTTCTTAAGATTAGTAAATATAGGCTAATACAGAAAATTGTACTTACATTGCATATTTACCCCTAAGGTCACAGTACACTATATTAACTCTAATTAGTATAGTGTACGACAATGATGTGAAAGAGCGGAGCCTTCTAATACAGGCATTGTTGCTTAACAGGAGGCTCCGGACACGTTTAAATGTAATGTATGTCCTGATTTGCACAATAAACTATTTTTTGTATTTTTTTTGTAACTATAATTTAGGTACTTTTACACTATTAGTTTGTTTGTTGGGCAGCCACTGCGTGGAGCTCGCTATTTACTGAGGATTCGTCGTAGTCAAACTCAAACTAAAGCATTTATTTCAAGTAAACCATTTACAGGCGCTTTTGGATTGTCAAAGGAGTCTGTCATATGAATGGGTGTGTCATGAGTGGGGGAGTATCGAAGAGTGTGAACAATTAGAGGCAGAGCTAAGGAACCACACAGTCGATATTTGATATGTTCATACAGGGAAGATGAAAGAATTAGTTTATAGGATGGACCATACAGTTATTTATACTACACCTGCTTGGAAAGTACCTTGATACTTTATCAAATTTACGGTAGAAAGTACGTCATTGCATATCGAACAAATATGCGGGGAGAAAACGCATCTGAGCGGGAGAGAAAAGTGTATGAAAATCCATTTCTTACGTGGTTTTTCTTTTTTAATTTTGGGTAAGACTATGCGCCGGTAACCTAAATATCAAAAGCCAAAAAGTTTTTACAGTGAGTTTTTATCTCCAAGTTCGCAAAATGACACTGGCCACTAGCTGTGTGTTGGATGGTGTCGGGCTGGCAGTGCGACCCTGCGGCGGCAGGATAAACAATTTGAAAAAAGAACATGTGAAAATTGCAGACGCCATTGGCGCCATTTCCTATTTGTGTGTTGTTTGAGGATTCAGTTTTCGTAGAAAGTAAAATAAAGATTTCGTTTTTTATTTTCCTCGTAGGTGTAGTATAAAGCACTATGTATCACACCGGTAATCGGTCACTTTCTCCTCTCGGTGAACAATGTACTATTGTTACACTTGTAATAATAGACAGAGCTAGTAAGTGTTGGCATTTACCGTGAACCTGAGGTATTCGACGGGTGGCGTGGCATAAGGGATATTTTCGAAACTGTAGAACTGAAAGCCGTCAAGGATTGCGTGAACTTTTACAGGGGCTCATCGCAGGACTTTGTTTATGTCGTGCTGTGAAAAGTTTTTATTAAAATCTATGAAACAGTATTTTACATTAATGAATAAATAAATGTAAATAATGAATCCAAAATATGAATCAGAAAAAGTTAGAGACTTGACGAAACGAAACGAGGAATTATTTTAACAGAATATTCATGTCAGCTCATTTGTAGAATAGTGCATAGCTGTAACGAATTTTATACTGATACTAATAATAATAATAATATTATTTTTAATACATGATAGTAATATTTTTCTGGTTATTATCGATATGTAAAAATCATTGCAAACGAAAAGCCATTTATGGTTTTGTTTATATTTTTAGGGCTATACACCTATGACACAGCTATAAAAGTATTATTTTCTTTATAATAATAATAAATCCCTGGACATTTCACACAGCACCATTTGTCCCAAGCTAAGCAACCTAATGCTTGTGTTATGGTAACAAGATGGCTGATAAACTACTTATATACATTTTTTTTTGTAAAAACATACATATTATAGATAGAAAAACACCCAGACTCGGAACAAATACATGTAGGTCATACAAATATTTGTTCCGTGCGGGAATCGAACCCGCGACACGCAGCGCAGCAGTCAATCGCTTAACCACTGCGCCAACCGTGCCGTCTGTATATTTTCGTCGTATATTTGTCGTATATTTTCTTTATGTATAGGTATATACTTTATTGTACACCAGAAAATACATTCGTATTCATTCGGGTTCATGCTTATAAAATTGTTGACCAATCAATCCTGAAATGTTGTCACGTTTTCATATTTCCACAATTTATGCGTATGTTAGCAGTAATAAAATTTCCAAATTATACGAAGGGAGCCGACGTACCGAGGACCTCTGTCAGTAGAGGGACAAGGTCATCGCGGTACCGTACACAACGGAATAAGAAATGAGTAAACCGATACATGAAATTGATATTTTGCTGTCGAATTGCGGTAGAAAATAATTTTAGCCTGTTAAGTATTTATTCCATTGCAAAGCAAAATTCTTGTTTTGAGATAAAATCAATGAGCACTGATCACTAAAATTACTCACTGTGCGATGGCATAGGATGAATGCCGCAGAAAGTGATGGGGTGGTACTCGTAGTTGTACCTGGTGGGGTTCAGATGATGGCCAATGGTAATTGTAGGAACACAATGTGGTAGTAGACTCTTATAGACCCTCCCGATCCGGTGCGGAGGACACCATGAGAATTTTCACACGCAAAAAAATTCGCGAAAGATTAAACAAGTACAACTTTTACGGTGGAAAAAAAAATGTGCCTAAAGATATTTGTACAAATGGCCGAGTCTTCTTTAGTATGGAAATGAACGAAATGTTTATAAAAATAACAATAAATGACGATCATAGTATTAGCCATTTATATATTTAGGTATTTATAAATAGTATCACTTCGACTTTGGCACATTAGACAAATTCACTGATCTACGAAAACTATTATTAATTAACAAATACAAATATATAGTATACACAGATACATACTAGCGCGTACATACTTCCGTTTTCCTTCACAGAGATAGAATACAGGTAGTATCTAAGCAAATAATTTAAATGCCTTCACTTACTATGGTAATGAGCAATCCGGCAGACATTGCAGGATTTGTTAGGCCACCCACCTGAGGGAAATAATACATCATTTTGATTTAAGATGGCACCGCCATGCAATTAATTCTAACATAAATTGTGAAAAGGACATTTTATATCGAATGGATGTTTACAGTCAGTTTTTGTCCTGTTTCATTAATTTTAATGTCGGTTTTCATCGAGTTTCCTTACGTAATGGGTGTTTATTTTTCGTTGAATAATTTATGGGTCCTCGGGGGTATTTATACTCTTACTGTTTAACATCAAGATAATTTGGAATGAAAATACGAGGCTGTGTAAGGAAGTGTTCTTGTTTATAACCATTAGTCATGTTGATCTTAAGATTATCAATTAGATAGGGTTGCTAGATTTGATCCGATCAACAGAGTGAATTCTGAGTGCCAAACAGTAGAAGATGATTAATACAATCCGTTGCTTGGCAACTCTAACTTCGCTTTTATGAAATAAACTATCTTCAAATTAATCTATATCGGAGCTTTTCGACAGAGCTAAAAATATTGGTCGCTTGGTGACGCGATGATATTGATAAAACGAACCTTTATCAAAGCAGGCGACAAGGCCACGACCCTGGATTATATGATGTGATGAGCGAACAGCTCGCTTTAATTATAATGTGTGGAATTTATAACTAATTTATTGGGATTTAAAAAGATATACCATTCTAACGAACAGAATTAATGAATTCCGGATGCAGCTGAATACCAGTATTTTTTACGTGGAGCGACTGCCTGTCTGACCTCCACAACCCAGTTACTGGGTAATACGGTACCCCTAGGTAAGACTGGTTGTCAGACTTTCGGGTTACTGACGACCCGTAACGACTGTCAAAGATCCACGAATGACAGCCGGGACCAACGGCTTAACGTGCTTTCCGAGGCACGGAGGGGTCTTGGTATGTGAAGATGGTCACCCATCCACGGACCAACCGCGGCAAGCGTAGCTTAACCTGATCGATCGACCCGTGCGGCTGTTATTACTTAGCCACAAGCCCCCCTAGCCGCTACCAGAACTATATGACCGTTAAATTTCAAAAATTTCAGCTTTCACCTAAAACCAATTCTTCGACAACTCGCGTTCCAACATCTTTATTTCAACTCCCAAGAAAATAAATAAAGACGATTGGGTATCATCACAACGAGGGCTGGATAGGTAAACTTTGCAATAATTCTGAAAATATCTTATTCCGTTGTACCATGAAGATGCCGTCTAATTGCCGTGGAGCCCTGACGACTATGCTGTAGGTTGGTTTAATGCATAAGCTGTAGCGGGAAATGATAAAGGTTTGATCTTTGATAATAACCTAAACAATGCAACGAGGATCTTTTGGCGCCCGAATCAGTTATCAGAGGGGCCTTGTTGGTGAACATCCGTACGATATCCGTGCAATTGTTTTGTGAAATATGTGTTAGTTCCGATTTTGGCCACACGTGTAAAGAGCCCATAGACTATTCGTGCTTTTTTATTAGTGAAAGGCACACAAGTTTCCGTTGAACACACTACTAACTGAAATAGCTATTTTTTTTTGTTGCGTCCACTGAAATCGTCCCTTGCGCCTAATAGCATTGCATTTTAAAGTCTATTTATTTTGGTTGTTATTTATATTATAAAAGGCATCATTATTTTAATTTTTGATAAGGTATGATGAAGCCGGCCCCGCCCTCATCTTGAACCATACTCCCTACTGACCGTCGTTTTAGCATAGTAATGGGAATATCCAGAATAACGCTGTGCTTACCAACGTTAGTTATAACGAGATTTCACTACGCTTCGACGGAACCCATTATAATTAATCGCTTCTCTTCGGACATGGTTCAAGTCTAAATAAACTTATAAAACTTTGTCTGCTGATTAATTCTAGAATAAATACTCAAAATATGGGTCGGTTATAGTTATTACATAACAAATTACGAATGTTGTATTAATTCCGGTGTATTTACATAATATATAAGCTAAAATAATAATATGTACATGTATATAAAACAAAACAAGGGTAAAAAATCATAGGGCATCAAATGATTCGTCCGCATCGCTGTCAGCGGGAAAAGTGCCCAGGAGGCTGGCAGCATT
Source organism: Eremobia ochroleuca (assembly GCA_949629135.1). NCBI lineage: Eukaryota > Metazoa > Arthropoda > Insecta > Lepidoptera > Noctuidae > Eremobia > Eremobia ochroleuca. The sequence continues at coordinate 19,911,211 of OX451394.1, forward strand.
GCCCCGTTGTATGGCGGTTCTAATTCTTTAAACCCCAAACGGCTCGAACATATGTATAGTTCCCAATAAGGTTGGAATATATTCGCTGTTTGAGGTTTTTGCACCTGCAGCAGCCGCCCCAGCACAGCCCGCCGTGCTAGGAAGATGGGATAGCGTAAGGCTGTCGACAAAACATGTTGCAACCCACACCAAAGGTCTGCCTGACTTCTAAGGCGTTATGGTCAATCCGTCTGGTCTCTTCACATTCACGCATCGTCGCGTTTTCGTTGTTCATTAAAAGTATTGGAACATACGTCGACATTGGTAATTGGGGCCTTTCAAGGCACGACTGGGGATGGGAGAGGCAGTGTTGCAGATGATGAGTAGCTTTCTACCTTTTATGAAAAATAACCAGAACCATTGATTGAAGGTCAAAATAGGCATAATTAGTACTTGAATCGAGCTAACGTAGGCATGCATTCTCTCTCCAGTTATGTATGACAAGATAAATAAAATATTATAATAATAAAATAAGTTTATTGATACAAAATACCTTTGTATACAATACCAATACATTTCACATAGGTACATTGGATTTTGGGAAAAAGCTGCACAAATAGTGAAAAACCCTGCCTCCTAAACTAGGGGAAACCTGTGACCTAGGAGCCAGTGTTCTAGTGTAACTTCGTGTACAAAAGAAACCCTTATTTATGTGTGTTAATAAACTCATAATGACCTGATTTAACTATGAATATGAATGTGTTAGTGTGTGTAAAGGGAGGGATGGCTGTGTGAGTGGGATGGGGTGTGGTGTGGTGTGGTGTATGAGAGGGGAGGGGGTGTTTTGTGGGGATGTGTGTAGTCGTGTGAGGTGTGTTTGTGTGATGTTGCATGTGTTCCTGTATCCGTTTTTGCAGAACAATAATGATTATTATTACGTGCCTACATTATTTTAGAAATAAGATTGTCTGTACGGGAATAGTCCTGATTATACAGCCAGTTTTGTAACTTGGCCCTGACTTCGTGTTTGTTTATATTACTTATTTGGATATGTTTGTTGACCCTGTGATTTCTCGTCTGTTAACTTGATCTCAAAAGAAAAGAAAGTAGCTACATATTTTATTGTATTTTTACTCATCTGAGATCGACCTAACGATTGTCGCAGAAATTGCTCTAGTTTTTGTCTGCGCTCCTACGGAACGACAACAACTTAGTATTTTTGATCTCTCAAATGAATGTTTCGGGAAGGAACAAACCAGCCGGTCGATTTTGTAAACAACTCACCGTGAAATCATAAGGGAAGTGAGCACTTAATACTGTTAATTCCTAGCGAATGACAGCTCACTCCACGCTCGCTTCACAAAAGCTTTCACGGTGAGATGGTTACAGAATCGCACGGCAGTTCATGTTCTGTATACTTTCTGTTCTCAATCCCTATCATGGCCCGCAGGTTTGCACGCTGTACTGATGCAGTAAAGATAACGCTTTTTAAGGCCTTCTGCCAGTCGCTTTACACGTGCAGCCTGTGGACCAAGTATACCCAGCGGGCATACAGCGACCTGCGCGTACAGTATAATAACGCATTCAGGATGCTTTTGGGGTTGCCGTGGCGATGTAGCGCGTCAGGGATGTTCGCGGAAGCGTGCGCCGACGGGTTCGCCGTGATCATGCGGAAGCGATGCGCTTCCATGATGGCGCGCTTGCGCTCCTCCTCCAATGGCATCCTGAATGTGTTTACAGACCGGTGGGACTCTCCCCTCTTACGAAGGTGGGTAAGTGTACAGACACACTTATCCAAATAAGTGGTGTACCATTGAACGAACAGTTCAATGGTACACTACTTGTTTATTATTGTAAATTTAATTTAATACTAACATTAGGCTAAGTTATACTTCTACTAACAATATATGGATGTACCTAACTCCGAAATAAAAATATTTGAATTTGAATTTGAATTACGGAATGACAGAGCTCACTTCCCGCTCATTTCACCTAAGTTCTCACGGTGAGATTTTTACAGAATAGCACTGCTGATTTGTTTTACTGAACATCAATGTTATTGGAATTCAAATATAAAAAGTTGTATTTACATAATGTGCATGTTTACTGATGACAGCTTTTTTATTATTATTATTTTATAATTTATATACACACAGTAGGTGTAACTATCTATTTTATATTGAAATTGCAATCGACTTTGAAATTGCGATAGAACTTTTGTTAATTTAATGAAAACTGCAAAAACGGTTTTTTACACAAAAGGGCGCGTCACTCATGTGATTGTAAGGGAAAACATTTTTCAAATGCTTTTCAATAGGTGCGTTCCGTACACTAAATTTAAAGGCACTTTTTATTTTACCTTATTGTAACCAATAAAAATCATGTTATTATTGGCAGTGATTCATACTAAGTCTACATATTGTTTAATTCGCTTTATTAGCGAGGTTCTTCGCTTTATAAAGTTCCTTAGTCACACCAACGAAACTTTTGCTAACAATTTGGTTACGGCTTACTCCGTGTTGGCTAAATAGGATCAACATTTAAAAAGAAACACTGTAAGCTAAGTACCTACTAAGTTATAATATTATTGAAAAGTAATAAAAGGTATTAGATTTTTACCTTGGTGTCCTCAAATTGATTTAAGATAATTCTCTATAACTCCTTTCATGTTAACACATATTACACGAACCTTTTATACAATAACAATATAGGTACCATAGATATTACGAGATGTTGCTACATACTTAGAAACATCAGTAAGACTCACAAAGGGATGCGAACGTTATTTTCCTCTCAGCGTATCCTTCCTTTCGTCAGCATTTTAATTTACTAATGCGTGCTCTTTGATGCGAGTGATCTGCTTTCATATTATCTGAAGCTCTGGTTTTGAGGTTCTCACGAAAATTCTCAAGGGCCAAGTTGATTTTAAAGTGAATGTTTTCATCCATTCCATCATAATATGGGTTTTTGTAATGTTTGCTTGTGAATATTACAATCCGTTTTATTTACGACAACGATTACGTCGACTTTAGAATAATTATAGAGCAGCCGCTAATTTTGATTAAGTGCCTATACTACATAGAAATACAGGATCAATATTGGTCAATCAGCCTTTGTTTTTATAAAAATACTAGTGGTTACCCGTAACTTAGTCTGCGTGTTTTTGTGTTCATCATCTTGTATACAAATATCCAGGGGAAAAGTCAAATTTCATATATATATTTTTTAAATTATATTATTAATAAAAAAAACAAGTTACAATGATCGGTTCTGTGATCAAGGCGTGAAATAGTAACAGACAGATACAGCCGTGCGATTGTGTAACCATCTCACCGTGAAAGCTTGGGTGAAGTGAGTGTGGAGTAGGCTGTCATTCGCTAGGGATTAACACAATTAAGTGCTCACTTCACTTATGATTTCACGGTGAGATTTTTACAGAATCGACCGCGTGTTACTTATTAGCATGAAGTATGGTTTGATCCTTATTTTGACGTAAAAATGGAGGGACCAAGGATTTTGTTAAATAACTACGTATACATTGAGGTAGCTCATATGTAGCAAATACTCGTACTAGATTTATAGTATTAAACTTTCATGTAGGCTGATTTGAAATTCAAGATTTGGTTCCTCCATCTTGACGGGCACTATTTTTTTCTTCAAGTTTCATTAAGGTTTGTTTTGCAGAAATTGTTCGATTTTGTAACCATCTCATCGTGAAAACTTTGGTGAAGTGAGCGTGGAGTGAGTCGTCAATAGTGTCAATCCCTAGCATCAGCATGACTCACAGCTCATTCTAAGCTCACTTCACCTTAGTTATCACGGTGAGATTTTTCCAGAATCGACCGGCTGTACTTACTTATTTACGTACCAATACACAACAGCTGTAAGTTTAGTAGGGGGAGTTTAATCCAACAAAAACATGAAGACATTATTTTAACCATTGATGTATTCACAAAACACAATTCTACCGGTGTCTACACGTGTCATATATCCAGGATTTACGCTGACCCTTTCCAGAGATACATTTTCAATATCTACTATAGGCTGTGTCGAGGGACTGGTGTCCTCTGTCAAAGTCAAGGACAACCTCAAAGCTTAGGCTCCCCTTCAAAGGGAAAAGTTAAGAATCCTGGAACTGGTCGAAACCTTAACGTAGCCTAATAGCCATTCAGAACGATTTTTAACGTTGCTGACTGATTAGCTTGCGCCAAACGTAGGTGTCGCCACTCGCGGATACTTGTATTCTCATAGCAGTTGACCCGGCGAACTTCGTACCGTCTCAGAATCAGTAAGTACAAAATGTTATGAGAAAATTAATTAACTTAATTATTTTTTCATGAGTTATTCCCTTGTTTTGTATTGTGCTATATGCGGCGGAGACAAATCCAACAAATCAAAGATCATAAAAATCGGTCCAGCTTTGTGACTAACCCGATTTTGTTTTATTTATAGATAGATTGATGCTTAAAATTACAACACAATGACGTTTTCGATCGTTACTGTAATTTCATCTCAATTTTATTCTAACCTATCCAGACATTATGACTACCCTTACTGACCTGCTTGATTTCTGAACTGCATTATTTTTGCACTAACGATGTTCAGTCAATACCAGCATTCCAGCTCGTCCTGTCTAGTATTCGCAGTCTGCCTCGACATCGCTTGATAGGGTGAATTTCATTACATTTATCAATTAATTACTTTCACGTTTGACTATTTGTACTGGGTATGATGGGGTTTAATGAGGGTTCGTCAGGAGTTCGTCAAGAGTTCAGTCTTGCTGCGTATGTAGTGACGCTACTGCGTGGCGTATCACATAACCCAGGAGTGCTGCGTCAGCTGGAACTTAGAGTGCCGGACCGGCACGTGTGGAGGCGGTGACGCCCGCAATTGCTAAGCGTGCCCGTGACCAGACCCAATCTACTGGCGAAAGCACCCCTCACCTGAAGAATACATGTGGTGAACGAAGCCCATGAGAGACTGGGTATTTTTTCGTGCTCTTTGAGTGAATTCGCAAGAGTTTTATTAAATGTAGTTAAAAAAGTAGATAAGGTAAAAAGTTATATTATTTGTTGTTAGGTATGTAAGGTTAGATAAACACTGTCGCATCATATGTTAGACCTGTAATGATAGTTGTAAGGATGATAAATAAATAAATAAATGTTATTTTGTTGCCTACTGTTAATTCAAATCCATTACTGCTGATATAATATCCGATCTTATTATCTGGTCATTATGAATGGACAAAAAAGGATTTATTGCGATGTGAATTATAATGTAAGTATATTATTTGATTAATCCTTATAGATTTGTACGATTATAATGTTCGTATTAATTCAGGTTACATAATAATAGATTTACCGAAGTGTTTTGTAAAGCAAATTGTAATATTACATTGTAAACAACATGAAAATATATTAGCGAAGTTCTTTAGATTCGGGCATCGTCAGGCTTTTAGCTGATCAAAATGCTTATGCCTGAAATTCGCGGGGTAATTGAGTAACACACTGTCAGTAGCAATGCCTTCATTTTGACAGTTCAGCAACATTCATTGCGTTATTTACGTTGTTTAGCAGATAATTTTTCGAACATATGAAGCACTGGATTTGTAATATCCTTCAAAATGATTCACATTATGTTGTGACTTAACGACGAAGGAGGTTTTCTAATAAGCTGCGGTATGACATTATAATGCCTTGGCGTACTATTATACAAGCTGTAACATAAATAACGCACATCCTCATAAGGGGTCATTGTACTCATCATTATGAACAACTTTTACTATGGGACCAAAACTGAAATCGCGAAAAAAAAATCAGCTGTTCCCTACATTTTGACGAGTTATGTGAACATATATATATAGATTTCAGGTTTGATCCCAAAGTAAAAGTTGTTCATAATGATGAGTACAATAACCCCTTAAGAGGTTGTGCGTTAATTCTGGGACATGTTGTATATATTTGCTCTTATGCACGTTACACATTTTAAATAGAATAATAATTGTCGGTTTTTGTGCATGAACCCTGTCAGGATCAGGACACTGCAAAACACAATGTTGGTTTTCTATTGAGTCAGAAACATTAACATAAACTGTGTGAAATGTTATCAAAATGCATTTCATATATACAACGTGTAACGGAAAGGGGGTATCAACCCTGAAGGAGGTGAATGTGCTCATGAAACTCAACAACTTTCCCCAAAGAACATAGGTCGAAATATGAAAAAAAAATTTGGCCCTCCCTTACAAAACTGACTACCAGCTGATTGATTTACTATGGGAGGGCCAAATTTTTTTTTCATATTTCGACCTATGTTCTTTGGGGAAAGTTGTTGAGTTTCATGAGCACATTCACCTCCTTCAGGGTTGATACCCCCTTTCCGTTACACGTTGTATATGTGGGATTAGCTCAATTTTCCTAGACTGAAACTGCTGATTTCTTCTTAATTATTGTATTTATAATATTTTTCCGTCTTTACATCTAACGTCTTTACACTCATTTATCTTCCACCTTAGTTGCCTTTTCTGCTTTTTCTACCTTTTTACACATTCATTCGCTATTTCACTCCTTCACTATTTTGTACATTCATCTCTGTCACTCGTTTATATTTCACATCTGTCATTCATCTTCACATTTCAATTCACTATCCTGTCATAACGTTCCGTTCCAACATTTATATACAACGTGTAACGTTAAATGCGCAAAACCTGAAAGTAGTTTGATCAGAGTAACGAGCAAAATTAATTGAACCACTTTTTAATATAGGTCACATTTTTCAAAAAATCTTCTTTAAAAACGTTGCCGTGTCTATTTATTAATAGGTCAAGCAACCCAATGTCAACGCGGCGCAGTGGCCCGGTGACGACTCCTCCCTCGATAAAGCGTCGTCGCAGACGCAAGAAACGATCAGAATGGCCAGTAAAACTAAAACAGCACATAAAACCTTTACAATTTTTTTAATGACTTATTTTCTCTGTGAAATAGGTCAATTGGATTAAAAATCAGTTGGGGTGTCTGAGGTTTTGCGCATTTAACGTTACACGTTCTATAACAAATGTAAATAACATTTTCTGAAGAATTCACATCTTTAAATAACACCAATAAGCATTCCCTCGCCCCAAAACAAAATCTCGTATTCAGAATCCCGTGAAAAAATAAACGCTAAATATATATCTTGATATTATCGTTCCAGTGTCACGTTATGAGTTATTTTGTGATGAAAATGTGACAATTGCGATCCAGGTGGCGATAATTTGCGGGATAATTCTCGCTTCCCGCATCCCGCCTTGTGGCGAAACGACGACGACGATTTGTAATCTGCAAGACGTTATGCTTTCATGACGTATAGACCTCATTGCCACTTTCATTAAAGTTTATGGTTTTGTTAGTGATGAATTGGGATTTGTCTAATTTCTTAAAGAAGGCATTGATAGAATAAGTAATAATAAAAATAAAAAAAAAAATATATAAAAACAAATCAAATATCTTGACTTAGCACACGAGGTTGTTGACATGTGGAATGTGAGCTCGACTATCATTGTGCCGATTGTCGTATCGGCCAATGGCCTGATGGCCAAAAGCCTCGATCAACATTTATCGAGGCTCTCGTTAGGCGGTTGGATCAAGGGCATGATTCAGAAGGTAGTACTCCTCGATACGGCTCGTATTGTGAGGAGGTTCCTGTCTCTGGAGTCCTAACCACCGGTAGCTTGGACCCTGCTCCCGTCACCGGCGGATCACAATTTTTTAATATTTTTAAATGTTTTTTTTTTATTTTGTACTTATATTATAAGAAATATTTAAAAATATAATAAAATAAGGTAAATAAGTGAATAAACGACATAATAATAGTATTCTAAAACTTTCACACAACGCCATCTAGTCCAATAAGTGATCACTTAGCTTGTTAGAAAGCCTAAAAAACTTGAAACTTGCAATAGTAAAGAAAGATATTCTCTTATTTCGTGTTTCCCCTTTGAGTATGAAATTCTACAGATTGTATCTCGACTGTGGTTATCGATTGCTGTCGTAAATTGAATTAAGTTTTACCACATTGGAAACATATTTACGTATAGATATGGCTGGATAATGGCTACAAACTAAAAACTACTCCGAGCTAAAAATGTTTTAATAAGCAGAAAGAGAAAGACAATAATTAGAGCTGTCAGTTTACGAAAGTCAGTTTCTGCTTCCCTTTAAAATCACTGTGATACAAAACTATCCCTCTGAATTCAGCAGGAAAATAACTGGACAAATTGAAAACTCACTACTCCAATTACTGTTTCTGGCTGAAATTTAGCACGAGAACACGAGCAAAGCTGTGAAACGGGATCAAATTTCGAGTGCAAAGTCTGCAAAGGCACGTCACTGGAGCTTCTAACTGGATATGCCACTGGTACGACATATCCCATCCAATTTTCCATTTGATTTCATACGATTACAGTTTCCAATGGCTGCTGTGTCGTCGATAAAAAGACTTCAATATCTGCAGAAGCGATTCGGGATTCCAATCATCTCCACAAGGGATTCGGATTTGAAGGTGCATGAATATTGATAAGCTTACAGTATAACTGTGTGTAAAGTACAATTTATTAAGTCTACTACGACATATCATGATTTATGAAGGCATGCGATTAAGTGGGATCTTTGAAATGACTCAGACATTAATGAATATGTAACTAAACTAAATTCTTTGTCAGTTTCTAAAATCTACGCAATTACGCAGTGTACTGTTTAAAAACTGACAAAAAATGTACTGACGCCAGCACATCAAGCTACTACAATCTGTCAGATTTCTTTAATAGATTTTCAACTTTATCGCTAAAGTATAAAGTTCAAAGTTGATTGGGAAAATCTGACAGTTTCGGGTAGCTTGATGTGCTGGCGTCTGTACTATAATATTTTATAAGTAACATTTACAATTTTACATTTTGTAAGTATTGGTCCCAGAATTTTCACAATCTCTTTCACAATAGTCTATTCAGAAATACCAAAAATAAACTACCTTACATAAATTAACTTTCAAAATAAATGCCGAAAAAATTACGCAAACAACGAAGCATAAATAGGATCATAGTCATTTATCTAAACAACAAATCGTCAAACAACCGGTCCCACTTTATCTCTTGGACACGACATAAATACATCTGCCAGCCTAAAATTCAATTCCCAAATGCTTGGAGGTACTTTACCCTATAGAAACTGTCTCCCCGAGGGCTTTTAGCTCGGTTTAGGAAACTAAAAGGGCCTACATTAAAACTAAGTTGGGCTGACCGGTGACTCGCCGGCAACCGTTCATTTATGAAACATTTTGATTGAACGGCTAATTAAATAGTTTGATTTGAACAGAGTTCGTCAGTTTATTTTGTTTTGGAAATGTTATTAATTTAGTTGTTTTCTACTTAAAATATCAAAATTTTGACTGCTCTTAGGTAGGTACTACCTTTGTTAATCCTGGAAGTTATTCTAAACTTTGTGTTAGATCACTTATTTATTTATTTATTTATTTATTTATTAAGGTTAGCCAACAATTGTTTACACAATACATTTACAATAATATCTTAATAGTTTTGCATTTATAAGTGCAACAATTACTTACAGGCTAACACAACATGCGCCTTTTATTGTTTTACATAGTGTTTATCGTAATTGTACTATAATAATTTATTAGTATTAATTAATAATGGTTGGTTAATACTTATACATAGACAATAATAATTCCAGCGTAACTGAACGCAGCGATAATAACAATAATTTCATTTCAGTAATTTAAATAAACAAATTTGAAAAATTAACATTTATAAATGTATATAGGTATAATAACAAAAAAAAAAATAAACTAATAACCATAAAACCTTTAAATTTGACAAAAATAAACTTTAAACTTTAAATTGTGAGATCATACGTTGTGCGAAAAGTGCTCGAGAATTATTTTATAAAATTTTCCTATGTTTTTTTTGTCATGGTGTATATCAGTAAGATCACTGCAACTACATATTTAAGATTTTACACAGGCGTGCTATCGGTGAGTTAGCACCTAGGACCGTTCTGCGCAAAGGAGGGTGTAGTGGTGTGATAGGATTTCGCGGAAGTCGTGCTGGAGCACGGAACTTTAGGAGGCTCAGTAGGTTTGGGCAGTCCATTTTATTTCTGAGTAGTTTATAGAGAAACAAGGCATCAATAACTTCTCTTCGAGTTGATAACGAGTGCATTTTAAAGTGTTCGAGACGAGTATTATAGTAGGGTAATTGTTTACTTTTTCCTCTAGAAAATGCGAGGTGCCACAAAAACCGTTTTTGAACTCTTTCTAAGAGTAACTTATGTGTGGCGTAGTGTGGTCTCCATACAACACTGCAATACTCCAGGACACTTCGTACAAGGCTATTGTACAGCATTATTTTAGTACGAGCATGTTTAAAGTCCTTAGTATTTCTCAGCACAAACCCTAACATTTTGGATGCTTTCTTAGAAATATTTTCGATGTGGGGTACAAAAGTTATTTTTTTATCAAACAGTACTCCCAGATCCTTAATTACATCCACGTCTTGTATTTTTTTGTTACCTATGAAGTACTCCGAGTTTATAGGGTGAGACTTTCTTGAGAATGACAGATGGTAACATTTTTTAAAATTGAGTTCCATTTTGTTACTCTCACACCATTCAACGACTCTATTCAGGTCATCTTGAAGATGTGCGATATCGCTTGATGATTCTATTCTCCGGGCAAACTTTAGGTCATCAGCGTAAAGAAAGCACTCGGAAAAGTTGAGACAGTGGGGAAGGTCATTTACATACATTATAAATAATATAGGGGCAAGATGTGAACCCTGAGGGGCACCGGAGGTCATGCAATAGTTGCTAGCAGAGCGAAAACCGTTAACAACGACATAAAATTCACGCTTCGATATATACGATCTCAGCCAATTCAGAAAGGAACCAGTGATACCATACGCTGCCAGTTTGTGAATTAGTATGGAATGAGAAATTCTATCGAAGGCCTTGCTGAAATCGGTGTACAGCACATCAAATTGTTTATTCAAGTCGATAGATTCTATTAGGGACTCCGAGAAGGACAGCAGGTTTGTGGCAGTGGACCTCGAGGCAACAAAACCGTGTTGGTGGTCGCTTAAATAAAGTCTGAAATGGCGTTGGATGTGAGGACAGATCATCGACTCAAATATTTTGGCGAACGCAGAAAGAATTGCGATAGGCCGATAATTGGAGATTGTGTCTTTTTTGTCCGACTTGTACACAGGAACAACTTTAGCCTTCTTCCATTCGGATGGAAAGGCTCCAGTAGCAAGTGATACCTTATATATCATTAAGAGTGGGGTAACTAAAGCTGATGCACAGGACGAAATAAATAAGGGTGGAATACCGTCAGGACCTGCTCCTTTTCTAGTGTTGACACTTTGTAGTTTTTTAAATAGGGAATCACTATCCAGTTCTGGTATTGTCAGGCACTGGCTATTAGTTTCCAATGCGTCGAGAAAATTTGAGTTGTTTTCAAATTTTGTGCCGTGTTCCGGGGCGTAAACAGATGCAAAGTAATTACCGAAAAGATCACAAATATCCGAACCATTTGATGTTATAGTTTGACCGTCTGTCATTGTTAGTGGGTAGACGCTAGAACCGCCACGTTTAGCCTTTACATGGGTCCAAAATAGTTTTGGATTTTCTTTAATTTTTGACTCTAAGTTTTCCATATATGCACTGTACAAGGCTTTGACCAGGCTTTGACAACGTTTAGAAACCAATTTCAGCTCCAATTCATCCAACGGATTTTTATATTTCCTGAAGCGCAATCTTAACTTATTTTTTTCTTTGAATGTTCTTATAATTGCTTTGTTAAACCATGGGGGATATCGGCAGTTCATTGGCTTACAATTTGGGACAAATTCATTTATTGCAGTGTTTAACACTTCATAGAACACTTTTAACATACTGTCTACATCATTATTATTCGCAAATTGTTGAGCCCAGTCATGCTCGTTTATATAGGCCTTAATATGATTATAATTTGCTTTATAAAAGTTTTTCCTCTTGTTGAGATTATTGTATGGGAGATTGGAATCTTTTAAAAACGATAAAGTTATATCAAGCGGAGGATGAAGTTTATCGGCAGGGATTAAAGAACAACTAGATTCACTCACAGTGCACGACGATAATGTTGACAAAACCAGATCCAGGATACGCGCAGAACAGTTCCTTATAAAATTGTACTGAGAAAGCCTACTAACGTTCAAAAATTCTAATAATCTTAGACAAGTATTGGGTAGTGCATTGTTAACGGCATCTGGGGCCCATCCTATTATGCCCAAATTAAAATCACCAATTATACAAATCGGAATATTTGTTGTCTCGAACACGCTATTGCAGTTTTCTATAAAGTGCTCTATTGTTGGAAGGCATACAGGCGGAGGAAGATAGACTGCACAGAGGGCTAGCTGTCGTGATTTGTGTGTAGTCGAAGTATCAATGGTAACCCAAAGATCTTCACATTTACTATGCCATTTTTCAATGCAGTTTGAGTTGATTTTCTTTGATACAGCAATTAGGACTCCGCCCCCATCCTTATAAGGATGGAAACCCGTTGTCTCACGATCTCTTCTATAAACAACATACCTATCATCAAATAGCTCACTACTAAGTACACTACTGTTTAGCCAGGTTTCAGTTAAAATTAATACATCATATTCCATAGAACAAAGGTTACTGTAAAATGTGTTAGTTTTAGTTCTCAAACCTCTACAATTTTGATAATAAATTGTTAGATTGTTGAATTTTAAAATATTGTAAAATACAGAGACATGCATCTATAACAGTATGAAACAAATTATACGATTTTATTTAAACTATTCAAGTTTTTGATAAGTATGTATTCTGCACCGTCGACTTTTCTCACAAAAATTTTACCATTTCTGACCCAAACATACTTGTAGTTCAATTCCTTAGCCTTAATCCTAGCCGCAGCGTGAAGAGATTTGTTGGTAGGTGAAAGATGTTCGACTACATAGACAGGTGCTTTCTGACCGGCAAACCCAAGATGCCCACAATGGAGTTTATCCTGCGGGTTGTTCTGGTTATATTTAATAACGGACGCAAGGAGTTGGTCGCGCAGCCTAGGTGATGCTAACTGAACTACTATGGATTTAGGACGGGTACTGGATGGATTGGATTTGGCCACTCGCGTACAATTTAGTATGTCTATTTCTCTAACATCACAATTGACAGCTTTCCCGAGTTGGGTGACTATAGTGTACAAATTCTCATTTTTTGTTTCAGGCATACATTGTACCTCAAGATTACTTGATCGAGATTGCTGTTCTAAGTTATTAACTCGCGCACTAAGATTCGCCACAGTTGTCTTCAGTTCAGTATTTTCCATTTCTAGCCTCTTTATGGTTTCATTAGATACCTTCTGGTTTTTCTCAAAATCTTCGAACTGTTTATTTATAAATTGCATTGATTTTACCATCTCTTTAATTTCTGTCTTAACTGTATCTAGTTCATTGTTCATAGTGCTGGCCAGCTTTTCATTGAATTGTGTCAACATATCGCTGAATTCTGACTTAATTATATCTTGAATAATAGACCGCATATCTTCCTTGTTACATAACGGTGATGATGGAGATGGAGACCCACTCGCCTGCCTCTTGTTTCCTCTATTCGTAGAAACATTACGGGAAGGGGTCGAGTCATTTATAGGTATTTTAGATCGCTCCGCTTCACTGGCCATAATGGTAAGGTAAAAGATCAGACTTAGAGAGAAATAATAATTATCCTCTCAGAGGCAGTGCAAGTTAGGTAAAAAGCAATGCGCCGTCTTCGATAAATAATCTTTGGTGCGAGCGCTCGCATGCGTCACTGACTGCGGGCGCACGCCGATATGTTACTTATGCGCGCTGCGTAACCGCGAGAGTAGCTTGCGCGCGCGTAAAAAAGACTTGTCATGCACTCACCGGTCGACCAGCCGTTATTTAAGTTTTTAAACAGCTATGCTATTCTGAAAATGGTAACTCACTTCGAAAGCCATCTCGCAAGTCATCTCGAAAGTCACAAGTCACTTCGCTTCTCATGTCGCTTGTACAAGTTTCGGTATTCACATGTCAAGATCAAGGCCAAGTGAAGTGAAGTGAGTTCCGAAAACTCAAGTGACATTGCTCTATGGTAGTAGGGTAGTGACGCTGAATTGTGTCTTGTTATAATTTATATCGACTCACTGAATTTAGCTGAATTTGCGCTTTACAATAATAGTTTATAGTTTATTTCAGCCATAAATGCAATGTAAATGCATAATTTTGTACGTTTTAATATTTACAAGTTTTATTTGAGATGAGAATGAAAAAACTAGGCTGAACGCAGTATCGCCTTTGCCTCATGTCCGTGTATATTGAAAAAAAAAAACGTTTAAAATTGTTTGTTTACAAACAAGCAGTTTAAATTATATTTATTTTTCCGCGATTTTTCAGTAAAGTGAGTAAAGTGATTAACAAAATGAAGTAAGTACGATTTCTGTGGTAATTAGTTACTGCCGGTATCGATATATTCACATTTAAGTAATTGTTAATTCTCTACTTCAGTGCCGAGCGTACTTCCCATCCATCTGTGGCCCAAGTGGAGACGCTAATAGATTTTTTAGAAAGGAAGCCTAGCTTGGCTCTGCCCAAAAATTAAAGCGCCAAACAGGCAGCTAATAAGGAGTAGGATCGTATCACCCTAACACTAAATAGTATGGGTGGAGGTACGGTGAAGACGGCAAAAAATTGGACTAAGGTAAGTTGGTCATTTCAGTTAACGTATATACAAAGTATACTTAGTTTATTGTGCGTATGTTATTTACGCCTCTGCCTATCATGCAGTGTGAAATTATTATTATTTCCGTATTTCCCATTATAGTATTGGTCTGACAAAAAAAAGTGCAGTAAAAAAGAAAGTTGCTGAACGCGCCGCTTTTAGAAGTACCACAGGCTTAGGAATGGTAGAAGGTGGCATGCCAGAGCTTTCGAATATAGAAGAGCGGATACTACTGTTAATGGGTGGTGAAGGTTTTGCTACAGGCGACACACATTTACAGATAGAACCATTTAATGTACTTAGGTATGTTATTTTTTTTACATAGGTTTCATAGCTTACTCATATAAAGGTATATAATTTATTAAATTGATTTTATAGGAACCTTCACAGGAAAATAGTCCCTCTATTAGTATAGAGGGACTATTTTCCTGGTACCACTGGATTGTGCCACTGGTGCTAGTGCACCAGTGGCACAATCCAGTGGTACCTGCACAAATATGCCAGTAAGTGATTTAAGTATTAGTATTATAAAAATATTCTTCTTCATTCCACTGTCAAGATCTGATCTCAATAAAAATGTCTTCAAGCTTACTTCACCGTGCTGCCTCACTATGGCTAGGCAGAAGTCAGTGTTTTCAAGCCGGCTGGAGGCCACTTATTTGGCTTAATTACTGTCATTGTATAACAACAGCTGAGATCAAAGACTTATATATTATAATATATGTACTTACATACACTACCATGCATGAAGGAGCTTCAGAGTTTCAGATAATGTAGGTGATGATGGGCTGTCAAGTTTTTTTAAACTGGCATATTCAATTTGCAACATTAGTGACTCTTATTTTTTTTTTATTACTAAGTTTTGTTTTTTTGTTATATTTTTTACATTAAAAATGTAATGTTTCAGGATATCGATGAGTGTCTATTTGCGGTACCAGGCACATCAGCTCTTGTTGATCCAGTTATTGTATGAAATATTCTATATTTTCCTTATTTAACATAATTTGTAATATAATAAGTATTAATAGTTATACTTATTTAACAGAACACAGCTGACGTGGACTTCAGTTTGGGTCATAGAGCCCAATCAGAATTAATGGTGTGTTTTTATCATTATTATTCATTAACATTCTTATTTTTTTACATGTATATTCCTTTAAAAAAAAAATCAACATAAAAACATTTAAAAATATAATAAAATAATTAAAAATATTTTCTAGAACAATCTTCTGGGCCCAGAAACGGAAGTTGCCACCACCACCAGTCCCACCAGGCCTAATGAAAGTTTTACAGTTGTAAGAAATTGCTCAATTTTTTTCTTTTGCTTCTCATTTGTATTATACATTTAATTTTGTTGTTTTTGTCCAGAACATCACAAATCAACATCTGACGCCTGCTATTCGGAACCACCAGCAGCAGCAGTCTGAGCCTGCTAGGAGCACCACCGAGCAGCACTTACCTCCTACTACTCGTACAAGACCTTCATCATCTAGGCTTACAAGTAAATTACTTTGCTACTTTATCGACTCAGAGCAATATTTACAAACGCAACAAACAACGCAAACAAGTAAAGGTTCGACTGATGTAAAGCTGCTGCAAGAGTTTGCTAATTGGCAGGGTGCACCACATGCAGGCTGCTTTCCTTTGTATACCTTATATTCAGTGCCAGTACTGCACCAATTGCGGTGCTTCTAAGTAAATGTGGCTTTGCCGTACTTGTATGTTTTGATTGGTGGGGTGCACCACATGTAGGTTTGGTGACGTCTAAGATAAACCATTTACATGCTGAAACTTGTTTTGTTTTAGGTCCAAGACGACCGCGTCGCAGGATTTTACAGGCCACAAGAAGAACTGACCAGGCGTCACCACCATCTCAGCGACATAGCAACTTAATAGGCATGGCTGATACATTTTTGCAGGTACAGCAGCAGCGTTTGGATTTAGACAACAGAATGTTTGCTCTCATGGAACACAACAGTGAGAGGGACCGTTTGCTGGTGGATAGGGAGTGCAAAATCCGGATTTTTTTGAAAACCGGATTTCTGTATTCTCGTCCGATTAAAATCCGGATTATCCGGATTTTTCGAATTTTGAATTTTTTTAGTTGATTTGATAAAACTTAAATAAAATTGCATAAATTATTTTAAATCTGCATTTATTCGCTCAATTAACAACACGACAGAATAAAATCAACTAAAATAAACAATAAAACTTTGAGCAAGTCAACAAATAAGAAAAGAACTACTCAATAAATTATATTTCTATCTGATCAGTCAGTCATATCATAATAGTAATGCGTATTTTAATAATCTTCTTTAAAAAAATAAATAAAAAAAAGTTATGGGTGTGTCTTCTTGTCGAGCATTGGCGCTGACTCCTTCATTACATGAATGTTTCTTGTGTAAGTGGGTGTGCAATGTTGACGTGCTTCCACTAATTTTAAAATGTTATGACTGTGTTTGCATTTTGTCTTTTGCCCATCCGTCGTTCTTAAAAAGTGATGCCATTGTTCATTGACATTGTTCTTGTCACTCGACTTTGTGATATAATCTATGAACTCCATTTTTCATCCGGTTGATCTATAGAATAAAAATAAAAATTATAACTAAGTGATTGTTTTATTAATTCATTAATGAAGTAATTGCAGTTAAATAGACATTATCTTAATAAACCGTTACTGTAGAATAAAACTCCAGATGCAGTTAAGACGAAAAAGTTACAGTATAGCAGGAGCAGGGGTCTTAATCTTAACAAACCATATACACCACTGTGTCTGTCACTTCACTTGTAAATATAAACTTAAAGCCACCACATCACATCACACCACAGAGGCTAAAACCATAAAAATAGTGGAAAACTGTAAGTACTTACTTGTTTTTCGTTGCTTTGTATATTACACACAATAAACGACACAAAATTCAAGACAACCACTTTCTATAAAAATTACTAGCCGACTGAGGCGACTAGGAGCGCGCGTTAGCGTGGCGTTTATGGGCATAAACTGAATCAATCACAGATTTCGCGCCAAATTCGCGCAAACAATGCTACACCTAATCCTATCAATTCAAATATTGTTCGGATTTGCGCATTGAGGTAGGTAATATCGATCTACCGATTATTTACAATGAAAATTTGTCGATAAATACAAATATTATTCGTTAAAAACAATATTTATTGAAATCCGAAAAAAACGAATTTGAGTCTTAAAAACCGGATTTAAAAAAGTCAATGAAATCCGGATTTTTCAGTTATTTTCGAATTTCGAAGAATCCGGATTGCAATCTCTACTGGTGGAGGCTACTAAAGCTGTGGGAGAAGGCTTAAAAGCTCTGGCGGGAGCAATCAAGCGCTAATATGTCAATGACTACTTCTGCACACGTGGCTTCCCTGGTAGTTCATTAACTGCATTATCTTGTAAATGTCTATTCCGTTTTTTTTTGTATTGTTTTGTATTAATTATTTAATTATGAATTATAATTTTTCTTTTTATAACATTGTTTTTGTATATTATAACATTGTTTTTGTATATTATTTAGACCACAGCCACCTTAACTTCATTAGTGATTTATTATTGTTAAAGCGTTACTCTGGTTTATTTTTCCTTTGGCCTTTCTTCTCAGAGTAGTCAGATAGGAAACACCGACCTCACTAGTTTAAAAAAAAATATGATTGACATGTAAAAGTGTTTGTACAAACCTACTTACAGAAAATAAATCATTTATCATTATCATTTATTTTATTTACCTTCTTTTCTATGATGTTGTAAATGTGAGGACTTTGTAGGCCTTGTAGACTTTAGATCTGTAGATCATTTTTATTTTATCAAGTACCTGGTACTTGTAGACTGGCCTACGCTGTCCTGGGAATACCTACTGTAATTTGAAAACATTGTAAAAGCCAATTATTTTTAAAAGAGTAACCGTGGAGTTTCTTGCCGGTTCTTCCCCACAGGAAACGACCAATTGGAACTGTGCACCTAGCTTCTGACGTTTCATAAGTGCCCATGTAGGCTTATGTGAAATAAAATATTTTTGATTTTGGCCAGACCTCTTCCTTTTTGTGCGGTCACGGGTAATAGACGTCTAAGCTCTTATTCTAAATTTCTAATAAGCTCCTCTGTTAATCTGTACATATGCACTTAGTCTTGACCACGGCTCAATATGTTCAGATTTCTAATATTCCGGGCTTGGCGATTGCTTGCGGCAACGTCTAGGGTATCAGCTTCTTTCAATAAACTTAATATCAAGAAAGAACGAGACATCTACAAAAGTTAGAAATAGATGAAAACACAACAAGTTCATAGAGTTTTATAAGGTCGGTAAGTATATTAGTTCACACTAATCGTTTCAATTTTTCTGCAATAAAGTCACAAATATATAATTATTATTTTTGTTTTGCGTTAATTTCATTACCTATATTAAAAACGCTTCAATTCGCTCAAGAAATAGTTACTTTTCATTTGACAGATGAATTCGTGTGTGAGATGCGAGATGACTTTCGATATGACAAGCGAATTGTATTTCAGAATACAAAATCCTATAGACAAACGTCAAAATACTCACTCGTTTAGTTCCTCTCACTTTGATTGTCACTTGGGGGCGCCAGTGGCGAATTCACTCCATTTAAGAATACGAAACTTTAATTTCACAAGTTTTTACTGCGGATTCAGAAGTGATTTCGCAAACAAACTTTTCGGAATAGCTATGCAGTTCACAACCACAAATCGTTCCTAATTCACACTTTTTGATAATTTTTAACATGAATAACACTTGTTGCTGGAATAGTTATCACTTGGGACGGTTATAATTGTAAAATAAGTCTAGATTTGACTTATATTCGAGTTTTATCAAAGAGCAGAATCACACGTATGCAAATCGTTCGACCGATATAAGTCCACGGTATTATGGATAGTTCGTTTATTTCACTGCAACTACAGTACCTACAATTTACAACATCCACGGACCATCAACATACATGGATGACCATCTTTACATACCGAGACCCCTCCGTGCCTCGGAAAGCACGTTAAGCCGTTGGTTCCAGCTGTCATTCGTAGATCCTTGACAGTCGTTCCGGGCAGTCAGAAGCCCGAAAATCTGACAAACAGTCTTACCTAGGGCTATCGTATTACCTAGTAAATGGGTTGTGGAGGTCAGATAGGCAGTCGTTCCATGTAAAATAACTGGTATTCAACTGCATCCGGTTAGACTGGAAGCCGACCCCAACATAGTTGGGAAAAGGCTAGGCAGATGATGATGAGTAAAAATGGAATAAGATTTTCTTTGTCTATTTACAATAATTTTAATTCTACATAAATGGTAACAGTGATTATAATAATTAACGTTAAATATTACAAATAAAGACAAATTTTCAATAGAAACCAGATTTATAATCGTTTGGTATTATTTGACACAAGCGTTTGAGTCTAAAACAATTCCATAGAGAGAATAATGAAAATAATTATGCAAATTCATCAGTAGTCTTTTAAAATTATAGCATCATCATTAGAGCGCTCTTTTAAAAAATTGTGGGTAATGCCAGGCGCTGAAACGGCCGGGTATTCAAGAATACAGGCAGTTTTGTAAATTGTAGTTATGTATCATTACCGACGTATAGTGGTATGCGTCGGTAACGATTTCATCGATCAAGAGCTAAAGCGTAAATACATTTTTAACATCTCAATGCCCGAGAGTGCTGTTAGAAAGGGGTGGTGGCCAGTGAAGACTTAAACTCATTCTCAATTCTATTTGGTTCGGACGTAAATGGCAGAGTGTTGCCTCAGGGATATAAAGTAAACGTGTATCTTGTATAATGCAAGCGCTATCGATGGCGAAAGCGGGGTTACTGCTATAGACAGCAGCCTGTATGCGTCCAGGGATATGTATTTAGAAATTTCACATTCCAAATTCGGTGTATCGTCCGAATATGGCAAGCGTTGGGTCGATGTTGTATTTTATCGATACACAAGTTTCGAACATGAGAAAAGCACTGTGTTATTGCTGAATTATGGAGTCGATATAGATGACGTTCAGAACCAAGCCTAGTGAATAAATAAAGATTTTCAGAAAGAACAGCAATAAGAAAATAGAGTAGAGAAAGAAGATCAATTGTACGGAACCGTACATTATTCTTCCTACTTCCGCGCCGTGCCTTCTGCATACACACCATTTGCACCTATTATTGCAAATAATATGTAAAAACATATTTCAATAATTAAGTGTTTAGATGGAGGGAGTGGATGGAGGCCTATGCCCAGGAGTGGGGCAGCGTAGGCTAGTGAAAAAAATGTGTTTAGCAAACATTCAAAGTGGTTGGTTTTATTTCACCATCATCAAAATAGAATCGCCTCGTTATAATATCAGTAAGTGTAGGAATCCCCCTACATCAATCAAAATTATTTTGACGTTCAAAAGTGCCTTTTACTAAGTACCTATTTGAAATTAATAATTATTTTGATTTTAACGTTGATAAACACAAGTACCAAACAAGCAGTCGGGGTTTGAAATACTTATTATGAAATCCGTAATAAATCTCGCTAAAACAATTTTATCACGTACCTACTTATAATATTTTGATTACCAAAAATGATCAAACACCGTTTGAGAGAAAAACATCGACCAATGTTATCAAAGTTAATTGCTTTGATCAGCTTTCGACCCCAATTCAGATTACTGTAAATTGATTGCTGCCCTAAAATTTTTCACTTATTAATGAGAATTATTTTATACTGTTGCGATTGCTTGAAATTGAGTTATTATTTATCATATATTTCAATATAATTCATTCAGTCAACATACAAAAGTTAGCAGGTGTATTTACATTGCTAATAATTTAATTACTATTTGCAGCAAAATGATGTATTTTTATGTCACTAATCTTGCACGAATTCAAGATAGGATTTCATTAGTATTATTTAGTACTTCTTTATGTATATATTTAAATAACGTGACCATCTGGAATAATGTACCGTTTAAATGGTGAAAGAGTTTTTCAAATAGGAGCTGTAGTTCCGGAGATTATCCTCCACATATAAACAAACTCACAAAATTGACTCTATGTCTTTATAATATTTATAAGGCATATTCATTATGATGTTCCTAAGTTGAGTGATCACAAGGTCAAGACAGTAGCTAAATATTATATGAAAGTAGACAAATTGCATAAAATGCCAAGTATTTGGGAATAAGAGAACTTACTGCTGATTAAAACATGGAAATCATCATTAAATCAATTATACTTGAGCTTCGTAAATATGAATTATTTAATAGATAAACGCAAATTAATTTTTCGACCAATAATTACTTCTAACGTAATTTTCTTTTTTCACAGATTTCATCGGGCGACCGAAGCTTCAGGCGGGTACGTACAAAAGCTTTCAATCTACAGAACTATAGTAGTTTATTTTCATAATCTCTTAACTATCTGTTTACACTAGGTACTAAATTAAAAGACTGACTAAATAAATAAATACAAAAACAAAAGGATTTAGGCGTCGAAGTACTCGTCCGCATCGCTGTCATCCGGAAACGTGTCCAGAAGACTGGCAGCATTGCCACGTTGAATGGCACTGCTAATTCTATGGCCAAAGCACGGGCCAGCCCACTGGTCACGTGAAGTGTCGATCAGCCGGCGAGAAATTTCCTTAAAAAGGAGACGCGCACTCGGGCTCCATGGCCCGAGCGTTTCGATCCCAAATAGCTCAAAGCTGTAGTTACCCATAAGGTTACAGTATTTGCGCCGTTTGATTTGGGTCTCAGCAGCCGCAGCAGCGGCGCCAGCACTGCCCGCCGTGCTAGGAACATGAGATGGCACAAGGGTATTGACATAGGTTGCGTCCCACACCAGAGGCCTTTTTTTTTTGTTTACGGGGGGAAACCTTCAAAAGGCACCTGGACTATGGGGAAAAAGACCAGGTAGTGTGGGACTCTTACCTCACTAAAACCACCCCGGTGATCACCATCAGCACATGGAGGGGGTCCCGGTACCTCTTAGTAGACCAATCCGGAACACCAGAGGCCTACTCACCTTCTAAATCTTTCTATTTTGGTTCAATTTATATGTAAGCCAATGTTAATTATTTTAGTTTATATCTAAGCCAAAGTTTATTAGTTAGTTCAAATTCTAGGCAGTTAGACAAGACAGAATATCTAACACATTAGCCTAGCTATCTAAAAAAAGTTGCATAATCGGAACTGACACTAATATGTATGATTTACGCTTACTTGCTTTGGCCTTACCCAAATATTGTCTTCCCGGGTACCTATTTCTAAAACAATATCTACTATTAAAATTGTCCACCTTATTTCAAAGATCAACCATTTTAATCCTCAGCTTAACCTTCGAAGCTGTAATTAGGCTAAAACAATTTCATAAAAAAAAAATAACTTGCTTTTGTCCTCAATTTTGCTCGCGTTTTAGGACGATTACCCAAATGAAGGGTGTCCTCCTATGTCTTAAACCTTGGAATAACATAAAAGCCACCACAATATTATTAGGTATATGTATGTAAGTGTTTTATGTGTTAATCAAAAACATGGCATTCGTCTTTTCCAACTGTGTTCTACTAAAATGCATCCACCCGTCACTCGTATCGTCATACACTGTAAGTCCAAGTTACTGCATCTGTATTCACGTGGCGCCCAATAAATATGTTGTATACGACATTCGACACTGTTTCATTACTGTCTGTTTAGTTTACGATGTTAATCCTTTGGCTACTTTTTATGTCATAATCATGTCGGTATGCCTACGTGCGATGTGGATTGTCCTCGTGTGCATTTTTAATTAGTTTATTAATTATATTAACATAATTTGGTGCTCTGTGCTCGATTTAATTTATGGACAATCAGCCTAAGTCCTTATAACCATTGAATTATTTACAATTTCAATATGGCGATTTATGGAAAGACACATAATCAGCATTGACCATGTAAGGTGAAAGCGGTGGAGTGTGGTCAAGATGAACATTGAATTGAAAATACTCCGAGCATACTCACATATTTTCCAAAATGGAAAAGTAGTTCACAAACAACTCATCATCAATTTATCTAGCTAATGCACAATGTATCATTGTCCAGTAGGTAGATACATTGTTATGAACCGCAACAAGAGGAGAGAAAAAATTAAACTTTTTTTTAAATGAGGACGAAGAGGCATTTTTATTTTCCACAATGGTCCTCAAGTTACGAGCCGAGCTCTTCCACGGTTACAATCGTCAGCTTGTTTATTCTTGTTAAAATATGGGTTTTTTATTATGACCAGTTTGTTTACCTTAATTTTATGAGAGATGATAAAAACCAACCTTTATGTGTAGCGGAAATAACTAAAAACACGCCATAATTTGAGATACGAGATATCACGTTAGCCAACGGAAAATGGTTAAATATTCTTGTACGTACTTACTGATTAACCTACCTTTGGATTTATTGACTTTTGTTGCTATTACAGATAAGTTCTTCGCCCTAAGGCACACCTTAAATGGAGAACACTTTTCAATACTTACTAAACAAGACTTGGGCTTATCCTGGATGGAAATCGAATATATGTACCTATATTAATCACGAGCGCATTACAAGGTAACTCCAAAACTTCTGCATTAATTATAATTTAATTAATTAGCTACACGTTCTAATCAGTTATTGATGTCATTCGAACGCCGTCATCAGGTCAATGTCAGTCAACCACGACGTGACCGGACTGATGATCGCCGAATATCCTTTGTAACGTCCTTATCACACCATTTATGATACGACAAAGCACCATTAACTTATCATCATAGTATAAATTGGTCTGGAATATGAAGAACAGCATCATTCAACTGCCCAACATCAATCATGAAGTTCCTAGTCCTGTCCTGTGTTGTGATCGGAGCTCTAGCTGAGCTACCTCGCTTCAGACCAGCGAGGTTCAGGTTCCAGCGCCAAGAATTAGCTCCGACTACCACTGACTCACCAACGGAACCAACCACCGAGCCCTCAGGCCCTTACCCAGCGTCCGGATGGAAGCCTGCAGGAGAACCGTTCACACTACCCAACGAACAGCCTGAAAAGCCTGCTGATCAATATGGAGCTCCCGATGCTGGGTACCCTGCTTCTGGATGGAAGCCTGCAGGAGAACCGTTTACGCTACCCAACGACCAGCCTGCGAAGCCTGCTGATCAATACGGAGCTCCTGATGCTGGGTACCCCGCTTCTGGATGGAAGCCTCAGGGCCAAGCCTTCGAATTGCCAAAGCAGACGCCACCAGCAACCAGCTATGGCGTTCCTGACAACACCTACGGAGTTCCTGATTCCACTGAAGTTCCAACCACTGATAACCCTCTAGCGGAAAGATTAGAAGGCCCTGTAGAAGTGCAGAAGAGCGTGGGAACCTACTTCGTCTTGCTTCCTAATGGACAGCTGCAGAAAGTGGAGTTTGTGACCGAGAATGATGTTCAGAACATGAAATACACTGCCAGGCTCCAACTGCGTAAGCCTGCGCCTCTTCTAGTGTTCAGACCTTAATTTGTGGTGTTTTAAAGTTATAATTATTTTAATAAAGTGTTTATCATTTAAAGTGAAACTTTAATTTGTATTTATCAAAGGAAAAAAAAAGGTACCCACTTTTAAAGATATTAAGAGAGCACTTTTAAAAACAGCAACTAATAAATTTCGTAGTAAAAATTCAGTTAAAGTCACATATTAAACGCAAAGCACAGCAAAGGCAATGTAAATTGATATGGAGAGGTCCATATCAATTTACATTGCAGAAATGTCTCATCAATGAAGAGTCATAAGAAAAGTGCCAGCATTGGCTGGCACTTTGCTCATGACTCTTCAGTGATGCGATTTTTTTGGAATACTTTCATAGCATTTTCTCAAAAAAATTTCAATAACGGCGCACTGGTATGAATTAAAGCTTTTTATTAATTGCATTGCAGTAAATGCATTTTCAGTTGCATTCTTCGTTAAGTTCTGATGCTCACCTAGGCTTGTTATGTATATTTGTGAAGCTTATACTATGGCAAAGTTTAAAACTAATAATATTTTTTTAAGCAATCTAATAAAACTATTCTTATAATATGGCTTATTTATGTTGGATAAAAGCTTTATTTGTTGTCATTATCATGTAAGCCGTGACAAAAGAAAAAAAAAAAAAGAAGTTTAGTAAAAGGTTTCTTTGATAATGTCGTCGATTCTGTTGTTCACAAACTAAACTAAATTTAAGTTCAGTGCATCTTTTTCTTTCTATTACATTAAGAAAAGGGCAGAAGATAAATATTAGTTTAGTCCTGTCAAATTAGTCAGCGCTTGACGTAAATTGATGTGACGATTTGCGGAGTATCTTAATTTGACAGGACTAAACTAATATTTATCTTCTGTCCTTTTCTCAATGAAATAGAAAGAAAAAGATGCACTGAACTTTTTAGTTTAGTTTCTGAACAACAGAATCGGCGCCAATGTATTGATGGCCATTATAGTTATGGTAATTAGTAATGTGGTGGTGACCGAATTGATAGTTCACCATTTTTAATTTCACCACTTTCATTAATCTCCGATTATTTCTGCCCTCTCCGCTGTAAATTTGTTGAGTTTGTTTTCCATTTCCTCCGTTAGGTACTTGCCGAGTATGAAAGATACACAGTGAGTGACAGGTGACAATATTCTCACGCGGATTTCATGGATGGATCAACCCAAAGAATTGGGTCATGAGTGTCTTATAAATTGAGCTACTTTACACACTTGGGTACTAGTATTTAATGCATGGGAGAACTTTCTACCACCTACCTATACTGCCTGAATTCATTAAGAAAAAAAAGGAAGTATTTAAAAAAATAAAACGAAAACATTTTTTAACAAATAAATTACAATAATACAAAACTTGGAATGCAATAGATTATTAAATATTGAACTTAAAAAGGAATGTTTTAGAAAAAGATTTCTCAAGCTCTGGTCATCTACATATCTAGTTTTGTTGGCTTGTCTAGACTAAGAATCAGCGGCTTTTGCTAAGTACGTCGTAAAAAGCCGTTACTGCCCGTTTCCCGAAGTCATACGAGTAAAACGGGCCGTTTCGCTTACCAAATTACCAGTCCTAACCTTTAGAAATGCCTAGCGGGTAATGGCAAAACATTTTCTGGGCAGTCTTATTTTGTGAGCAGTTTTAGAGGATTGAAACGTCTTCTGTGCCAAGAAAATTATCATCATCATCACTATCATCATCATTTCAGCCGAAAGACGTCCACTGCTGCACACAGCCCTCCCTCAAGCACCGTCACTTCAACAAGTTCTTTACTTCTCGCATCCAGCGGATTCCTGCGGTCTTCACCAGGTCATCAGTCCACCTTGTGGGAGACCTTCCAACTCTACGTCTTCCGAGAAAATATGAATTACTTAATAAAAATCTTAAATTTACTTATTGATAGACAACGCGCAGTCTAAACCCGCTAGGTCCGGAAGTGCGAAATTTTGCACAAGAATATAATTCCTAATATAATTAGGGTGAGCTAAGGAGGGATTTTTGAAAATGTATGGCCTAAACGAACTAAATAGGGAATGAAAGTCTGTATGGCAGTTCATCGTAAGATATATGTATAAGATTTCACCAAAAATATTCAGTAAGATAGGTATATCATAACTTAAACCTGGATTCATAATTTAATAACTTTCACAAAAACCCGCCCAAGTGCATGTTGGACCACCCACAATGAAGGATTCCGTAGTTGGGACAACAAACAAGAACTAACTTAACATTGTAGTTGAAAAAGATGTTCTCCCACATATTCCAGTTGCAAATTTAAGTTAGTCGACTATTACTCGTTAACTTGTAAAGCCTACGTAGCTATGATAGTTTTCCTTTTAACTTCGTTATGTACAGGATGGCAGGGACTTCGACGCGCAAACTGTAACCATGAGTTCAGCACATGATTTTTTTTTTATTTCACAAGATTCTCCCTTTTTTCAATTTTAATGTATTTATTTTGAAAATATTATTGTCTTTCAAAAATTCGCAAAGAATGTGCGCATTATGGAAGGAGTGATGGGGCTATCGAGAAATATCTTGACGATGCGTACGTGATCCATCGCCGCCCGTTCGATGTCCACCGCGCACAGGATGGATGGAAACCAGCACATGAAGTAATTTTTTGCTCCGTTGGTGTAATTGCTGAATGGCGTTCCAGTGTGAGGATAAATAAATAAATGATTCTAGATCCCTACACTAGCGTACAAACTTTTTAACACAGGTGGTTCCAGAATCATGTACTGAATCCATGGTAACGGGTTGCACGTTGATGTCCCTGCCACCATCTATAATTTATAATACTGCTCCCGTGATGTTTTTTACATATCCAAAATCAACCATTTAGCTGTCAAGGTACACTTGACTCTAACACTAGCACTTTTAAGCTAAATATTTCGGAATCCTGAATCGAAGAATGGTTTTTAAACACCCGCCATATTTTTGTAATGGCCTAGCCAACGAGACCCTACATCATGAAAAAAAAAAATCATCCTCACTTTACGTGTAAGGGAGGTGCATATTTTTTTTTAAGATTGATTTATTTTACCTCTTTGTCGGCATGATTAATATGTATATCGCGCCAAATTACAGCTTTCTGTACTAAAAGTCTCTGAACTAAGCCACGGACAGTCAGACACACAGACGGACGGACATGGACAAACTATGAGGGTTCCTTGTTGACTACGGAATCCTACAAAACGGTTCATATATTTGCTGAAGTCAATAATAGGCTTATAAGTGATCTAGTGTTGTGTTATTCTGACTTGATTGCCCACTATTGTTTCAAGTTATTCTGACTTGATTGCCCACTATTGTTTCAAGTTATTCTGACTTGATTGCCCCCTATTGTTTCATGTTATTTTGACTTGATTGCCCACTATTGTTTCAAGTTATTCTGACTTGATTGCCCACTATTGTTTCAAGTTATTCTGACTTGATTGCCCACTATTGTTTCAAGTTATTCTGACTTGATTGCCCACTATTGTTTCAAGTTATTCTGACTTGATTACCCACTATTGTTTCAACTTCAAGTTATTCGCAAACATTTTGTTTTGAGGCCTATCGCTTGTTGTGAAGATCTTGATTTGGAAATGCCCGTGACAAATACGATAATTATTTTTCATCGTCTACTGTTGTGGCGCTCATTTCTTAGAATGAACTGTCTTAACCGAGTCTGTATCGCTAATCAATAAGTACGACCGTCAATTCAGGAGTTTTTTTTTATTAAACTGGGATTTTGTTGGAAGTTTTACTTTAAACCTGATTTGTGATTTTGTAGAAAAGTACGTTAAGTATAGTAGGTAGGGAGTTTATACAGGATTAAATAACCAATTGTCGTTGTTAAAGAAAAAAAAAATGTTGTGCCATACATTTTGACAAGTAAGTTTAAGTATTGAACGTTTCTATGAACTAGCACATTTTTTTTTTGTTTTTGGATAACCGTCGAAAAATTTCTACGCACATATGCTGAATTCAATTGGTTAAAAAAAAAAATCTGGTAGTTTTATGCTATTGAGTTTTTAGTAAATGCATGTTCCGCCATGAACAATGGCTACCATCGAACTAAACTGAACTTTCCAGAGATGTTGCACTTCTCGTAAACCAGGATCATCTTAAAATCTAACAACAAATGATCATAATTTTTCGTCACTCACACCAGCATGCAGACTTCACAATTTTATTGCTGTAGGTTATAAGAAACTGCCTCAAGCTCCCAGCTCCATTCATTAAGGGGTGGCGGTAAACGTCAGAATCTCCGCAATAATTATGTCATTTATAATGGAGACGGATTTTAATTGCTTTGCCCGCATTCATCTGCTGGCATTCATTCGCTTTGGCTATTTATGTGTAAGTGTCTGCCCTTAAAATTAACGCAACTGTTTTTGATATAGGTTGGGTCATTTCGTTTTGGGTAAGTGATACTGACTGTGTAATGTTTAATGAGTAATGATAATTTGAAGCTAATACGTATTATAGACCTATTTCTACTCTACTCAGTATTCATTTAGACCAATGACGACGCGTTAACAGAAGCAGTTATTGCTAGTTATGAGCAGTGATGCCAGAAAGTGACAATCGATCTTTCGTTTCGTTCCGGTATTTCTCAGTAAATTCGTTGCTGAAACCCATATACCTATAACTAAGAGGGGTTATTAAAATGCAGATTACGGTTCATAGTATTCTGAAATACTGTCAGATGAGTCAGAATACAGACTGACTTCGTTCGTCCAAGACTAAAAAGAATTAAATAAGCGAAAACTTCTTTATTCTTCGAAACCAGTACTTAACACAATAACCATACAAAGCTTGAATGAGTGACCGTCTATTCACAGACCACAATAAAAAGGATATGATTGTAACCCACCTGTTGTCACAGTGGTCAACATATGGTACATGCATGTTATCTGCCACATCACAATGCCATGTCCACAAAGTAGAAACGAAGTGTCCGCACGGACACTTCGTTTCTAGTTTGTGGACACTTCCGGTCCAAGGGACTGAACTAAACACATCGTTTGCATGCCAAGTAAGTTTTTAGGGAGATAAAGGACAGTATTATGGGGTTTTTCTGTTGTCGGTATAAGGAAATTCTGTGTCATCGTGTGAAATCTGTTATAAGGAAGATTTTTCTTCGTCTTTTAGTTTTCCTGCTTTTGGCCAAGGCCAAGGTCGCTATTTGGTTTTACGCCAAAATACTACTGCCTTGAAGTCTTAGTTTTCCCTGTGATTAGTTACTTTTGTACGTTGGGTAAGAACTAATGATGGATTAAGAATAAAAGTTATTACTTAAAAATATCTTAATTCAGGATATGAGATCATCTTCATGTAAGTATTCCTAAATAGCGACGACCTCATGAAAAAGACTACACGTAAAGAGAAAAAAAATAGTTTGTTAGAATATTATCCTTTTATTTACCAGTAGATACAACCATTTGCATTTTTAGTCCATAATTAGCTGAATGATGATGATTTTTTCATTCGCAGTGTGTGCTCTAGTTTCATACGTTGCTGTCGACCTGAAAATTAATCGTAGTATCAGGTAAGGTGAACCAGGGCTATTGCAACTACGGGGTTATGGCAACTCTTCAACATAACGCTTGTAATATAGGTTTTTATTAAAAAACGCCACCTATTATCTACGAGCTAAACGATTATTAAACCCTACAATCACTACTTCCTGGGTGATGAATGATGTTACCTGTAGCCTATCAGCCTGTATGGGTATAGCTGTATTAATAGATGAGTAAGAAAATTGAATCCTCGTGCGCTATCTACAGAAGCAGCTCTATTAAAAAAACTCTATTAAATCCTATAAACAACATGAAGACCAACAATAATATTCAGGTTTGGTTTTTTAAAAATCAAATAGAAAATACAATATTGATATATCCTAAGGTATCACATCAGCTGCCGAAATGTTGAACTGGTAAATCGCTAAGTATCTTGATGATTATTATTATAGGCATGGTTAATATCCATGCAAGCGAAGTTCTAGGGGTTAGCAGATAACTAATAACCGTTAAAACGGATGACCAACTGGAGATCCTAACTTCAGAACTTAGGATAGTCCCTTGAGCATAATGCTTATAAATTATGGGCTCCACAATATACTAAGCGGTTATGGAAAATTCAGACTTGTTCTAACGCATGTAAGGTTTGCTAAATTTATCATTTTAATGTGACTTTTTCACTAGGTTAGAGTAGGGCAGGATGAAAAATATTGAATAACAGAACGAGGCAATCATCTATTCCTTCCATTTTAATATTAGCAATAGTGCAATCTACATGGAAAAATTCAAGACGAATTGAATGATGGATTAAAATGGTAGTACGAAGTAACGTACCTACTATTAGGTATGATGAAAACTAAATCCAAATACTGATTTTGAAAGCAGCAATGTCAGTTAAATAATCGAAAAAACTTACGATAGCGTTCCAAACCCTCGAAGTAATTGTCCTTTATTATCCAGAAGTTGACAACCCACTGAACGAAGCCTCTAATGCTGAAAAATGCCAGAAGTACTGCGATCCAGGATGTGTCTTCAACGTTGAGTATCCCTGGGGTGATCGGCTTCTTGTTCATGGAACGCAGGTGACCCTTGTTCGCCAGATAGCGGAGTATTGCAGCTGTGGTATCAAAAGTAAATTATTTTATTCGAAAAATAAAGTAACCCCTGTGGTCGAAATTTGACGAAAGAATAATGCTAAGGGAATGGACACTCATTTCCATGTATGCTACAATAACAAACTGCGATTTCTGACATGCTCTTTTATATAGCGGTTATTAAACTTTAATATTCAGCATTAACATGCGGTGTTAAGACTACATATTCACAGCAGTAAAAACCCAGGATGTCACCTGGTGCTTTGCTGTATATTTACTGTTGCCTTCTTTTTAAATCCCAATTGAATCTAGGCTCGTCCTAGCAGAGTCAAGGGAATAGACAGTTATCCAGTCAACGCGGGCAGATTAAACGCATCCGTTTGCGTTACAAAGCGGCTGAAATCTGGAGTAGGTGCTAGTGGGCATCAATTACTAAGAGTCTGGCCCTATTCAGTGCATTTCATATATACGTAGGCTGCAATTCAGGGGTAACAAAACCAGTATAAGCCGGCTTATTATTCTATTGAAACTCGGGTCTACGCTAGGCCAGCTCAAAGTCAATTAGTTCGACTACTTCTGTACTTGTCGTTCACATTATGCCTCCACCATAATGGAAGCGTTTGGATATAGGGAGCTAGATGATAGGGCTAGATGGCAGTATGTGATCGTTTCGTCTTCAAGGTACTAATCTTTCGCGGCACTTGGCGTATATTAGTATTTGTACCGTAAAATGGCAGCATTAAATGACAAAAGCCAAAAAAAATAGCATAAGCTTTTCAAAGGTTTATTAGGATAATTTTAAAATGATGAGAGGCACTAGAACCCTGTTCTAACAATATGTATATCCAACGTAGCAAATGATAAGCCTTTATAATTTTACCTACAGCCTAGTAAAACGTTTAAATGATTCATTAAAGATAAATAAAAGTCTGAAGAACAAAATTCATGTCAGAATAATCCTGCGATACTGCCTCAGAACTCTATACCTGTTCTAAAGTGCCTGAGTTTGGAAGATATACCTATTTATTTCATACTATCGCTGCTTTGGATAGGATAATGGAAGACGGGTCTCATACAGACGCCGCAATGGATCAAGTGCTTCATCTGATGTACATCTGATATCTTTGTACAAAGGAGGATTTAATGTTCCGCATTCGGATTGCGTATGCTTTTTTGTTTGTTTCTCGTTACACCTTAAATGTTGTTTGATTATTGTAATTTTCGTACTTATCAAGATGGACTGAAATAGTGGAACAGTGAATTTAATCTAAATGAAGGTTTTGAGAGTTTGTTTAAAGGAAATTAAAATTAACTCCAATGTTATTTATCTTGTTTGTGCATTCTTTATTAGAGACCTGGTTGAATTTACTGTTTAAGTAATGCTGCTTGCCTGTAACTAACCGATATTAGTTAATATTTTAAATACCCCAAATAAATTAAAACTACTCATATGAAAAATCATCACAGACATATCCCCAAAACAGTTCACATGACCTACTTACATTCGCTGTACGTAAATTTCGCGTCAACAAGGAATATCGCGGCGTTGATCATATCCACAATGAGCAGAGTCACTCCGGTGATTGTGAACGGCAGCAAGGTGATATAAAAGCTACAGGAGCGCTCCCTTTGCGTCACGTTGATGATGGCAAATAGCATCCAGATCAGGTGGAGAGATAACCAGAGCTGGATCTTGCTGAAATCAATTGATATGGCACTCGTGGGTTGCAGTTGAAAATCAGTGTCAGGTGGTAAGCCTTGTGTTGTCATCTGACGTTATGCTGAACTGAGGCCCCTTAGGCATTCTTTGTTTTCTGTTTTTCATAGTTGTGTTTTTTTTTTGCTGTAATGCCAATAAGCACACTTTTCTGTCTTTCTTTCTTTCTAATTAATCAATCAAAATATTTTATCTCACATAGACCTACTTGGGCAATTATGAAACTTCAGGAGATAGGTACACGGTTCCAATTGGTCGTTTCCTATAGAGAAGAGCCGGCAAGAAAGTCAACGGTCACTCTTTTAAAAATAACTGACTTTTGCAATGTTTTCAAATGACAGTGTTAATAGGTATGGGAGGACAGTGTAGGCCTGTCAACAAGTACCAGTAGTAAACAAAGATAGAAACTGTTAGCATGTGATATCAAAATGAGCTAGTATAACCATCTCTTTACTTCATTGTCTATGGATTGTATAGACTTAGCTTTATGGTAATAAAGATATCCATAATTTTTTTCAAACGACATCCATGCGTTTTATTTTAGGTTAGCGGCCCAACACGCTTAACAACTTAGTTTTATACGAAGAAAACAGTTATATGCATGTTAATGTTATACTTTTAAACGGGGAAAATAGCTGCTAATATTGCTTTGGGGTATTTTTCTGTCAATAAATGTCGTTAAATTATTTATGGCAGGTCAAGTAAGCCGATTACTCTGTATTAAATCTATTTCAACCTTATGGCTGACAAAGTTCCAATGTTTCTTATTTCTTGGAATTATAATCATCCAAGATTGTGAAAAAGTAATGATGAAAAAACATTTACAGCTACCACTTACGTTCTAAATCTAGCAGCAATATGATTCTTCACAGGCCACACCACGCTGGAGTACACCTTCTCATAGCTAATGCTCGACGTCAGGTTGTAGAAGTGGATCCTCCCACAAGCCTCAGGGTCATACAGGTACAGGACCTTCATAATTGTGATTTCGTGAAGCTCTGACTTGCTTGGCTCGAATTTGCAGTCCAGAGTCAGCCAGCTCATTACCACGCACAGCAGCGCTGAAATAATTTGTAATTAGGATGATTCAAGGTTCAAACCTGGATGAGGCTGGCGGAAAGAGAGGGTGATGATTATGATGATGAATGTTCAAACTACTCTGGTGTTGGTATAATTTATTGATCGTTATTTTCTGGAAGCTAGATCTGTTGAAATGAAGAAAGGCAGTGCACAAATAGATATAATACAAATATAAATTCAATTTTAGGTTGTATTAACAGTCTACTTAAAACAGTGATGAAATTAGAAAATTCATAAAATCCGAAGTAGTTACACTTACTTTGATATAAAATTGTCAGCATGCTCCAAAATTCTAATGATCCCATAATTTCGGGTTATTATTGTGACAGTTATTAAATAACATAAACCTTCTCATTCAAGGCCGCCCTCAAAGTCGTTATAAAACGTTTCCGAGACAATCTAGAGGGCAAACAAATTTCAAGTGGGCCGCGTGCCAATTTGCTGTCACTAAAATGGGTCCGCTCCATGTTTTGATTACAGGTAAAGTCCAGAATTAATGGGCAACGTCTCCCGCCGAGGTGATAATGAAAAATTTAATAGCGTCCTTCTACCAACGTTCGAAATTGAATTCGTTCCAAGAAGAGGACCGCTTCATTTCATTTCTCGTTACCAAAAGCCCCGTCGGAAAAAAATCATTGCTTGCTAATCCAGACAATAAGAGACAGTCACTTTTTATTGATTTGAGAGAAAAATTATGTAAAATTTTGATGAACTTTCAATTCGCAGCAATATTTAATCTTAATCAATTGCTCCTTGTTTTACTTGAGGCTGTTGTTATCCAACCCGGTACACAAGAACATTAGCGTCAGCTATTTCAACTTGCTCTGACTCAGGAAAACGTTGATACCGTTCGTTATAGAACTTCTTCTTGTGTAATTCTCTTCTTACAAGTTTTCGTCTTATTATCCTCATTACTCTACAAAAGTATACATTCATCATGAAGATAAGGACACCTCGCAGCCAGCAGGTGGCGGCCACGATCGGAAGCCAACCGGCGAAGTCGTCGTACGTGTTTAGTTTCAACTCGGTACCCCAGCCGCTATACCTCAAAATCATGCCTTTGTCTAAGCTCTGCTTGATGTGAGTGACGTAGAGGACGGCCATCGATAAGTCGAAGCAAATCATGAACACACAGCTGTACAAGAATATGGCGAGCGCGACTTTTAACGTGCGCAGGTCCGAGCTGTTTTTGATGATGACTCGAAAAATAACGGCCAAGAAAAACCATATCACGTGGAAGGTAAAGCTTAATGTTATGTAACTGCAAAAGAAAGTAAAAGAATACAAGAAAGATCTTTTATACCATAACATTTTAAGTAAGTTCTACTGAAAGGGTTTTACAAAAATTTTGGCTGAACACGCATACAGTTGTATATAATAAAGATGATAAATGTGTATTCCTACAAAGGAAAAATCTCTTGATAAACCAAATTTCAATGTATAAGGATTAAAACGAGTTTAGTTCGAAGAAAAACTTTTCCTATCTCAGTATAACGAAGTCAATTTGAAATAAAATATTATTATGGAAAACGCGCTGTTTATCGCATATTCGTCGAGTAGTTTCTCAAAACTCCAAAAAGATCGGATATCATGAAAAGTCGGGCTACTGCAGTGCTAAGTGCTATTCTGTAAAAATATCACCGTGAGAACTTAGGTGAAGTGAGTGGGAAGTGAGCTCTGTCATTCCGTAATGTAGGTATTGACATTATTCAGTGCTCACTTCACTTATGATTTCACGGTGAGATTTTTACAGAATCGACCGGCTGTCCATTCATTAAAGGATATTCTTGATACTCGTGGTACTCATGGATCAATATATTACAAATACTTAATAATAAAATGATATAATATACAAGTACTTACTTCCTAGTCTTAGCAGACAGACGAGTAGACACGGAGGTTATCGCCGGTAACCATTTGATGGGAAGTATTTCCAGGCCGTGGGTATCGTTGCTCAGTTGAAGATTAGCTATCTGCTTAGCCTTCTTAAGTTTATGCCCGCAGGCCTTGGAGTCATACAGGTACATGATGCGAGTTAGTTTAGCGTAGTCTTCTGTTGAATGTTCAGGGGTCCATATACAGGCGAGGATTGAGGTAGCGCCGACGCATACTATAATACCTGAAGAGACGAAAGGTTCAGTTCAGTGAATATGGCGGATTTTAAGCTATGCTATGGTTTATGACAGCAGCAATTAATGGTCAAAGGATAGATGGCTTGTGCCAATGGCAATTCTGCCCGAGCCATACCTCGATGGACAGATACCGCGTGAGTATTGTTTGCATTTTTAAACTTCATAATATAGAAATACGGAGTGCCGCGTAGCAGTACTAACAACTGCACGCGTTCGGGCGATACTTCACTGTCGACTGTTGCGATTTGTCTCCTCCCAACAAACGCGCGCTGGTCAATATGTGCGTACGCACATAGCAGTACTGATAAAAATTGAAACGTAAGATCATAACGAGAATTATTTACACTGTAAGCAGATGTTATCAGCTATGAAAGCACATTTCTTTCTATCTCTTGGCATCAAGGTAATGGGAGGTTCATCGGTAGCTGCATCGTCATAGAACATGATGAATATCCCGTTCCGCCCAACGTCCAATAAAAATATGAATTTATATTTCTGTATTAATAATTTGCTGTCAGGCTGTCAGAGAATAATTATTAGGTATGACAGTGACATGGTATTGTGACATTTCGTTTTGTTGTTATTCGTTCCGTTCCCGGCGTATTTAAGGTATCAAGGAACTTTTCGCATTATTTTATTTAAATTTGTATTTTTTTTTTTATAACAAGGCATTTTAATCTTGTGACCAGTACTTGGTTTGTTATATCATAAAGATACCACTGACTTTAGAAGATTAAACTTGAGGAAATCACGCCTACCTATCGCTTTAACAGTACGAGTATACATACGTGGTATCGGTTCCGACTTAGGAGTAGTCGTTGGTTTGAACCCCTGGCTTTACTTTGTGTAAATAATTTCATCACCACAGCTCTTCAAACGGTGAAGGAAAACATAGTGAGGAAACCGGCATGTCCTAGAACCAAAAATTCGAAGACATTGTGAAATCTACCAAACCGCACTTGACACGCGTGGTTGATTAGAGCCCACTCCCTCTCGAAGAAAGGAGGCCTGTGTCCCAGCAGTGGGAACATTTTAGGCTGATTATGCTTAAGCTTGTGCTGACATTATATTGGTTACTTACACTGCTATTTGGCGCTCGGATGACGTCGACAAGGGGGCGCTGTTGGTAAACTTTTGTGCAATAATAATAATAATAATAATATTCCACAACTTTCACACAACGCCATCTAGTCCCAAACTAAGCAGAGCTTGTGCTATGAGTAGGTACTAGACAACTGATAAACATACACATATATTTCGAAATACATACATAATATAGATAAATTACACCCAGACAAAGAACAAATGATCGAGAACTGTTTTGTGAAATGTATGGAAAAATACAAGATGGCGGCACTAGTTCCGATTTTGGCCACGCGCCAAATTATACCTACAGCTATAAGCAAGTATGTTGATCAATTGACTCTTTCCTCTCAGATATGAGGAGATGTTAATGATGAACGATGATGATGTTATGAAGATGCTGTTGATGTTGTTTGATATTGTTTAAATAATATTTTCTCATTTTAATTGAATTGCATGTAATCTTATAGGTACAACATGTCCCGAAATTAACGCACATCTCCAAACATTCCAATTAAAAGATTATGTAATAATCTTCATAATACCTACACTGAATTTTTATTATTATGTACAAAACATTGTCACAATGATTGTGAGTGTAAATTGTTGTCACATTACAAATATACGCACGCACACAGTCGCTGTACAGTCGGTTTGACTGTACAGCGGAAGCGTGACAGTAATTTTCGTAGTTTTAATTATTTTTGGGATTTTCTTACTTATTCTGAACAAACTACTTTCATAATGTGCATTAATTCAGTTACAGATTGTATATTTGTACATATAATTATTACTGTTGCTAATGTTAAATGTTTTGTGCTGGATTATATTCGAACGCAATGTGAATTGTTACTAAATAACTTGAATTCAATTGTTAAATACCTCAAACATGTTTCAAAATGAAATAGTGATACAGATCAAAACTGCACACTTTAAAAACCTGCTGTTCATGCAGTTTTAAAACTACTCGATAAAACAAAGTTAAAATGTGCTGTTAAACTAGAAGAACTAAGTTGGGAGCTTGCAAAGAGTTATGTATGGATGTGGACGTCTGGCTAATTAACTGTCGACAGTTTTATGTCTTCCTCAGACGAGCGGTAGACTGCTAAAACATAGGGGGAGGTAGTGGGTACCGGTGCGGGCGATTAGGTTTGACGGAGATTGAGAGAGCAGTTTCCTTTAACGTCGTGTTTTGTTTTCTGGAACTATTGCAGTAATTTATGCGCTTAGTTGTCTATTGTTAACACGGTCGGTGGGTGGTGAGCGCAACAACGTATAGGTTGAAAGAAAATAAACACACTTTGGTTAAATGAAATTGTCTATTCTGTAAATTGGATATGGAAACCATTAAAAAAAATAATAATAAATAAGCTAGATGGACTCAACATTTCCTTTCTGACTGCTCCTGAAAAGAGTTGGCGAAAGATACTCAAGGGTCAAATCTCTTTTAAAGTCCAGACATAATCCTATTCAGATCATATGACGACAATCTAGATTAGAGCCTGAAATGTTCTTTTAAGGAAAGAACCGCACAGATTTGAGTGAACCAGTCCATTCGGTGTATGCCTTTGTCAGTAACTTGAGGAGCTCAACGATATTACTACTAACGAACTGTAGTATTTAGCTTACGATGGTTTCCAAGAAATAGCCGATGATAGACAAGGTACGCGTACTTCTAACATGCTGATGTAGGTACGACAAAAGCCGACTATTATAATAAGTTTGTGTTGGTATGAGCAATACGATAAAAGTACATTCCAGGGTGATAGTTGTTTAGCAAGGTTGAAAGGAGTAACAGAAAGTTGTTTAGCAAAGCTGGAAGCGGAGCTGACTGTCCATGCTACGCTAGACGAACCTAGTTTTAGTACCTTTTACAATTCTAGAGGTTCCTTTAGGTAGGTTATATGCTCCAAATGGTTGAAACGGGTCAAACTTGCATGTTGATATACGATTTCACTGTCAGAGTGCATGTCAATTATTGCCTTGCTTACTAAACCAGTTCCTGTAATTAATCAGAGCTCAATAGATACTAAATTGATTTCAATCAAGCAATTCCAGGGATTTATAATTATCGAGTAACTGTATTGGTAATAGTTGATGGATTTATCAGCCATGCATGTTGAATATTATATTATTCATGTTTGTAATAGGATCAATGAAACTCTGTAGGTACTGGCTTCGGGCGTAATTGTCACAAAGCGATAGTTATACAGCCTACATATATTATTGTTTAGTTTACAGAAAAGAATGAGAAATAATATGTGTGAATAGATTTCGTAAGTTTATAATAAATTGTATTGACATGAATCCAGGTTATAAAGTGTGCCAAATTTCTTCTAAATCCGTTTAGCCGTTTTGGCGCCCATCAGGAACAAATATCTAGACAAACAGACAAACATTCTGATAACTATACTTTCGGTATCAGTCTCGTTTCCACACCGCCACCCATACAGATTTGACTTCGTTACTGTTTTATTATACGTATATAGATTTCATGGAGAAAGTTTTACAAGAAAGGTTTTAATTTGAAAACACGTACGTACATTAGCATGAACATACAGACAGGACGGTATACATATAGCTGATACTTTTGTCTTAAAAGAGTGATTTAGCAATGCCGTATGTTTACACCAGGCCATGTTGACTGGTATTAAAACTAGCGTTCAGCTGCACCATAACTCGCCTTCAGCTGAAAACTTTATGTCTCAAACGTTTTATGAGTTTTAATCATTGATGAATCGCTTTTTGATAGCTTTAGAGATTAGCTGAGAATAATGACTAGTTATAAGAGCACTTAAAACTTTGTTAGAGTGGAAGTAGTGTGAGCTAAACTTCGTCGATAAAGACCTCATATTCGTGTAATAACATAGCCTCCATATGTGACGGCGCACCGTTTAGCAGTTTGCCTCCATTTCTTTGTTAACTTGCAAATGCAAAAACAGTTCTATTATGTTTCCTTCAAAACTCACAACGTTGAACGATTTAAATCCTTCAGGTATTCTTTGCTCAGCAGATATTAAACAGGTCTTCAGCCAACCAACGCTGTGTTATTTACTTCAGTATTAGCTAGCAGAAGAAGAAGGCCCATATTGGTCCACTGCTGGACTTGTAACTCGGCAATTTGCAACCTGTAGTAACCAACAATCTTTTCCTGTAAAAAAAAAAATACCCGGCGAAGTAACAATCCAACGTATTGCGAATCCGACCAAGTGAGAACAAATGCACAAATTGGACAAATGACCACAAAATTGACAGCGTGTGGCGCGTCGTATGCAATCTCTTAGCAACCTCAGACCTACAGGAAGTGAGCCTGTGGCTTTGATTACAAACAACCAGGGACAGTGGACTTGGATATGAGCAATCAATTTTCAGAATTGAAATCTAGTTCTTTATCGATATCCAGTTTATGGAGGGTCAAATCTTGGTAAACTTAAGTATTTTTAATAAAAATATAGGTAGATTAGTAATGTTGTGGTCGGAGGCAATTAGAGCAAGGACAAAAAATAAAGTCAGAGTCCAGTCGTGCGATTCTGTAACCATCTCACCGTGAAAACTTGGGTGAAGTAAGCGTGGAGTGAGTTGTCAATAGTGTCAATCCCAAGCATCAGCATGATTCACAGCTCACTCTAAGTTCACTTTATCTTAGTTATCACGGTGAGATTTTTCCGGAATCGACCGGCAGAGATCATTAGATGCGAAAGGAAAGCTGTACCATTTTTGTTTTGTTTTACAAGTTGAGTACGAATATTTTTTGCTCAAGTTGTTAAAGCTGAGAAAATACCTTTTTATTTGTCTCTCTAGCTTTTATCTGCGTGAACTAACAACTATTAGGTACACTGTATTTTTTAATGATAAAAGTTTTCTGATCTTCTTTCTTTAACAAGAGGATTGTTTCGTGTGATTTTAACGACATACTTAATTAAATATTAAACGCAGTGTAGTTTTTTTCTAGGATAGAGGAAGTTGAGTATTAACTTTATTGAGCACTAAGGAAAAATCATTAAAAGAAATTTCCTTTATCATTATTATGCCGTGCCTACTAAAGACAGGTTCAGTTTATTCAGACTAACAACAAAGTCTATCTCCCACTTTCCTATAAAACTCAAACCAGCTACTATAATAATTGCCCTCAATAACATCGATCCACCCAACCTAAATTGCCACGAAAGCGTAATTAAAATGAAACGCTACCAGTACAAACATACACAGATACGTTCGAATTCGGACGCAATCAATCATGTTTGAACAAGCTTACATATTCTCGGTTTCAGCTTGTTGAGGGTACTCGAGAATACTCCAGGAAAGGGACGAGTGTGTGGACGGATCGTTTTCACATGTCTCGGACTCAGGTCTCGTTGGCTTACAATTATTGTAAGGTTGAATCGATATCTTGCTGTTGGAAAATTCTTAGATTGCAGGGAGTATGGTAAAGGATTATGATAAAAAAAAACAGTTGGTGGTTTTCATTTAATTCTATTCAATAGTAGGTATTAAGAAATTGATTTTAGATCGTTTGTTGCCAGAATAAGCTTCTACTAATAATCTTGAAGTAAGAAGTTTGTGAATTGTTATGAAATGAAGTCTGGCTTTAGTTGTAACTAATTGATTTACCTAACTGATTAAAACTAGTACTGAAACTGTTATTTGTTTACTTTCTAACGCCTTTTTGTTTTGATTAGGCTATGAAAGTATTAAGTTTCTTGATTATTTCGAAAATGTAAAACTGTGGATGGTTAAAATGGTTGTTTATGGTAATGTTGGCGTCTAGTCTCGAGCAATGATGGCCTTTAGTCTCTAGTCAACATTTAAAAAGTTTTTAAAGGTTTTTTTTTTTTTCAAAGAATTGCGTTTACGACTACAGCTGTAGCCGCGCCTCCTGTTACCATACCACCAGTAGTGCTAATATTTTCCATAGTACCTATTTTAGGGTTCCATACCAAAATGGTAAAAAGGAACGATTATGGTGCGACCCAGTCTGTCTGTCCGTCTGTCACAGCTGGATATCAACTTGAAATTAGGAATAGTTTTAGGTGACGTTTTGCCCAACTATTTTGCAAATAAGAAACAAATAAAAAAAAAAAATATATTTTTTGCCGGGACTGGGTATTCGAAGTAGGGCTAATAGGACATTGTGAGGTATCATATGAAAGAACGCGGTTTGCACATTCTCAAACATTTTTTCTTTTTAACCCCCCCCCCTCCTCTCCCCCCTTATCACCGAAAATTGCATAGAGAAAAATTTGAAATTATTCTATGTGATAGAAGTTTATGTAAAGATAACAGGAAAAATAAAACGATGTCTCTAAATAGCGTATAATATATGATGGTACGGAACCCTTGGTGCGCGAGTCCGACTCGCTCCTGACCGGTTTTTTTTATTTTTTATAATCACCAAAAAATATCTACGTTAGAGGGTCTAAAATCAAGTGAATTCTTGGTTTCAGTTTGTGCGTCGATGTCCCTGCGACCCTGTATATCTCTGATAGAAACCATATTGCAAAGAAAAATAAAGATTATTGTGAAATCAAATATTAAATAACTTTGAAAAAGTACCATACAAATGATTCCTATTAAAATTCTATATTGTATTGTTTAGTTGCCGCACAGGTCGATCGATCAGGTTAAGCTACGCTTGCCGCGGTTGGTCTGTGTATGGGTGACCATCTTTGCATACCGAGACCCCTCCGTGCCTCGGAAAGCACGTTAAGCCGTTGGTCCCAGCTGTCATTCGTAGATCTTTGACAGTCGTTACGGGTAGTCAGAAGCCCGAAAGTCTGACAACCAGTCTTACCTAGGGGTATCGTGTTACCCAGTAACTGGGTTGTGGAGGTCAGATAGGCAGTCGCTCCATGTAAAA
This sequence comes from Eremobia ochroleuca, assembly GCA_949629135.1. Taxonomy (NCBI): domain Eukaryota; kingdom Metazoa; phylum Arthropoda; class Insecta; order Lepidoptera; family Noctuidae; genus Eremobia; species Eremobia ochroleuca. The sequence continues at coordinate 19,954,958 of OX451394.1, forward strand.
TACTGGTATTCAGCTGTATCCGGTTAGACTGGAAGCCGACCCCAACATAGTTAGGAAAAGGCTAGGCAGATGATGATTGTATTGTTTAATTGGAGAGCATTGCTATCCTACGCCGTCGTGCTAGGGTGGTGCTGTTCGCTCACTTTTTATCGAGTAGTCGGGCAATCAAGTTTAAAATTATAGATTATTAACATGTTCGAATAAAATTATAATTTTATTTCTTAGATAGTCCTTCTACAGTCTTATTTTAGAATATATAAAATACTTGTCAAATCAGCCAATCTAAAAATATATTCCAGACCTGCTAATTATTTAAGTAATAACTTCGATCAAGATATTAATTAATCTTTGATAAACACGAAATACTTTCTATAATCAGCTGTTAAAAGCTTTGATATCTTAATTAGCTATGAACTCTATTTGAAATAGTTTTGGACAGGTTTGGGTTTAGTCTATAATTTGTATAAACTGTAGTAAAAGCTGTTAATTGATGAATATTAATATATTTTCGGCCGTTTCGCCATCCTGTGTGAACCCGATTTGTCCTTTGGTGGTTGCTTGTATTCAAAACTCGTAACTTGATTCCCTCTTTCACGTGATTAGAACATTTCAATTAACTTCGTTTCGATCAGCATTCCAATGGCAGGTGCGCTTAAACGGCTAACTTCATTTGCTGATTGAATGAAACAATTGAATGTTGCCGTGATGAAAGCGATGACAGCAGTGACGTCACGGGGAACGTGAAAATAGAAACAGGGAGTGCCACGGTGGCTACTGATGGAATGGTACTGCATACTATTGACCAACTGAGTATCAATAGGGGCTTATTATTAGGTATAGTCAACCGTGTCAATACATTACCACTTTTGACAACACTTCCCAGTATACTAAAACTTCACTAAAGATAAAACTACGTATTTTACTGTCACATAGACCATTAGACCTTGTCGTTTCGTGCTTTAACAAGGCTGAATATCACTTGTACGGTATGCCGTACAAGTGATATTTAGCCTTACGGTGTTAAAGCAATTACGAGGTCCCGATATTAAAAAGTAATAAAAAATAAACATATAATCAGCAACTTTCATTTTGTCGTTCACATTGCCTAAATATCTAAGTCTACTCCAGATAGGAAATAACGTTAAAACAAGCCTGAGTTCCAAGAAATTTTATTTATCAGTTCAGTATTACAATCAAATGCTTTTTCCGAAATCGACCTTCATCATATCTCTAGCTGGGAGTACCGAAACAGACATTTAGATCAATTATATGTAGACATCATGTCGGATTTCAGGAAACCGCAGACATGTGGTGACATACCTACCTACTCTACAGCCTACCGAATACTGCCGACATATTGAATGGGCCCATATTGAGGAACAAACATATTGTTCATTCCTATTCTGCGTAGATGCAGGTACAGGTTAATCAGCTTATTGACATTTTGCATATGCAGGTGTGTAAAGTTTATCATTGTACTCGAGGCGAAATTGCAGCCAGAGACAAGGGCGAGGACTAAATGGGGCCGGGAGTGTTTTTATGAGCGTATTTTTTAATTTGCTGACAGAAAAAAAAAAACAAATAATTTAATAAAATAAAATCATACTTTATTTATTTACAAATTTTATAAATTCGCATTAAAAGGCATGAAGGCAGGAAAGTATCTGTGGTGTATTTTCCTGCAATAGTGCGGTTCAATACACTGCATTCTGCACCTAAAAGCGGTGCAATAAGAGTCAATTTTAGAGTAAGTGTGTTGAAAAGTCGTTTGTTCTTATTATCCAAATGTATGTTCAATCAACTATTGGCTAAAAATGTAAATACAGTTTCTTGTCGAATATTTCTATTGGAAATAACAATGGTCAGTAGTAGAATGTTTTATTTCCCATCGCCTATACAGCGCCTGTGTTTCCATTTCTATAGAATCTGTTTTCAATCCACACGTTTTACCAAAAAGCAGTCTTTCGGAAACTATTGAATCCTACAACAAAAGACCTGACCCGAATAGCTTCAAAACTAAATTTTTTCCTTACGTCTCTTGCTGAAACAATAACTAGTTGCACAAGTGCAGTTTTATGACATAATGATGGCATAACGTGCGGTGGTAGGTCCGTAAGTAAAACGGTTCGTAATTACCAAATCGGGACATCATTTGTTATGTTAATTTGTCGAAAGCGTTGTCAACATTTTTGCTTGTTCTGTTTAAGCGTTTGACTTGGTTTTGCTATGTTTTCGTGTGTTACCGTTGATTTTCTGACAAAGGAACAAAGGAACTGTGCACACATGGTAGATGTCACTCATCTAGATGTTAAACTTGCCAGGATTAGGGTTTTTCTAGGTTCAGTCAGCCTCAAAATGATGTAAACATCGACACAAATTCACAAACATCTGTATAAAATTCAAAGTCCTGACTAACTGACTGATATATCAACGCACAGCCTAAACTGCTGATCATACACGGAGACAAAAATCTTAGAAAAATTACTGTTCTGTGGAAAAATTACCATTTTGATTCCCTTGCTAAATTAAATTTTATATTTTTTTAATGTATTCTGCCATAAAAGCGTACATTTTTCTGTAGCTTCTTATAATGAATGCAGCAATATATTTTCACTTTATTAATTATTGCCTCTTGACGCAGGGTAGTGTAAATTAATTGAATTAAATATTTTACCTAAATTCAGTTTTCGTTGCACTGAAAATGTTTCTTTGAATAGTTCTAACCTATCGTGATGATGAGACACGATATTTTACGTATGTATGTGAGTTGTTTTTCCTTCAGATTTTCTTTTATAGTGTATTTATTTTCATATTACTTTTGATCATGTTTAACTTTCGCTAAGTTAATAAAACTTAGTATTTTTTAAATTAATTTTCTGTATAAATGTTGAAATAGGTACCTGGTTAGTTGAATAGACTTTAAGCCCTTGTATTAACGAAGCTATTACGAAAACAAATCCTTAACAGTTTGTTCAAGCAATTTTATGCAAATACGTTAGATTTTGCTTTAAAAACATGGATCTCTATCTCTATCACATCAACTTCAACTACAACACTCATAAAATAGTCAAAACACATCAAATTATGTAAAACAAAGACATTTATTTACAACCTCCCTGAATAAATTACATAAAAATATATTTGGTGGTTATTACCATTTACCGTACTGAAAACGATTCAGTATAAATATCGCGGAACGACACTGAACAATAAATTCGTTTGAAAAACGGTATTTCCGTATCTCTGTATCGGATCTGGTATAATCCTCGCAAATCTAAATTGCATCCGTTTGGGGGTAACATTGGTTGAAAGGGTCTGAATTAGAATAATTGTACGTAAGCCGCGGACTGGTATTGGGGCACGGCTGTGTACACGTACACTGGGGCGCGGTCTTCATCCCTGTACTGAAGACGGGCAGTGTACGCCATGTTTCCTGCGTCGTTTTGAGTTTGGAACTGCACTCTCTGGAGCTGAGCACCGGGCAGCAGCACATAATACACACCTTGAGCACTCACTACTTCAGTGTCCTTCTGTGGCGCATCTTCAAGATTGGCCTTCTCAACTTCAACATTTTCTTCTTGTTCCTTGACTTCTTCTTCTTTCTGTTGTTCAGCATCAGCTTCTTCTTCCTCCTTTTCTTCAGCTTCACTCTTGTCAGGAGCACCGTACTGAGTGTCTGGAGTGCCATATTCCGTTTGAGGAGCCATGTAAGTCTTCAGAGGAGCACCGTAACTGTTGTCAGGAACACCATATGAGGTTGAGGGAGGAGAAACTTCCTGGCGAGCTGGCAGGTTGAACTCTACGGTGGGTCTGAAGCCAGCTGGAGCGTACGGGGCGTCGCCGCTTTGTGATCCGTTTGCGTCGCTTTCAGCACCAGATTCAAGTTCTTGCCTCTGGAACCTGAGTCTGTATCGGGGAGGTTCAGCTGCCACCACAGCTGCGAGCAGGAGTACACACACAAAAGATTTCATGTTGAACTGATTACTTCGACTGACTGAAGACGAATGATGCTGTGGTCATACTGCGCCACGCTTATATACATTTCCCTTTTTCAAAGTTTCCGCGATCACCGGATGTGTCATCTCTGCTCCATGATCGATATTCTGAACGAGTGGACCGCGACATTGGCCTCCTAACCGACGATCGTTGGTTGTGTAATGAACGATTAGGACTTGTCATTGTGCGTACGTGATTTGCGTACAGTTTACTTAACAAAATATAGTTTTATCAATATTCATGAATGTGGGGTAAACTGCTTTCTTTTGCTTCACTAATTAGTGAATATTCGGCTGATTGTGGGCATAATGGCTCAACTCGTGTAATCACCGCCCAAAAGGACTGTATTGCCAGTTGGCTGACGTAATTAAGGCGCCGAGGGTAGAATTGTATAGTGTCTTTATTATGCAAATAGCGATTAGCAGGTGGTTGTTACAAAGTGAAATTGTTCTTGTTTCTTCAATTTATTCTTATTGTGGCTATATTTGTATGAGTTATTTATTAATCGATAAAAGTTAATAATTTATCGGTGGAAAAATAATAAATGAAATGAAATTATGCCTAGTTGTCATTTTGACGTTAGTATGTACATTGAAATGGTACATTATTTTCAATAACGTTCATTTCAATAGTTTATTTTAATGGTTATACTATTTTATACTAATTATATTTATCTACATTTTAATAAAAATTAAACACGATCCTGTTTAACATCGTTACCATAATAAAAAGATACAATTCAAATTTATTGATAGTTAGAGAAACTGTTGTTTGATTACCCATTTTTATTCAAATTCTTATATAACGTCAGTTCAAAATACAATGTCAATCCTTGTCATCATGATCAACCAAATTCGCCCAAAACTTCATACAACCGTAGCATAACTACCGCACAACCGTCGCCCGGCTAAGTTGTACAATAGCTCCAATTATTATAACGTCCAATAGCTGGCATGTATTATGCATGGTGCACATCTCCTTGGCAGTCAATTATGGCGTTAGTTGGCATCAGGTGCCAATGCTACTGGCAAACTGCGTGACCGAATTCGAAAACGGTGATTCATTTGGGCTATTGTTTTTGTACTGTGCATACGTCAGGGTTCTACATAGCGGTTGTTGATTCTGTAATGAAGAATGTCTAGCATTTCTACACATTATGTGGTGGAGAATGCTACTGGTTTTAATTTAGTGCTTAATCTTATCTTAGCCTGCAAGTAAAAAAAATATTGTAAAGGTAACCAATTGCTCTCGGAACTTCAACTAAATCCTTGATGATACCTAAATGCAGAATGATGGTTTTGCAGCTCAATATTTCCAATACTGTGGTAGGTAGGTATACGTATTGTGAAGTCTATGTAGTCGAAATTGTGAAGTAGTGTGAAAATGTTTTTCCAGATATATTCAATCTTGTAAATATATTGTAGTAACTAGCCTTTTCTAGTCAATTTTAAGGGAAACTTTTACATATTTCGTTTGTGTTTAGCCAGATGTGTAAAACAAAACCATACAAAAGCTGATTCAATCTTCAAATCAAAAATCGAATCGTGTCTTATAAATAAAGAAAATAGGTCTCAATAAGTCCTTCTTAACCGATCTTTCTTTATGAACATGGTAGGTAGGTACTAGAAATTTCTAGAAGCCAATTTTCACACTAATTCATAATTCGTTCGCACATCATAAGCTTCAAAGGGATCCTGAATTAATATTCGATTCGCATCCACGAATAAATATAAAAAGGGGTTAAAACATTTTCGAGGCAACGCGACGAGGCGATTCCCTCATGCATGTTTATACGCAAAATGGTTGCTTGACGTTTAATTACGCGGGAATATGGCGTCTGGCGGCACATGGCGGGAAAAGTCTGCGTTGATACGAGTATGACTATTGATATTTTTGCTTTAGTTAAATATGTACCTATGCTTATGTGTTACAGATCGTCTACGGATGATATTCGCTTTCATAAATTGAATAAATGATGTTTAATTGTTTCGGAAGTAAAAAAAAAAAACACGTTATCTATGTTTTTATCAAAATGACATGATGGCAGTTGATGTTTAATTGCGGAGTCAAATTCGTTCAGCGCGTGTTACCGTTTGACAATATTATTTTATTCGACGTAATAATGTTTTTGAATTTATTCTTTTATTATTTAATTTAGTTTGTTATGTATTATCATGAGTTTTATTATTTTTGATGCTACTTATATAAGAATAAATATTTTATTAACTCTGGGTAACGTATTTTTACCCAGAACCAAGTTACTAAGAGATCAATCTTTTGCGGCTAACGAATTATATAGCTAACGATGCTGAAAGTATTGCTGAAAAGGTTGGTTTATGGGCTGAAATGAAAATCAAAATGGATGCCTCTCATTTAATTACGCGGTGAATAATGTCGTCCAGCGATATGTGTAGGCGTCACGTGTGTGAGACAGGAAAATAATGAAAAAAATAAATAAAACTATTCACTTTTTATCATTTAACACCAATGTTTGGACTGCCTAAAATAGGTAACAAAAATAGGTTTATTCATGTGGCACATACAAAGATAAGTAAATTAATTGGAATAAAAATAAACAGATCTATAATCACGAGCACAAAACAAAAATAGGTTTTATTTATTATTCATCGCCTCTGTACTAAAATCCACCGAAGATGAAAACATAAGGAAATATAAAAACCTTGTTGCATCTGTTGACGGAGTCTTCGCCCCACAAATGTCTACCTTCGTAAATCATATTGGAGATGCAATCGCTGACCGCTGGAATAGATCTTTTAGCTTAATGTTGTGTTGGCTAAGATCAAGAATCATCATCTCAATAATACGTGCCACTAGCATGTGCATTCGTGGCACAAGTACATTTAAACCAATAACCAAGTTATTCAGCTTCGATGATGGAGCAGCCCTACCTAGACAAGACTGATGTGGATGCGGCCAACGAACTGAGAAGACGTCAATTACAATAAATGGCGATAGATAATTAAACTTGCTTTATTCGTTAATTAATCAATAATTTGACAGTACTATTGTCATAGTTTATTTTGTATTGTATTAAATATTTGTGAATTAAAAAATAAATTAGCATTTATCAAATAATAAAAATACGTTTTATATTATGGTAGTTAAATTAATAATTAAATCAGAAAAAAAGTTAAGTACAAAGAAGAATCTTGTCACATTTAAGTAACTAGAGCTTTACTTTCATTATTAAGTCTTATATTCTGTAACGAGATTGAATACTTATAGACTTTTAATGAATAATACCTAAAGGCCGCATGCGATAAAATTATACGAAAATAGCATTTAACACTGCGGAGCTTTTTTCGTAACAAATTGGAAAAGTCTACGAAATACAATTGTATTTTATTTTGACTCCCACGTTCCTAATTTTATGATGAATCCATTTGGGGCTAATAAATCAGGTTTGTTATTTCGTGTGCTTCCGATCATAACTTTTAATTGTATTTTTTAATGTTGAATAAATGGATGTTTCGTTTGGTATTAAATCACAGTATTCGACAAACTCTGGTTGGAAGTAGAAATCTCTTGTTTTTATTTATTCGCTTTGTTGATACTTCTGAAAAATGCTGGTTGAAATGGGGAATGTTTTGGACAACATTTTGAAGCTTTTCCTGGTAACCGTATGATACGACCAACCCTTTTATTCAATTTCGTAGATTTTTTTCCTGTTTAATATTTTTTATTTGTTGGTTTCGTTATGTATTGTGAAGCCTGAACAATTTTAAACTAAGTAGTTTAAAATCAGTTCTCATTGGACGGTTAGGGTGCTCAATTGAATGTGATTGCTCATCGTTTACAATTTGCATATATTTCCCCTGATTTATTACAATTTTGCACACGGTTGTGAATAGTGTTCCCGGACATGAATTAGGGTTCCTGATGATGTCATCGCTGTCATATTAATTCGATGATGTGTGAAATGTGTGGCATAGAACTGATGAATTAGAGTCAGTGTAAGTATCGCTGGAATTACATTTCATATTTGATGGTCTGTTTTGTGGTTCCGGTCGAAACTAGATGTAATTCTTCTGGCAGGGTTGACAGGTGCAGTACCTAGTTAATAATGACAAACAGCTAGAGATTAGCGAACCACAATACTTTACACAGTCGGGAGTTTTAAAAGTTTCAGGTGTGTGGTTTCGGGGTAAATATTTAACTACTAGCCCAGTAGGCAGTACTCGTAGGTCAACCATCAGTTTTCAATCCGTTAAAACAAGCTAAGAGCTAAGCTAAGTTAAGAGGTAGTTTATTCGTAATTCAAATCAGAATGAAAGTAACATACCAATCAATCAGACGGATAGTCATAACATTAACTTCTCATTCCAATCACGGTTTTCCTGCACGTAGTCAAAGGTAACATTCCGTTCTTCTCGAAGGCTCACTATTCGAATAGTTCCTTTTTGGTAACCTTGCATGTTGGGTCGCAAGCACTGACGTCATATATAACCTATATTTTTGCCCACGTCCCTTGCGCTCGATGGAATATTTTCCGCGGCATTGGTAATGAGGAAAGTGTTGGAATTGAAATTTATGTTTTTGGTACTGGTTTTCCTAGTGTTCTGCCAATGTCTTTTGGTTTGAAGGAGAGTTCGTGCTCAAAATAATTGAACTGTAACTAATTCAAGAGAAGCACCAACATCTACTTCCAATCGCCACGCCAAGCGCAATCTGAGTAGAGACCAGTGCTTTCTTGTTGTATGACCTACCTATATTTTCCAAGGACATGTGGTAGGTATTTTTGAATAGGTAAGTACTTAGTTCGTGTGCATAAGAGACAAAAATAACTAATTATTGTATGAAATACCAAATGGCTAATGTTTTAAATGTTTTGGTGTTTCTTTTGTATTTTCAGTAAGAATAAAGATTAATTTTTCATGAAAAATAAATATTACAGGTAAGGTATCTTTAAATAAAAATAAATCACGCAAATACATAGTTCGAGCTGGCAACTCGTAATTTTTCTCTTTCACTCAATTACGTTTCATTCATTATTCATTCCCTTGAACACCTGAGGTAACTTTTTCAACTTTTTATTAACCAAAATAATTTCGTCTCGGTAATTCTTAAGAGTACTTTTCCGTATTGTCATATATATCACGATTTGTTATCTAGGATTTTTTCATTCCATAATCTTTTTGCGACACATGAGTATTTCGGTTATGATTTATATATCGAAAGTATAATTTATTATATCAATCATCATCTGCTTATCTTAGTCTTTTCCCAACTGGGTCGGCTCCCAGCCAAAACAGATGCAGAATAGGTACCAATATTTTACAGGGATCAACATAGACAGTCTCCACGTAAAATATTGGTATTATGATCTGATCTCCACAACGCAGTAACTGGGTAACACTATACCCCTTGGTTAGACTAGTTGTCAGAGTTTCGTGCTTCTGAATACAGTACTTATATTCATCTTTATTTTACGGTACGTTACATACTTTAAATATATATGTACGTTACATAATATGCATAATTGAATGGCTTCCGCTTACCGAAGTGTTTGTCTCGATTTGAATCGATCCATTCATTATGCGAGCCGCGTCTGCGACGTGTTCAATGATAACGCTTACAAAGTTAACGTTTTTTATGTAATTTCCATTTTTATTACAATGTAATAATGTATAAAAAAATAAGAAAATCTGCAGTCATGCATGTGAAGCGAGGTAAGATTATGGAATCCGAGGGAATTCAACTTTCGGATTCCATATACCTTAAATCCCTCTCCTCATCAAAAAGCTATAAGTATTTGGGTATGTCGGAAGCGTCAGGCATCAACGTTGCTGACATGCAGCAATCATTGCAGGAGCGCTTCTTTAGTCCCCTGAAGACGGTATTAATTAGTCTTCTTTCAGGCAGAAACAAGGTGTGTGCCTTCAATGGTTGGGTCGTGCTGGTTTCGATGTAATTTCGGCATGCTCAAATGGACTCAGACTGAACTCGACGCCCTGGATAGGAGGGTCCGTACACTACTGGCCGCGAACCAGATGCATCAACCACGATCATCAGTGTTGAGACTTTACATCCTGCGGAAGTGCGCGGGTCGAGGCTTTTTAAATGCGAAGACTCTTCACAACCGCGAGGTGTGCAGTCTCAGGGAGTATTTTTTAAAAGCGGAAGTGGGTATGCACTGTGATGTGGTCGCAGTACTCACAATGGACAAGGGACTCACGCCGCCCTCCATGGCTAAACGAACGTCGAGGTCGTGAGTTCGATACCTGCGAAGTTCTGTATAAAAAATAATAAAAATAGTTACATTACTGTTTTTGATGTTTTTCTGATCTGTTAAGCAAAAAAGTGACGACGTAACTATAACACTAAAACAGTGAAATGAAACGAGCGATAAACGATAAGAACAAATGTAAATACAGTAAACAAAAAAAAAAACTAAAAAAAATACGAATGAACAAATCTGTTAATCAACATACAAAAATCCATGTAGATGCATGATTTCCTCGTTGAAATTTAATACTATTTGTTGGTTGGTATAAATAACAATTAATTGATAAAGATAGTTCGTTTTCTCTTCTACAATAATAATGCAGCAATTTTTTAAAATTATTTATCTATTTATTTAGCAATAACCGTTCTCCTTGGAAAAACTCATGGAGAGCAAACTCAAACTCAAACTCAAACCATTTATATCTTTCAATTAAACCATTTACATTTGAACTGTCAAGAAGTCGGTCCGTCAGTAAAATATGAAGCTAGTTGCCCATTCCAAAGCGTAGAAGGTATCTATGGAGAAGAACGGGCAAGAAACTCCGTGGACACTCTTTTAAATCATATTTTTACAGAAATAACCTCAAAAAATGTTTAAAATATGCTGATAATTTGCTGACGATATTACTTTGACGATCAAATGTTCCAACGAAACTGACATAGAAATTGATACTAACAATTAATTAATTAATGTGACAAAATGGCTGGGGGACAATAATCTTCATGTTAATAATACCAGCAGCAATTAGATATAATAGTGCAATTCTACAACCAGGAGAATTCTACATCAGTTTTATTTTTAGATATAGTAATTGACAATTGGTTGAACTGGAAGGAACATGTAGAAAGAGTATGCAGTAAGATTGATAAGTTTGTATATGCTCTTCGCAAGTTAAGACTAGTGTCCAGTAAAAAATGGTCCAAAATGCTTATCATGGGTATGTTTCGTCAGTACTGCGTTACGCCCTAGTGTTAAGGGGTAATTCAGTGGACGTGAAGGAGCAATCATAGTGCAAAAAAAATGTACAAGACCCGTGAGTGGAGTAGAATATTTTCACCATTGCAGGCAAAGGAATAAAAAAACAAAAAAAAAATCATTTTGCCTAGCCCTTTCCCAACTATGTTGGAGTCAGCTTCTAGTCTAACCGGATGCAACTGAATACCAGTATTTTACATGGATCGCTCCATGCTGCCTATCTGACCTCCACAACCCAGTTACTGAGTAATACGATAGATACCTAGGTGAGACTGGCTGTCAGATTTTCGGGCTTCTGACTACCCGTAACGACTGTCAAAGATCCACGAATGACAGCCGGGACCAACGGCTTAACGTGTTTTCCGAGGCACGGAGGGGTCTCGGTATGTAAAAATGGTCGCCCTTCCACAGACCAACCGCGGCAAGCGTAGCTTAACCTGATCGATCGACCTGTGCGGCTGTTATTATTTCACATTTAACCACGAGCGCCCCTCTGATATAAAAAAAAAAATAAAGAAAATAAAAAGAAAAACTTAGAAATATTTTTTTAAAGTATTACTAATTCTCCCACTCTCAAGTATGTATATTTTTGAAGTTCGTCTATTTGTAAAAAAATACCCTCATTTATTTCTATTAAATGAACAAGTCTCCGAAAGACTGAGGAAAAACAAAAACCGAGAAATTAGTAGTACCTGCTTAGAAGTTGCAATTATACAGTAGAAATATCAGTAAAATTGTATGACAATTAAAATTTGTAATAAATTACCACCGGCCCTGAGAATGTTACCAATAAATAAATTTAACTGTAAAATGATTGCTTGGCTCTTAGACATGTGTTTTCAATCCGTCAATGAATTTTCTAATCATACATTTTGATATTATAATTAAGACCTTAATAATGACATTAGTACTTTGACATTATTATGAATTCTTGGACTTGGTAATTTTTATTTTGGCATTATGATTTATTATTTCGACATTATGATTTATTTTTTTTTAACTATTAATATTCTGACATTATAAATAATGCATTTTTGACGAATCTTAACCAGTCTATTAATTTGTTATTAAAATTATAAATTCATAAACTTATTTAATACAAAATTTCAACACTTTATTTAATATTCTTATAATGTACCTAGTTCTGATGTGCATGTACCTAGCTTGTTATTTAATATTTCTACACCAGTAGCGGTAGTATATGTGAAACAATGTTTAATGTAAGATCTATTGAGATCTTCGTCACATTGGTGTACCATATACCGAGAAATAAATAAATAAATAAAGAGAACTGGCGCAAACCTGTAGTGCTTACTACTGATGACCGCAAGGATATCAGGCTGATGGCCCGATGTAGATTTCTTAGCGTTTTGGGGATCTTTTCAGGGAAACTGAAGGTTTAGTCTGTGCAATTATGAACGAAGTTATCTTGACGGATAACTACCGGAGACATATTATGAAGGATGGGACAGTTGACGTGTGTCGGCCGTGCCACCGTCGGGGTAAGTCCATCAGACATATTATCTCTGGTTGATCACTGGCACGTCTGGCTAACTGCGAATACTTGCACAGGCATAACCAAGCAGGCAGGATTATTCACCAGCAACTTGCTTTGAAATATTAACTTGTGGATTCTGAGGTATCGTATTACAAATATGTGCTCGACCCAGCTCTTGAAAATGACTATTTCACGTTACACTGGGATCGGTCTATCATTACTGACAGGACTACAACCTCGTAAAAGCTGAGAAAGAGAAACTAATTAAATATCTTGACTTAGCACACGAGGTGATTGACATGTGGAATGAGAGCTCAGTTGTCATTGTGCCAATATTCGTATCGGTCAATGGCCTCGTGGTCAAAAGCCTTGACCAATATCAGCTCTCGAGGCTCTCGTTAAGCGGTTGGATCAAGGGCCTGAATCAGAAGGTAACACTCAAGGCAGTAAGTAAATAAATAAGCAGTATAAAATAAAATTTCCATGACGTTATTTAATTGTTAAATAAAAATAAAATAAAAAAAACATTAAATAGATAGATAAGATAGATAGATAGATAAATCATTTATTTGGCGCACACAAAAGACAGCACAACACACAAAAGTACAATAAGATGATAACCAGTTACATCAATTAAATAGATAAAAACAAGGTGCCGATATAAAAACAAATAGAAAAACACACACATCGAAATAAAAATGACACTATGACAAATGTTAAATCACGTAAATACACAGTGCGGTGTGCGTCTCAAGGTTGTGCCAAATGGGAGTCCAGCTCAGCATGTGTCAGGCAAATATACCTGACGCTGATATTCTGCTGGATCCCTGCAGTGACACACGGACGTTAAGCAGACGAGATAAGTTGGTGTTGTGACAGCGATATGAGTGAAATTATGTAAGTATACCCGACAATTTAATGATGTATTCTATAGTAAAGTTTTGCATTGTGAAACATTCTTGTGCGTAGGTGTGTTAATATTGTATTTTGATTATATGCAGATATAATGTGTATGTAATAATATTGTAATTATAGAAGCGTAGGTGCGAATAAAATAAACCGAACGATTTGGTTAGAGTAAAATTAAATACGTATACTAAAAAATATTAATAAATATATATATATTTTTTTTTAATAAATGGGTCATATTAAATGTAGGTAGGTTAAATGTACCTATGTTTTAATATAAAGCAACAAAGACTACAGAGAGAGAGAGCTCGGATTTAAATAATAACCATGTCGATATGCGGGGTTATGTTACGCTCTCTGCTGTCATTTGGAAGGTTGGTGGGCATTCTCGAAAAATCGTGTCTTTCATTTGCTCCAAGAACACCGAAAGACTTTAGTCCATGGTGCTGGACTTAGCACCATGTAATATTCTTCTTTTAATCTATTCATCATTATAATTCTCTTTTATTTTCATTATCTTGACATCATCACTCACTTTTTACAACACCCATGAATATACAGACTGTAGCTATTAAGGGTCAAAAACCTTTACTAATTTAGTACCTATATCCAAAATTAACACGGCTACAAAACCCTCTAACCGACACATAGCCCATATTTCAAACAAAATGAGTCACATTTACGATCTAATTTCCGAGAAATAGAAATCAAACAGAGATCGTTCGCTGGACAATATTAGCGTATTCATAAACCCAATATAACTTTATGTTATGAATATAAGGTTATAATTATGCTATGAATTTGATATTTTATTCCAATTGTTTGGGTTTAGAAGCTAATCGAGCTATGAATAATGTTACAATATCTAGACGAAAAGTTAAGTACACAAGACATACTCGTACAGTAATGTTATAAATATGGTGAATTATTCAATATTCTGCTACGTTACGCTAATAATCAAGCCTAATTTACGTAAACCTTCTAATTATTTGATAATTCAAAAGTGCCTGTAATTGGTTTATCCTGGAAGGCCTTTTTTTTGGGTAGGAAATTATCAAATAACTTATCCCGCTCTGGGCGGAGCGGGGCGTGTCAGACTTAAACCCACCCGTGTTCCTTCAGTTCTTGTATGTGCCAAGGGCCACGGTAACTCTTTCGAACAACCCGCGATTCCTGGAAGGCCTTACTTTGATACTTGGTTTGGCAGTCCGGTAGTTTCTACTAAGAGAGATACTTCACTTTGTGTCACTTATTTACACATTTTCTAAGAATACATTTTCTATAACATTAGTTTATATTGAAATTATTATTGTATCATCCTATTTACTTTCAAAAACATTATGATCAACCGGCCGCACCAATGAAGTATAAAATACCTAGTACACAATAATTATCATTCGCAATTACAAACACTAAAACTAAATAATATAATTAATTAGTGTTTAACGTTTACTAACGCAAATTATAATGGATCAACGCTTTCATTAAACTCCAGCATTGATCTCGCTAAATAAACAAAATTAAAATCACAGCTCTTAAAATCGAAATGAGTCGGGAAGGGGGAAGCGACCAAAAATGTAAATAAAACAATCACCCCCAACTGTTAGCGGGTAATCGAACCCGAATCGTAACATCGCAAGATCACAAATAAAGTATCAAATTGATTCCTATGTCTTCGTGCTTCGGCCGATTCAATTTGAAAGTCAAAAAGGGCTCTGGAAATATTTTCATTGCAGACCCGATACGGTGGAAAACGGTCCTGGACCGGCTAGGTTAAGGGCTGTCAAAAGATCAAACGTATTGTGATTTTGTTGAGTTACGTTTAACATATTAAGAACTTATATTCCACTGGTAAAAACAAATATTAGATTAGAATTTTTCTTTCAAAAGAAAGAAGTATGTTAGAAATGAATACACACTCGCAAAAAGCCAAAAACATCGTTCTAAGGTTATTTTTTTTATCAGTAATCCTCACGATACTACTGATGTTTCCTTCGCGTAAACCCCTTTAATGATCATTTACGACAACCTACAGAAAGCAAAGAGTTGTCCTTGTCTTTCACAAAATAACCCATTGCAACCATGGGACCACTCCGCAAGAGGAACGACTGTTACAAACGTATCAAAACAGGAAAAAACTGCAAGAAATAGCAACAAGTAGAACACAATACGTTTTTAGACGGGACATCAAAGCCAGGGACAGCCCTAAGCCCTTTCGGCCCCGTTTGATCCCCAACAAATGGTTCGCCGTATTGTATATAAATAAACTGATTTCCTACTATCACGCATAAACAATTTATTTCGGCAGCTTTTCATAAAATTTTATTGATATTGATAGCTTTTGGTATTGAATTAAAGAGTTAATTTTGAATTGGGGCACAGTACAGTTTTCCATATTTAAGCGGTCAAGCACCGCGAGCGGGCTCTTTTAGATATATATAGCGGATGATTTTAAGCCTTATCTTTAATACAAATACACTTTTAAATCGGTCGGTGTTTACTGGCATGTTTTTGTGCCACTTGGGCTCTAGAGGTTAAGCATAATCAAGCCTTTAATGTACCGACAGCTGGAACATAGGCGTCTTCTCTTCGAGAGGAATTGGGCTATAATCTCCCACGCGGGCCCAGTGTGGGTTGGTAGATTGTCACATATCTCTGAATTTTTGGTTCTAGGACATGCCGGTTTCCACACAGTGTTTTCCTTCACCGTTTTGAGAGCATGAAATTATTTACTTAAAGTAAAGGGTTCCTGGGGTCGAACCTACGACCTACACAGAATGCAGTGGTGGCACAGTGGTAACGGCCCCGACATATTTTAGCCAACGAAGAGATTAAACAAATTAAATGAAGAATTTAAATTAAGTATTTAATGTGACACTAGGTAAGATCATTAAGTTACTTTTTCTGTGTGTCTCATCTAAGACGACTGTCCATAAGATGAACGACAGTACTTAATAGCAGGCGTACGATAACTGTTTTCTGTGTACTAGATTGCATATCTAACGTAGGTACTGCAGACGCCCCGTAGTCCTTTATCGTAAGACCACAACCTCGCTTATTGTCTTAGGGTAGTGGCACTCTCATAACAATACGCATGCATTTCATCTGATAATTTTACAAAAACATACTGCCCGATGGTGACGATGTATTACATGATATACACGTAGAATAAACGATTGCTGAGACAATTCAGGAAAAAAGACTTTTATCTTCCTGTTCCAAACTTTTCTGTTAGCTGCTAGAACGGGCCAGTACTTTCAGTAGGAATCCGTCTCGTCCCTGCTATGTTTACATTTCGCCGACTAGTAAAGTTCCGATTGCATGTTACCCAGAGAGCTAATGTAATGTAAAAAATAGTGACTCTGAGCTGGACATTTCTGCCGCATCTTAACTAAATCTACATAATCATGAAATTACGCTTTTCGTGTCTATGTGACCGCGTTGTTCTTCTAAGCTACTTAATGGATTTTTATGCGAATTTATTTATTTAAATAAACATCATGAGAGTTTATTCTTGAAGTTTTATGTGTATAATACATGTCACGGAAATGACGATGTTTTGACATGTCGCTACGTTGGTAGACTATACTCGAGCGAAGCAAGGGCTACTAGGCACTAGTACCTGTTATAATAATATAAACTGTGTGTGTCTACAGGCTAAAATAACCTCCGAATGGGAATATCCAACCACTCTATGCGACACCATGGTTAAAATAAAACAATGAAAACATTTCGATCTATATTATTTTATTTGTCGCAGTAAGTGCACAAAGTGAATGGTTTTTGAATAACAATTAGTAGAGTGGACGTGTTTCGACGCGCGTCACCGCTCGTGGTAGCCATTGTGTGATGGCTATTATACCATCGCAGTGGTGATAGCTCTTTTATTGTTATGTCACTGTGATTAAGCACTCTTTACAATGTATCCTATAATATGAAAAACTAAATTGAAAAATCCTGAATACAAAATACAAAAATTATGTATGTATGCTATGTATTTTAATCATAAAGCTTTGATTCAATGAAGCTTGGTTCATTATCTACTCCAGTCTCGTAACACCCACTGAAACCCTCTAAAAATTCTTAATCACGTTCCAATACATTTTTACATCACAGAACAGGTCACCTGATCCAATCTGGAGAACAGATTGGGCCTTTTAATTTGTCAGTCTCGTCGGATCCGGTCGCAGCTAACTAATGGAGTGGGAGACAGATTGTCCCTGTGTCGCTGCTGCGACTTGACCATTTGTTTGGGAAAATCCTTTGTTAGATTCGGTTGAAAAACTAGGAGTTTCTTTGTTTATGTGTCGGTGCTACAGCACTTTTTTTGTCGTCAGCGGCTTTTGGATCTTAGCAAATTGGAATACTTTGTTTGACTTTTTTTAGTTTTTTTAATATGGGATCAATTGAATGTTTTAAGAAAGTTAACTGGAAAAGTTAATGCTAGGTGACTGCCCGTGACATCACATTGGGCCCTACTAGAATACCAGTGCTGCTACATTTATTTTTTAAATGTCGCAGCATCATGTTGAGATAGGAGCCCTTTTGGCATCGTACAGGACTTTCTGTTTCAGTTTTCTTTGTTAATTTTTTTATATAATTTGCTTTTTTTATTTTTGACTGTGTTTAGTTTAGTTTGTGATCTTCCTGTACGAGTTACAATAAATACTTTTTCTTTCTTTCTTTCTTCTTTTTTCTTTCTTTAGGTAGCAATAATGTTTACAGCTACACGTTTTATAGGTAACTAAAGCTATTTTTGGCAATCAGTCGCTTAGTGCAATTTAGGTCAGCGTGTAACTAAACAAGAATTACCCTTAATTCGTCACTTACGGAGGAATCAATTAGCCTGTCTGTTCTGTCTAAAAACAGCCAGAGACTCACAAAAAGCTTTCTACTTTGTTTAAATTATATAAATTGGAACTCAAGATTTCTCAAAGTTTTATTAGCTATTATCCTATGGACCTTTGTTGTCAGACACATAATATTTAGGAAATTCTAGACCGCAGTTGAGCACTCTCTTTAGACTCGGTGTGAGCGCAACTCTTATGTAATGCAGTGGACACAGATATATTGGCACTACAGTCGCACTTTGTGACAAAACTTGCGCTTTTCTTTGCAGCCATCCTTTGTACGGCGGCAAACGTGTTCCTATCTACGCCGGCACGGTACGGGTTAAGGAGCTCATTTGGCTGGTGTTAAAATGAAGAAATCACTTTTGTCCTGTCTTTGAAGTTTCTGAATTGATTGTATCCATACTATTAAATGCGAAAGTAAATCGATGATTTCATTTCGCGAAATCACCAAACTAAACTGGAACTACCTATAAGTTTCCAATGATATTAGCAATATTTAAAATCTGAAACCGTATTATTAATGTCTTCGAAACTGTTTCTTCTCTATTGAGTGAAATTATTTAAATTTTGGTTAACTAAAAGTACGAGTATGTTAATTTTCAATTTACCGAAGGTGACGCGAATAATTAGTTACCAATTTAATGGATAGGTGAAAAAGGACTACTTGTGTTTCTGAACGTGTCAGGCAGAATTGACGGGCAGGGAACTGACGGGCAGGGAACAAATCCGTTTTTTTAGCGAATAAACCTATTGTGCTCACTTGAATTAACTGATTACTACAGATTTTTTTACTTGAGTAAATTTTTGTAACTCTTAATATCTGTTTTATCGGAAGTGATTAAGTGAGGGTAATTATTTTTAGGTACCATTCATCTCATAAATTAACCGCTATTCCAATATAAGTAACGGGGCCACTAATTTGTACTCCTGTTGACATTAGTAAGGATTATAAACGTGATGTTAATAGATGACCAACCTGAACCCAGTTGTAAATATGTGAGTTTGTCGTTTTCCTTAGGTCAGTATATGGTTATTTTATTTAATTTGGTCTATCTTCTGGACGCAATACTGAAACGCAATCTAAGATCACGAACACATCCTTTTCCACCCTGTATAATCTTCCCATAGGCTATAATTGCCCATGGGCCTGTCTTTGTCTACCCAAACGAAGCAGTTAAAATGTTAAGCCGAGCTAATATTGCCCAAAGGTGGAGGGATTGGCATAATAGCTATAACCCCGCAGGGACTATTAGTGGATTTAATACTTGTTCGGGATCCGCTATCCAGTCGGGAGATATGTGGTGACTGAAGGCATCCTCCAAAACCCTTGCGACCTCGCTTCTACAATAAAATATATACACACGTGTGTGTATATATTATTTGAGACTGAAATTTTCTTTGAATAAGGTTTCATTTCCTTTGACACAAGAGATGCGAAGTTTGTTGAAGTAGTCGTAATCTTAAGGCTGAATAGCGTTTAATATCAAAAGAAGGAGACTCTTGAAAATATATAAGGAAAATGTAGAAATGTGATACTATAAGGTCATACTTTAATATCATGTGAGGAGTTTTGTTTTTAACCGACTTCAAAAAGGAGGAGGTTATCAATTGGGTTGTTTTTTTTTATGTATGTTCGGGCATAACTCCGTCATATATGGACGTATTTGTAATTTTTTTATTTTTTTTATTTTTTGTGGATAGAGGTTTATTCCAAAATCAGATCTTTACGAAATTTAAATGGGACCACCCATTTAAATTTCGTAAAGATCTGGTGATGAGTTTCGGAGACAGACAACGGAACTCTTAAATAAATACAAGTAAGACAACTGCGATTGCTGCTATCGCATAGGTACGTATACATTGTTTACGCAATCGCACAACATAACATTCCGTCTTTACCCTATAAACGCAGATGCAGCTTCCTGTTACTGATATGTTTGGGGTATAACTAAAAAGTGAAAAATATTTTTTTATAAAAAAAAAAAAAACAACCGACTTCCAAAAAAACACTACGAAGTGGAAAATAACTTTAATTTCGGAAGTCGGTGTCAAAAAAGAAAATGCGGAACCGACGACACTGACTTCCTTGGTTTTTTAGCAGTATGAACAGTGTTGACGCGTACAGGCACGAGCAATACCTTACATACTCAAGATTATAAACCGATTTTCTCCTAATCTTGATAGATATTTTATGGTGTTACGAACAAAGTATTACCAAAACTAGCCTGTCATTAGCTCAACTAGCACTAATGAGACACAATTACTTTGTCTATTGTTACCGATCTTTAGGAGATTTCGCGACATTGGAACGGATAAGAAATAGGTATTTTGTGTAGTGTGTAGTTGTGTAGTATTCAGCTGCATCCAGGTAGACTGGAGCAGACCCCGACATAGTTGGGAAAAGCCTAGGCTGAGATAAGCATAACTCACCCCACATTGAAAAACTAAGACAACCCACATTTAAAAACCAAGAAGAACAAAGAACCCAATACATTTCTCCAAATCTCGCACCAAAATCAGCGCAAACACAGCAGTAAATAACAGCAATCTTTTCTCACATACTCGCAGTGCATAAACACTCCATTTATTTCCACCACGTTCCTGAATTTAATTCACTCGGCTAAAAGCCAGGGAGGAGGAAATAAAATTTTCTTTCGCACATAAATCAAGAATTCAAGAAGTTTAATTACCCGTGGCGTACTGGGTGTAGGTGCGTCTGAGAGCGGGAGCGGAAGTGGAAAGCTCATGGAAGGTCAGAATGCCTTTTGGCTTGATGACAATTTAAAAAATGCAAACCAGCAGTGGGGAAAACGTTTTCAACAACTGTATTGGACAATGGGATATGTTATTTTATTTTTTACTTGTTAGTTTTACCCAAAATTAACTTAAAAATGCCTCTAGATTTTAAGTCAGTTTTTTTTACAATGAACTACAGAGCCCCTACGATTTCATGAATATCATTTTCTACATAATCAATTAACTAAATTTATAAATAAGAACCATTTTGCCCTGTTTACTATTAAGAGGAGTATTACAAAAATGCGCGTACATGCATGATTTTATCTTTGAAATTGAATACTATTCGTTGGTTGGTATAAATATCAATTCATTGGTTAAGATAATTAGTTCGTTTTCTCTTCTACAATAATAATTAAGCGATTTTTTTTATTATTTATCTATTTATTTAGCAATAATCGTTCTCCAGATGCATGTTTAGGCAAAAACTCATAGAGAGCTGATTTGAGAGCCCTCATGTGCAGGCTCTGTTGAATATAATCCATATGGACCTAATTCAATTTTCTACATCATTTTCACGTAGTATTTATACCAAAATAGTCTCCAATAATTGCTTAAACAATACCAATTTAAAAAAAAAAAAAACGATTTTTTAATAAATAAAATAAAATGACTATATATTTCACTGTGCCGACAATGCACTCTCCCCTTAATTTATTGAGGCATTCACAGGCAAGCCCGGTTAAGCAGACGACAACCTTATAGGTTGCATTGCGAGATGCCATTTATACAAAACTTAAAAAGAAAGATGTACGCTCCGTACCGAAATGTAAGGGGGCTCTTTAAACTCCATTACATAAAATCGATTGATTATGCAAACGTGTACTTACTCGCTGCTATAAACACTGCGTCCTACCATGTACCGTTTGCAAATTATAAAAGCTTACTTAAGTAAAAAGAATGTGGTGCAAGGACGAAGTGTTCCCTGCATTCAACCTGCGCTTTTCTTAAACGTAGCGACAGGAAAAATGCTTCAGGTGGGAAAATAAAAACCCGTTGAAACTTGCAAGGAAAGCTTAGCATAATGGAGAGGAAACTAGAGCTAATATAAAAGAAAGTTGCAAATGTTCACGTACCATCTTTTTTTTGTTAAGGGTTTTAAATCATTTCAGCTATTTGGAAGACAAAAGAAAAAAAATACACACTCCAAAAAAACCCATAGAATCCAAACTATTATTACAAACGCAAAAGAAACCCGGTCTGTCTGTTACCTTTACACGCTTAAAATATCCGATCGTTATGAAATACCACCAATAGGTAGCCTGGGACGGAGAGTCGGACATAGGCTACTTTTCATCTGGATATTTACATAAAAAATGATGAATTATAGAATACACGCAGACGAACTCACGGGTTACAACTGCTAATACTAATTAAATAAAACACAACAAATCGACACTTTACACCAAAGAAATACACGAGCATAAACTTCCAGAAACTCAAAACACCAAATTATCTACACGATAAAGCAGAAACTCCGCTTCAATTCATAAAACGGCATCAGCGAATTGATCCGAACTTTTCAAATTTTAATTAGCTAGAACTTTTTTGCTGACGGTATCCGATGTTGGCTGAAAAGAAGCCATTACTGTCGGTGCCATGCGCCTTTTGTTTCAGCAAAGCGTGTCACTTCTTAGGCTTTTCAGTTTCAGTACCTTATGTGGGTTTGAGGATCTTAGAGCACTGAAAACTGGGAGTACTGTATGTGTGAAGAGAAGAAAACTGGTTTATGTGGCACTACTTCAAGTACTTGTTCGTTGTGTGCTCGGTAATTGAAACACTGGCTTTGAGTTTCCAAAGCTTTTTGCTGTTTTTTAGTTTCTTCTTCTTATCATGGACAAAGTTAATTATACATTTCAGGTTGCCATTACTTTTTGTTCACACACTCTTTTTATTTTCGCGTTCGTTATGGAGTTTTCCGGGAAATATAGGTATAACCTTTTCTAGAAATCTCTGCGCTGCAAGTATCTAGGTAAAATAAGCGGCAGCTAACACTTTCCGTGAGTCCACTTCTTGACCTCTGCCAACCTATCAATTAAAGAGATATTAGAAAACTGCCTAGGAAGCTCATTTGATTCCCAGACTATAAAGTTACCTTAGAATTGGCACTACAAAGTTCTAAACCAACTTTTAATACACGTTTACCGTCGTCACCAAAACACGTGTCAACTTCACCTACCTACATAACAAGATAATCCCCCTCCTTCCCCTGTACCCTCATCTACGAGAAACTATAACACTCATTATAACTTCCACATTATAAGGCACAAGTTTAAAATGTCGTTTACTAGCGGAGCTCAGCCGGCTCGCTCTAACTTAAATTTAAGTTGCAACTTAGAACTATAGCTTAAAGTAGGCAAGTTTCAATTTACAGTTTAAGAGTTTTTATAGGGTTCATTATGGTCCTTAATGCAGTGTTCAGAGTTAAGAACGCTATCGTAAACTCTTTATTAAGAGGATCATAGCAGGGTAAAAACCACTTCAGACATTATTTTGACTAATGTTTGACTAGTGGTTTTAGAAGCGGTGTTCAGAAGAATTACATTCGTTTCACGATAACGCACTAACTTTACTGATAATAAAAGACAGATTTAAGCTCATAATATTGTCATATCCAACCTAATCTCGGTCTGTTCTAAGGTTAGACTACGATTACAACTAAATAAACCGATGTTGATGGGTAGAACTCTTTTGGTAGGTATATACCAGGTCAAAAAATAAAGAGTGAGTGGGCTTCTCAACCCGGAAAATTAAAAACTTTTCAGTGAAGTAGCCGCGGGCACAGCTGGTAAAGAAAATATTTATAATATTAATCAGCTTTTAAAAAGCCATGAATATTTAACCATATTTTAATTCACATTATCAGATTCGTCGTAAAATGAAATATGGTAGAAGTAGGTAAATATGAATATCAAACGCATTTGACTGCACCTGTTAATTCATAAGTCTTTGCTTGCATACGGCTTATGTGCGGAATCATCATCTACCTGGCCTTTTCCCAATTATGTTGGGGTAGGCTTCGAGTCTAACTGGATGCAGCTGAACACCAGTATATTACATGGAGCGACTGCCTATGTACGGAATCTCGCTGTTAATTTATCACGATCCGTACAGTTTCGGCTTGAATTGAGGCGACTTTTGTAAGCAAATTTTATAAAAATTACTTATATTAATACGTGTTAAAACAATTCGGTTAAGAAACCATTAAAAATAACTTTTGCTTCCTTTCAAAGAGGTGTGAATGTAAGTGTGCATACGTCAGAGGTAACTGCAGCCGCCGACACGCGCTGACGGCTGCCGTTACCTCTGCTGCTGACGCGTGCTGCTCGTATGTATGAACACTACTTCATCATATTGTTTATGCAACTAGGTACTCAAATGAAACAAAAGTTAGCTTTCTCTCGGTTTTTTGCCAAATACTCCCAGCAATGTGGGCGCAGGGGGCACATATACTAATCTACTGCTAAGAAAATCCAGTAGCATTATCTCCCGGTCTAGAAATCTATCCCTAACTTCAGGTCATCCCGGGCCCCCAGATTATTCATGGAGGAGCCATTCAAACTTAAATTGAATATTTTACTCCTCAATTCATTTTACTTTTTCAACTCCAGCTTAAACACTTTATTTCAGTTGTTAACACCTGGTTCCGTGAAAAGGGCAGACTGAAACTGAAAATTTCTGGGAAATCGAAAAAGTTGCGAAAAACATTTCAATGTATTTTTATATAAATGAAGGATTTCATTCGTTAAGCTAATTCGCAAGCTTTAGTTAATGCTTTACAATTGTATTACGTCGGTTCACTGCACTTATGATAAAAAATAAACTATCATTTCATATTTCTGAAAATCGATTGAAATTAACAGAGATAAAATCACGTTTAAGTTTTTTTAAATATTATTTATCAATCGGTATAATTTACCCAAGCAGATATAAGTAAAGTCAGGGAAATTAATTATTCATCAATTTACTGTCCGTATAGGCAGTCATAACTGCCATTATCGGACAGTTGTATGAACTGGCATAAGGCGTGTCAATTTGATAAACAAATAGTTTCCCTGGTTGTACATAATAATATGAAATTATGGCAAAAGAACAACATGTTCCTTGAAATATACACCAAGTTTTATTTGCATGATGCCAATTTTGATACAGAACACAGTAAAATCACGATCACACACAACTCCCTACCTTGTAACCATTCGAGTCCCTCTCATGCGACTGACATCAAAAGAACGTTCCTATTTCAGTACTAATCCTGAGAATCGAGGTATTTCTTCAAACGTAGGAGTTGAGTGAGCATATTAACTGACGAACAACGGAATCAGCCGACCTTAGTAATACTCGTATGCTTACTGACGATACGAAATATAGAAAAGTGGTTGTGTGTTGTGAGTTTCAAGATCAGAATTTATTGGCTTTTCTACGTGTTTGAAGTCGTTATAGATTTGTTATTTGAAGTGTATTGAAACTGCTGAAGCCTCTTTCATTAGTAGTACTTAGTAAAAGAGGTTCATTCGCAAGGGCAGTTCGAATATTAGTAGCGGAGAGCAGTTATTATCCGGGGCGGTATTATATACTTGGGACTTCCACTGTTAGTGCAGTATGGCATTGAGTTGAAAACAAAGTTAGATTTTGCTTTGTAGCGCGTCTTCTTTGTGACTTGTGTTACAGTCTTTTTTGTGACCTCATCATAATTAGGCTATAATGTTCCCACTGATGGGACACGAGCCTCCTCTCTGTGAGAGGGAGTGGACCATAGTCAGTCACGCAGGCCCAGTGCGGGTTGATGGATGTCACATGTCTTCCAATTTTTTGGCTCTAGAACATGTTTACTCACAATGCGATGTTTTCCTTCCCTGTTTTGAGAGCAGTGGTGATGAAATTAAATCACAAAGTAAAGTGCCTGCCTGTGTTCGAACTTACGACTTAAAACTCGTAAGTCGGGGCCGATACCATTGGGCTACCACTTCTTCTTCACTTCTTCTTCTTGTTCTTTCTTTCTGAAACTTGATGTGTCATATTATCACGGCATGTGTATCCTATTTCTATACATTATGAGAAAACTGGAAAAATATAGCAACTTTGCCCCTATTGTGGGCAGCTGGTAGGCAGTCCTTGTTGATGGAAAAATTCTGTTTAAACGCCAGAGACTGTTTTTAAAACACACCTAAAGCAATAAAAATAATAGTTACTCCAGATCTACGTGCTTACGTTGTAAAATGCAATTTTATTAATGCGTTTTGTCGCAACATCTGGCGAGTGCCGCGGAGGCAGACTTTTGGCCCAAGGGTGTCTGTTCCGGCGCGGTCGGAAGTCTGCGCGACAATGCACTACTGCACAAAAGCATTAAATTATATATATTGGCGTAGAAGGTATATTCCGTGAAACATTCGTATATAGACGCAGGTTGCAGAACGAGCGCTGGAAAGTATTCTTTTTAAAAGAATTGTGTCCTAGGAAATTACAGGCACCGAGATAAACATTTCTAATTTTTGAAGGTATGCACCATATCTGTTAAATTCAGGTTATTGTAGGTACCATCATAAGCCTGATTGTAAACGTAGTGTTTTCATTGCAATTAATTGAACATTATTTGATAACAATCTACCGAATCGCTTGACAGCTGACACTAAAAAACCTTTCTCGTACCGTATTTTGTATAAAAACACGTTTAAAACGATCCCCCAAATATCCAAAGCAGCTCAGCGAAGATCCTCAGTATCAGATTACGAGATGTTCAATAAAAGAACGATTTTTTTATCGATACTCAATCTAGGGATCGGCAACAATCGTTTAGCAGTCGATTAGACTCGGCTGCTGTTAACGGCGGATCGTGTTATGTAGATTTCAGGAGCAAATTTGTAGTGGTCTCAAATTGTATTGGAATTCCTACTGGGATATCCTAGTTACTGGTGTGTTGTTTATGTGAAACTGAGAGTTAAAATTATGAGCTTTTAGTCTATGTGGATAAAACGCGCAGGTACCTAAAAACATACGAGAGAGAGATCGATAAAGTGTCTTATAATAGGTCTTTACCTATGAAATTGCCTTTTTGTATGAAAAATTTAAAGGAATTTTTTTCATGTATTTTTTATTTGTATTAATCGAAGTAATCACCAATGCAATCAATGCATCTTTGCCAACGCAGTGGCAGTTTATTGATGCCCTTCTTAAAGAAATCAGCTGGACGGGAGGCAACAAATTCTTCAAAGGCATTTTGTACTGCCTCTCGGGTATTGAATTTTTTTCCCGCCAAGAAGTTATCCAAATTCTGGAAAAAGTAGTAGTCTGTAGGCGCAAGGTCTAGTGAGTAGGGCGGATGACGGAGAGCTTCCAAGCCCAGTTCTTGCAACTTGGAGACCGTCTGCTGTGCAGTATGAGGTCGCGCGTTGTCGTGCAGGAGCAGCGGAGACGAGCGATTGACCAATGTTGGTTGGAGATGTGCCAGCTTCTCCATCATTGTGTTCAGTCCTTCACAGTACACATCTGCAGTAATGCTCACCCCGTTTGGTAAGAAGCTGTGATGAATCACACCCGCGCTAAACCATCACTTTTCTAGGGGTAAGTTTTCGTTTAGGGCATTGTTTAGGTGCTGAACCAGGATCCAACCAACTTGCTGAGCAATTGCGGTTATCAAACAGAATCCATTTTTCATCGCAGGTAACAATGCGATTCAAAATTTCTTCATTTGTGTGTCTGTTGAGCAGTGCAAGGCACGTCTCGACGCGTACTTCGCGCTGGCGATCATTGAGTTCGTGGGGCACCCATTTGTCAAGCTTTTTTACCTTGCCAATTTGACGCAAATTGACCAATATTGTTTTGACGCTAACGTCGAAAGCTGCTGCTAATTCAGCCGTAGATTGTGTATCATCAGCTTCCACAATCGCCTTTAATTCGTCACTGTCGATCAAAGTCTTCGGACGACCGCGAGGTTCATTTTTCAGGTCGAAACCAGAACGGAAGCGAGCAAACCAATAACAATGGTGCGTTGGTTTGTAGTATTAGCTCCGTAAACGTCGTTGATGTTGCGTGCCGCTTGTGCCGCGTTACTGCCACGACGGTACTCATATTCCATAATTACTCGAATTTTTAACGTATCCATGATAACGAAAAAGATTGAAATGCGATGAAAATGTAACACTAATCAATAAACAAATGACTACTTTTGGAAACAAAATTCCATGTTTTTAAAATAAAATTAATTTGAAATTAGAATTCTTAGCCAAACAAAAATTATTTTGATTTGAAATGGCCAGCATTGCAGAACGGCAATTTCATAGGTAAAGACCAAATATTAATTTGTTTATATTACCTTAGGTAACAAATGTGTTCACAAATTTCTGTGCTTTATAATAATAATAATAATAATTTATTTTCTCAATAAATTACCTCAAAATTTGTACACTAACAATAAATGGCTAATAGACATACAATAATTAAAAACCCTGACTTCTAAACTAGGTTTATGTACCTGTATCTTAGAAGCCAGTGAACCTTCGAAGTTGGATTGCAGTATAAGCCACTTACGTTATACCTAGATAGGACACAAAGTACGGACAATAATCCATCATGTCAAATTCAATAATGATACAATAAGTAAAAAAATAACCATTAGAATTCATAAATAAAATCAGAATAATAAACATAAACAAAAAAAAAAACAAAAATTGAATTAAATTAAAATAACACTAAAAATTAACTTGAAATTAAATTAAAATTAATTCAAAAGTAAATTGAAATTAAATTAAATTGAAATTAAAATTTGAATTAAACAAAAAATAAATTTTATCAACAACATTCCATGGATAACATAAGTCTCTCGTGTTTAGATGTCAGCAATATGTATCTATGTATGTATATTATGTATGTAAATTATGGGTAAGCGAGAGCGGACTAAATGTTTATGTATGTATAATTTCCTAATAAAAGATCTTCAGTATTGCGATAAGTTAGCTTAAACAGATATTCCTGTAGCTTTGCTTTGCACTGATGTTTGGTATTGTCAAATATTTTTAATACTTTATTAAGCTGGTTATAAAGTTTTGTACTGGTGACATAATAGTGTCGCTTAGCAAAGGAGGTTCTATGCGCCTCTCGAGGAAAAACTGTGTGTTTAATTCTGCCTGTTGGCTCTGAGGAAGGACGAGATGAGTGCTTACGAAGCATCGATTGAAGGACATACAGCTGTCTGACTGTTAAAACTTTAGTTTCCGCGTAAAGTTGTACCGTTGGAAATCTACGGGGCCGAGAGAGTATAACCTTCAGGACAGCTCTCTGTGCTCAAAAACTGTACTAAACTTTAACTGTAATAGGTATATTTAGTAATATAAATACCTAAACCAATTATTCCAAACCATAGAGATGGCCAGATGATAGCACATAATTTACCCTCAACGAGAATCCTAACTAATTAGGTCACTTTTTATCATTGCCGAAGTCACACGTTAGCTTCGTGATTGATTAATCTACTGAGGGCCTTCGGCAGACTGCGATAGGCTAAGTTGATTTATTGCCGCTATCCCTTATTGGGATATGTTCCAGAACATTCCAGAGTCAATTAAAGTATTAGCTTCCACGAGTTGAATGAAAGATATTAAATATATAGTCGACCTTGTAATTGCTTTATAATCCTAAGGTTTAATGTCACTTGCACGTCTTAAAACTAGTTGTTTATAAGTACGACAGTTTGATAGTTTCAACTTTAATGAAGTTTCGAACCCAAGTGGAAAGGTCGAACCTCGTAAAGTGGGGCTACCTCGACGGTACGGCAGCGAGGACTGGATGTGGAGCTGAGTCACAAACTATGTTCCAGCTCGTATCCTGCCCTCTGTGTCCCAAAACATGCAGCCAAAGTGACCTATGCGCTGCCACCGATAATACTGTAGAAGTGGCAAAGTTTAGGGCTAACACAATTTGAATAACTGTCGTGCCAGCGACATGAAGAAGTGAAGTTTCAATTAAGTGGAAATTACTGTCAAAAGTGATTAAACTTACGTGATCCACTAACCACCTGGCACACCCTGAATAGCACACATGCTAAGTGGCTAATATTTTAACAATAATATGAGCTTCTCATAAAGTTTGAGCATTTACGAGGGAAGGAAAAATATTAGGTCATCCCACTTCCAGTGTCATATTTTTTATTTCCAATATTTATGTATTGCGCAATGGTATGCAATAGTTAATACATGTGTTGTCTTGTACAATCATGTTAGTTTAATTTGGTGTGTTGTATTGTCAAGACGTGCATTGATTTAAAATGGAAGATTTAAAAAATCTATTAATGTAGTGGAGCAACGTATATTTCTAAAGTTTTGTGCTTTACTCAACTACTCTGGAGGAGTTGCGCACGACTTACTGGTAAAGTGTGTTGGTCGTAACGCCTTAAATAAAAGAACCGTACAGCGATGGCTTGAAATGTACAAACAAGTAAGAACCACAGCTGAAGATGAGCCGCGAGCACCTCGATCATTATCATCGACTAGATTAGAAGCAAGGGACAAAATCAAGGAAGCACTTCGTCAGTCACGTAGGGTCAGTGTCAGTGATCTCTCCACTCAACTTAACATTCCTCATTCCACTATACATAGAGTACTCACGGAGGATTTATGTCTGGTCAATAAAAGTGCAGTGTGGGTGCCCCACACTCTGAACACGGATCAGAAGGAGTTTCGTTATGAAACTGCGCGTAGCCATTTATCTTGGTATCGCCGTAAGAAAAATATACTTAATAGATTCATATGCCTTGATGAAACTTGGGTCGAATTTTATACTCCTCGTCAAAGACATCAGTCACGATGTTGGGTGGAACCGGGCACTTCAGCTGAACATTTACCACGTGCAGAGCTACATGAACGAAAAATACTACTAATAGTAGCTATGGATGTCAGAGGCATTGCTTTTTGGAGAACTTATGATGAAAATACAACTATGACTGGAGAGCGATATAAGTCATTTTTAGAAGAAAATATTCCTATTTGGGCAGACGAACATCATATAAGGAGTCCTATAATTTTACATGATAACGCCAGACCGCACAAATCAAAAATAGTTCAGAATTTAATTGAAGATAAAGGATGGATTGAAATTATTCAGCCGCCATATTCCCCGGATATGAATCCTTGTGATTTCAATTGTTTTGGCCATGTGAAGAGGAAATTGTCGGGTACTCGATACAATAGCAAAAAGGAGTTACATATTAAACTAAAGAGCATTATTGATGAATTAAATGAAAGTGGTACTTTAAATGGTGTTCAAGATTTGCCAGCAGTCTGGGAGCGAGTGATTAATAGTGGTGGAGATTATTGATTAGTGTCACAAGGTTATATAGTATAGTAGTCAGTTTTTGTAAAATAATAATAATAAAAAAATATGACACTGGAAGTGGGATGACCTAATAATATAAATACGAGTATTAGAACGGTGATGGAAAATGTTCGATATTTCTTTATCCAACGCTATCTCGGTAACATTTTTTTCATCGATTAGACACTGCTGTTGGTAACTACTGATCCTGTTATGTAGATAACAACAGATTCAGGTCGCTGGTAATGTGAAATCTATGAGGTGCGTCGATTGCTGTTCCTAGTTACTGGTTTTAAAGCTGTGGGGATGAAATGTAATCGAACATCGAAAGCGTAATCGTTAAAACCAAAATTGTCTTGTTACTGTAAACCTTCTTAGGTTTTTATGCAACAAGCAAAGTATTGGAAATTACTATTATAATAAATAGGGACTTCCAGAAATTCAAAGTTGGAGGTTAGATGGGGCTTATTTTCATAGTCACACTAAATTTTGTATTGGAGTGGTTGGGGTCATGCGCTTGGTAAATAAAAAAAAATCGTTTCTTTGTGAACGTGGTTTAATATGATGAGACCCTATATACTTGTACATATAATTATTCGTTTATTTATCTATTTCCTTATCTATCTGTTACATGTTTAAATATTTCTTAAAATATAAAAAAATAAGTACCTACTTAGATATAAAAAACATTTAAAAATATAAAAAAAAAATAGTGATCCGCCGATGTCAGGAGCAGGGCCAGCTACCAGTGGTTAGGGCTCCAGGACAGGAACCTTCTCACAATGCGAGCCTTATCGAGGAGTACTGACTTTTGAATCAGGCCCTCAATCCAATCGCCTAATGAGAACCTCAACAGTTGATCGAGGCTCTCAGCCATCAGGACATTGGCCGATACGACAAATCGGCACAATGACAGTCGAGCTCACATTCCATATTGCGTCCTCACGGCGGCAATCGGCGGCGGCGATCTCTCGGGTCCGGCCCTGGTCCAGGCCATGGTACGGAGCAAGAGTGCATGGGAAACCGTCACCTCCTTTTGCGAAGCAGTAATGCTTGCGAAGGAGGAGGCGGAACGCGTGAGGGAGAGGCAATATTTGCGCCCTCACGACCCTAGTCGCCGCAGGAGACGCCCTGGGCGTCGGGAGTTAATAGCTTACTCTCGGCCACCGTAGGCGCGGGCTTGCGGACGGCGAGCAATGGGCAGTTCGCCGTTCGGTAAGGACCAGGCCCGGGCCGACGGCGCATTGTGTTCTACGCGCGCCTCAAAGAGATGTCAGCGGCAACTGACGGGGTCCGCTGGGGCCGATGTTTGCCAGGGTCGCGGGTTGTTCGAAAGAGTTCCCGTGGCCCGTCCTGTCCTTCATATATATTATTATTATTATTTATTTATTTAAACTTTTCGCACAAAAGATACAAAGGCGGATACTATTTTAAGACTGTGAGTGTTGTATGTTTCTTCTAAGTTTCAACCCTTAAATCTGCTATATTTCACTAAAATAAGCACCAGACCATAACTCCCTTACCAAACAATTGTACGCCACTGATCCAAAACCAAACAAGGGGAAGTCTTCACCAAGTTATCGAATTAATTAGGTAGGCATATTGACGGCAGAATATATACTGAACATGCTTACGGTACAATTATGTATTAACTTGTACTGGCTGTTGTAATTAGTAGGTACACTGTTTTAGTTTTATTAGGATACAATCGGTTATAACAGAGGATAATTGATATAATATTGTATAGGATGAAGGAGAACCTCTTCAAGTTTATAATAGAGGGTGGTTATTTTGTAAAGGATATCCATTGTTCAATTATCATTTAAGAGGTCTTTAATCGGTATCATTATAACTCATAATAAGCGTGTCTGCCACGAACGGTGGTTAAGCTACCTATAGGTTTTATATTATAATCTTAGGGGCGCTACACACTTGATTGGGTCGACACATTCAAGCAATTACTCATATTCGTCTTACGAGTATTAGTGTTGATATATCAAAACCCATCACCTCCGTGAAATTTCGCTAGCTAATTTAATGTGACCCTTTATATTGGAAAATTAAACAATATCCTCCTATTTTTAAGGTGGTTCAATTATAAAATAGCTGCCGATGAGTGCTCATTAATATTGACGTCTTCTGAAGATTCTAATAAAAATCCCAGACACAAAGCAAAATAAATTAATATAAAATGTCGACAAAGAAAAGTAATTACTTATTCAACAAATTAGTTCACACTCAACAAAACACATTTTTAATTAACAATAAATTAAACATTTTATCCTCGCGAGGTTATGCAATATTAATAAATTAGGGACAAACAGAGATAAAATATGCCACTGCGACAGTTTGACCCCTAGGCCTTTGGGGCAGTATATTCAATTAGGTGGGTACTTGCTGGATTTAGGCCCGTGGACCTTTGCTTATCTAATTTGTGTGCGAAAAGTTTATAAAAAAATTTAATATTATCTATAATATCTATGAAAAATGGTAAAAGTATGAATGCAGAGGGAATGATAATATTTTTAATTTTCTCTTTTGCATATTTTCAACAAGAGAATAGGTTGCTAATGTACGTATTTTCAGAGAGTTTAAGTTGCCTACCTTTTAGAAAGGTGCAATGTAGTGATACCTATTTTATATAAGTTTCGCAGTGGAATAACGCGGTTCGACCGACCCCAGCATATACTTAAAGATATTCGCCACAAACTTGTTGTACAAAATAGGCGTGGATGCTGTAAGCTGATGTAAAATCCTGAATTTCATTACGTATTTCGGAACATCCCGTCGAATCAGCTGATATGTCGTCTGTCAAAATCTAGTCGAGCAGAGTGGTTAAAAGGACATGTGATGGTTTTACAGATTATTTTCAGTGTTATGATTCGAGATTCTTGCCTCGGGTTCATCTCCAATATTATTATATTATTAGAAATAGAAGAAAGAAACTTCGTTGCGGAGTTTGGGAGAACAATGAGGTCACACAGACAGACACGAAATGCAACTTCAATTTATAATATTTAAGAAATTTGTTCCAGCAGACCTGTGAAACGAGAAGTGAGAAAGAAATGTAGACATTATGTATAGATGAAAAAATTCTCCCATTCTGCGGTAGAAAGTTCACCCAGACAACCGGACGGAAGTGAGAGGCTATTATTACATAAGCTGTCGAAGTAAGCCGATAATTATTCAAGACTTATCAACGTTTTTCAGGCCAGTTGTATGTAAAAACTAAATGCGAAATAGTAGCCAAGTCCATTGTTCATGCAAGTTGACTTGGCACTTAAAATAATTGGGGGTCTAAATAGGTGCCAAATGTAGCTACTAAACTGCTTAACTACTAAGGCCGACTAACAATGTTGCCAACGAGAAAAACTCAAATCACGTTTTGTTAACATTAAAAACCAATGCTCGCGTAAAAACCGTGGAAAAATAAGATGCTTCTTAAAACAGTTGACGATGTTAGTAGCAGTTTTTGTTGATGACGATGATTGAAAAGTAATTAGCTATAGTTTCTATGTATTCATGTCATGTTAAGGCGAAACCGTACGGTAGCCCACGTTTTTTGCAATTTGCAGGTAAACATCAGGTTGTATGTTGATCTAATCCCTTTGTAAAATTTCTATATTTATGTCTGTAATTTATATGATTTACATACACAATAAATAGTATTCTATTCTATTATATTCTATTCTAAATCTGATTCGCGGCCATATCAAATATTTATTTATAGAATCATGATTATGGAAATCATGAATACAACTCCTTAAATCAAAATCAAAAGTCATTTATTCAAACTAGGCTGAGAATCAGTACTTTTCGAATGTCAAAATTACAAAAGACAGTCCCCCAAAACGTCCGCCCTTCACCACTTCCTAGTGCTTTCGCTGAGAAGAACAAGTGGCACAAAAAACTCCCCAGCAGCACAGCTGTCTGTTCAGTTTGAAAATACTTGAATGAATACAGTACAAGGTATGCAAAGTAATTAATATTACAAGACACAGAACACTAAATTAAATTATTTGCTGTATGTCAGCTAGCCACGCCAATATACCAACATATACAAGAAAAACTATACGTACTCAAGCAAAAAAATAATATATCAAAATTAAAAATGTAAACAAAAACTTACAATCTAAATAAAAGCCTCCAGGTAGGTATAAAGGGCGTGACCGCTTACATATTAATGCAATGCTGGGTTCTGTTTACATAGCTGTCACTTGAATTCACAAATGATAAACTAGGACCATCGAAGTAAACGAAATAAACAAGTTATTACTAATGACAACAATAAAACCATGGTCAGCAAAACGACCAGTCACCACAAGAAGCACCCGTTCACGAGCATAAGCTTAAGTATGAATTGGCCTCAAATATCATGATGTCATGAAATAGCCATTCAATAGGGTATTATGAAGTTACAGAGTTGTATTGAAATGCAAAAAACGTAAGTAAATTTTAATTTCGCGGGCCTGTTAGCGCTTCCCCCTTAATGGAACTACTTACATAACAAAAAGAAAACGCTCACAATAATGAAAAAAAGGCAATCAATTTTACACGCTTCCTCAATTAATTAAATACCCAAGAAAAGACCACACACACACAACGAACTCATGACGCAACTCATACTTCAATCTCTTTATGACGTCACAGCCATGACGTCATATCGTGAACAAAGCACGTTCAGCCTAGCTCATGGAGTTGAATTTAATCTGGTCTTAGCTGGCACTCATCATCTATGCTCTTAATGAATTTGAAGCACACTCGCTTGGGTAACAGATGTCGGGCGAAGCTGGATGTGGCAGAGGGAATTGTAATGGAATATGTGTTAGGGTTCGTGTTGAATAGTTTCTTGAGTGTAATCATATTAAATGTAGTAGTTGAAAAGGAATTTTAATTAAATAGATCCGGGATATTTGCATTGTTTGTTACACTGAAAAACAACGTCAATTTGCTGTGGTATAGCCATTTCAAACAACTGTCAAGAATGGCCGTTGTGATTTCAATATACTGACAATTCAAGTTGGTAGGTTGATAAACAATTAATTTCCCTAACTTTACCTTTTTTTTTTTTTTTGTTTCGGGGTGGAAAATCCTCATGGATGTCCGCCGCCCTGGGGCGGGCGGCGGGGTCTGTCAGACTCTTGCTGACTAAAAACCACCCCGGTGTTCCCTCTCTCACCTACGCCGGGGGTCGCGGGAACGAACGATACTTCCGCAACCCCCGGCTGGTGCTGGCCCGCTCCTGAGGGCCTCCTCGTGTCAGGGGGGGGAGAGAGGTGTTAAACTCCCCCCGCGACGTCTAAGAGGGGCGCGCGTGGAACACTACGCGCCGCCGCCTCGGGTCCTGATGTGTGGCGGCGACGGACGTCCCCAAGTCCGTCGCCCCTGGACCCATTTAGGGGGGCTGGAAGAGGGCGTTGTCCGCCCTCCGCCGACGCCCGGTGCGCCTGCTGCGGGCCGGGTGAGGGGACGAGATCTCCCTCTCCCTTTCCGCAGCCTCCTTCTGCGAGACGACTGTTTCGCAGAAGGAAACCACCGCGTCTCAGGACTCCTCGCTGCCGACCATAGACTCGACCACGGCCGGCAGTGATAGGTCACTGCCTACTCCTGAGATGAGGGCACGGCGTGGCTCCTCCCAAGCGGCACACTCTGCCAGCGTATGCCGCGCCGTGTCCTCCCGGCAGTCGACGCAGTGGTGACACCGGGCGTCCGGCTCCCTGTTTATGCGACACAGGTACTTCCCGAAGCAACCATGCCCCGAGAGCACCTGCGTCACCCGAATGGACAGGGAGCCGTGTCTCCTCCCGAGCCAGCGCTCGAGCACCGGCCGAATCGCCTCGATGGTGTCGAGGCCGGCGGTAGGGCGTAAAAGCCTGTCCCGCCATTCCGCCACCAGGACCTTGCGGAGCTGAGACCGACGCAGCTCCCAGTGTCGCTGCATCGGTCGCTCGCCCCGCGCCCTCATTTCCTCGCGCCACCGATACAGTGACGCGAGTACTTTCGCCTAGATCCCTAACTTTGCCTAACATAAGGTAAGTAACTGGCCTACAACTAAAGCAATTAAGTTAAGGTATCCGCTCTAAAAATATCAAATGACCTGTATAATAGTCACGTGTTTCAATTTCGTTATAAACCAAAAAGGCAAAGTGAACATCTGTAACGATTATTATTAAATTCTCGAGTATTTTAAAATGAGAAGTTTTATTTAAAACTATAATTCGTTTCACCAGTAAATATGTGTGTAATTTAGACGTCTATCATTCCTGCATGTCTGTAGTGGTTACTCACGTGCAGACAACAAAGGAGAAAGGAAGACTCCATAGTTTCCTGAGCCCAGGCGGGCCAGGTGTTAACTATATCAAACTAGCCTTATTTGTAAGAGGATATAATAACAAGGCCTCACTGAAAATTTGGTGAAATTTGGCCAAGTTATATGAAGTATTAGTAAAAGTGAGTATATTATAGCATTGTAGTTTTTTGATGTTATTTGCTATATATTTTTGAATGGCTTCGGTTGTGTAATGGTTTTATGTATAGAGTGCATGTAGATAGCCTCCATGTGTGACGTGTCGAAGATCTGACGCGTTTGACACGCCCAGGACAGTATCTACATCCAATATCCTGTACTTAGAAGCAGTAGGTACAGACGCCAGCACATCAAGCTACCCGAAACTGTCAAACTTTCCCAAACAACTTTGAACCTTATACTTTAGCGATAAAGTTAAAAATATATTAAGGAAATTTGACAGATTGTAGCAGCGTGGCGTGCTGGCGTCTGTACCTACCTTTTAAAAAAGGGAGAAGAGGAAGTAAAATAAAATACCAATATATATTCATCTTCAATAATTATGAAAATATCGTCTAAGAATTGTGCAGGAGGTACGATATTTTCTTGGTATCTACATTTCAACTAGTTAACTGCTGGGCTCAGTATTTCCCATCTCTACGTATTGAATTATTGTTAACGTGTTAGTAGATAAGTAATTTCCTCAATTATTTTGAAATGGATCTAATATCCTAGTAAGTTGGAAAGTACCCTATATCGCCCGTTATAAACTAAAGACTAAAAACGTGTATGTGAATGACACTGATTACTAGCACGTTGCCTGTCCGTGCATTATATATAATGCATTTTTGGCTGCTGCTGTGACGTCCGTGCTTTATTTGTAATGCACGGTATTCTAGCTGTCACGTCCGTGCATTAAAAATATTGCAATGCTGAAATTCAGTAAATTCAGAAGTTTTATTGGAAATCATTTGTATATGCTTCGTAAGTACATAAAATTAAACAGTTTGGCCGAAAAAATAATTGGACGTCACGACAACCTTATCCAAAATACTCTGGACAGGCAACGTGCTAGACATTCATTACAGACTGATACTCAACTAAAGGTCTCAAGTTATCGTTGAGCCCTTGACGTTTATCTACCGCTTAATATTTATGCCTGTAATATCTGTGTGGCATGGACTGGTATTTAATAAAATTGAGAATATCCAAAACTCAACGCAAATAACTCAATGGTGCACATTATCCAAACCCCAGCACTCTAATTGCGTAACACAGTATCAATCATAATCTGAATAATCTTGAAGAATATTACTTATCCATTGCTTTATAGACTTATACGAAAATTTTGTCTACTCAACAACGTAAATAACGCAATAAAATTTATTGCGCAGACAAATTTTAATACTACTGTTAGTGTGTTACGCAATTACCCCCATGGATCGAAATGCTGGAAGTCATGGAGGTAGGAATTTGCCCACCAGTGAGATGGTACAGGCTGGCAGTAACCAGTAACCAACGTTGAAAGCAGCAAATCCCTTTGATATTGGAGGTGTCTTTAGGGCGAAGACTTTCCATCTAAAGGGCCGTAGGTCGTGGCATGTTTGTCAACCTTTTACGCAGAAGAGGCTATATTAATAGATGAAGGCAAAGTGCCGAGAAATATACCCCGCAGTCGGTTATTTCAACCTATTTGTGTCGACATCAAAACCATGTCAGTTTCTCTCCTATACGAACAGAATAAACACATCATCTATACCAAACACGCCGGGATCCCATGCGTGATGTTTTTGTGTGAACTACGTGTGGCGGTTCACGCTAGACATGTTTGCTTGCCATGTCGCTAGTACGTATTCTGTGCGTGGTTTGTTCGCTAGATCTGTTTTTGCATGACTGTACCTACTTTTATTTTACGTACGTCGAATTGGTTGGGTTAGATTGGCAGTGGTTAGGAATTTCGGTGTTGGAACCGTGCTTTGTACGTTTCGTTTGTAGACTTAAAATTCAACTTTATTTTTGAAACCGCATTGGGCCTTGCGCTTATTACGTACATAGATTTAAGCTTTTGTATGGGTTTTACTAGAAAAAAAGATATTGGTAGGATTTATTAAAAAACCAAACATCACCTGTAGGTATCATTCAGAAAAATATGTTCAATGAATTGCGTTACCATAAAAATGCAGTTTAAAATTTCAACATTGGGCATATGTTCCAATAAACGAGGGTATAACGTTTCGCAACTGACTACCCTGACCTTTTCATAAGTAATTAATGTAATTTTGACGTTAAAAATCTATTACAACGGAATAAAATACATAATCAGCTAATAATCTTCCCACTGCTGGGACACACGCCTCCTCTCTGTGAGAGGGAGTGGGTCGTAATCCATCACGCGGGCCCAGTAGGGGTCTTTCTTCGAATTTATGGTTCTAGGACATGCCGGTTTCCTCACGATGTTTTCCTTCACCGTTTGAGAGCAGTGGTGATGAAATAATTTACAAAAATTAAAGCACCTCTCTGAGTTCGAACCTACGACCTACAACTCGTAATTCTGGGCCGCCACTGCTCTCACGGAACAAAATAAATTCACGAAACTAATTCAAGCGACATCTACAGATAAGTACCAATTCAACATTAATTCAATTTCCATGACCATCCCAAAGGAACTCGATTCCATTGTATACTCAGCCATTTTCTTCAAAGATAATAAATTACCTGCCATTCAATAAAATACTGTTTCTATGAAAAGCGCCCACACACTGGAGTTATTGTCTTTAATAAAGTGCTCTTGAAGCGCGCTGTGGATCCGGTCGTCGTCAAACTCATTACTGTCCTCTTCACCGACTTGGGAGACCTCTTCCTAGAAAATGTACTGTTAAGTATTGTGTAACGAGACTTGAGGGCAAATATTTTATTAGGTAACCCTTTTTCGTTTTGTCGATTTTATTATATTTTTATGTTTATAATTAAATTGAGAAATCAAGTGCGGTTTTTCTAATGTATAATTAGACTGAAACGTTATTTTTCTTTTTTAAGAACAGCCTGGTGATATAGTTTGTGGAAAAATCTGTAAAAATACATTTTAGTCCATGTGTAAGCCAAAATCTCACCGCTGAAAACCTATGCTTTTATCGTCAACAAGATCATGTAAGACGTCCGATGCTGATCAACATCATCAAAACAACTGCTATACCTAATGGCTCTTGTACTTCAGATAAACGGTGCCTTCCAATTTACTTCTCTGTACATTTCCATATAATTTGTCGTAAGAAGTCGGTTAATGTTTCCGCTTGCCAAGATGGCGGCATTGCGCGATGCTGTTTATCTCGTCGCAGCTGTTAGCAGCAAAGACGCTTACTGACGCCTCACTCGGTACTCTCGTGTATGGTTGGCAGTAAAAATCGCTACATTAATTTTAAAAAACCTGAATGAGAGCTAGAAAATATGGCAGAGACCAACAGTGGGATAACATAGGTAAAAAAAGGTTATATTTTTATTGACTAACAATTGGTCTATTCTGTAAAAATCTCAGCGTGAAAACTTAAGTGAAGTTAGCTGGTAATAGTGTCAGTGTGCATTAGATGAAATGACAGCTGATTTCAAGCTCAATTCATAAAAATTTTTACGAAGAAATTTTTTGAAGATTTTTTTGAAGTTTCAATTATCAGACAAATTGTCAATGAAACCATAATAAATGATTTTATTTCTGTAAGTAGGTTGCTCAAACTATTTTAAAAACTAGATGAGGTCGGCGTTTCCTATCTGACTACTCTGAGAAGACAGGCCGAAACAAACTGAGAGGTCACAGTCTCTTTTAAAGTCTAGACATAATCTTATTTAGATCATGTGAAAACCATGTAGATCCATGTTTAAGATGGTCTTTACAGGAAAGAACCACGAAGATTGAGTGTACCTGTCCAGTCAGTGCACGCATTTGTCAGAAATCGTGGAGATCAACTCAAACCTTAAGAAGCTCAACGATTCGGCGAACAATACCAAAAAAGGGACATTTGAGTAGGCCACATAAATTACTCACTTTCACAAAAAACTGCCAGAAGATGACAAAAACTAACAGAACAGAGAGAAAAAAAATACCCACAGAGTCTTCACTCTCACAATAATTAAAATAATAGGTACTTTGAACTCGAGGTTGACATGTTTTGTTATAAATTGTGGTCCAACTGCTTTTCTTGCTGACTGTACCACCCTGTTTTGTTTTAGAACATAATTTGTTTGGTATTCATTCCGGGTAATGTGATTATACCATTGTGACCGCGAGTTATTGTCAAGACGCTGTGAATTTACGCTAAAATGCATATATTGTTAAATCACTGCGTCTACGTTTTAATCGGATAAAGTAAAATACCTATTTTATGAATAGTTACTGAGTTTGTGATAGAACTGGACACTCAGGGACATTAATACTATACAGGGTGGCCGGGCATCGACGCGCTATTATTAGTATTATTAAAACTTTCGTCGGTTATTGAAAAGAAATTAGCTGTTCCTCACA
Organism: Eremobia ochroleuca; assembly: GCA_949629135.1. Taxonomy (NCBI): domain Eukaryota; kingdom Metazoa; phylum Arthropoda; class Insecta; order Lepidoptera; family Noctuidae; genus Eremobia; species Eremobia ochroleuca. The sequence continues at coordinate 19,997,336 of OX451394.1, forward strand.
TTTTGACCTCGTAGATATTGCACTTTTAACATCTGATTTTTTTTTAAATTACCGATTGCGTAACACACTATGAGTAGCGTTTACGTTAGCACTGCGTTATTTACGTCGTTGAGCAGACAAATGTTTCGAACATATGGATTCAGCACCCTAATCGCACCTCGATTAGGGTGCTGAATCCACGGTAGCAGGTCGATGTCCTGCCACCCTGTGTATTGGCTCATTTTCTATAGAGGCAGGAATAAACCTACTTACCCTGATAACTGATCCTAATAGTGGTTTTTCTTGTTTCAGAAACATTGCCAGTCGCGCTAAGATTGGGTAAGTAATATCACTCTTTCATGTTATTTTCTATTCGGCACACTATCGTCTTTCGAAATACTTGATGTATTAAATAGCAGTCATTGTTGTGGCAAGGCCGTGAGATAGCTGTCGAACTGATACTATAGTACGTATGTGAGCCGAATCAACAGAAAAAGTTTTTGTTATTTATTTCTGGAATTGACATAAATCGGAAAATGCCCGCTATAAATGTGCAGTAGTTGTAGAGATTCAGCGCTGTAATGCGCGGATACAATCCACCGAAGTAAAAAATATTAGAATGGCTTATAAATATTGGTCAGAAGGCCAATTCCCGTTACTAAAAACGTTCAAAATCCAGTTGCAATCTCATTTCGGCGTCAAACAATGTCAACAACTTGTCAATGATGTAGAGAAATTGAGTATTACAGAGTGACAAATTAAACCAGAGATCAGACTGTGAAAGTTCTTAAAATTACAAGAATTGCCCCTCTGATTAGTGTGTGTAAAAGTGCAAATGCAGTTGCGTTCATAGGAGATCTCCTGTTTCGTAGAAATAAAACTAAGTAGCGAACCAACATCGTTCAATCATTTTAAAAACTGTCGCTACACGACCGATATATGAACCACGTCCTTTCTTTTATAGAAACACATTTTAAAGAAAAACACCTTAGAAAACACGTACGAAACATGTTGCTAAATAAATAAAAGTTCTAATCAATGTGTAAAACGACGATTTCCGTCCAAAGGGCGACGTCGCTGGGGTGGCGGCAGACGGGGAGGCAATCAGGAAGTTGGATGGAATTACATATCAACGTACGATATTAATGTTATTTCTACGAATTTTTAAATATGCTTAGGTGGTACAAAATGTCGCAAATGTTTAGGATAATTCACAAGCCAGGTCATAAAAATAGCAGCATTACGAGAGAGCTGATCCAAGTTAGAAGAATTTTTGAATAAAAATTCTCGAGTATCAAAATGAAAGAATCTCAGATGAAGGATTGCAACCGTAACACAATATCATAAAAAGTGGAGTTTCTTCTCAAAGGGAAATGCAAGGAATTCAGACAAATTGTTATAGTTAAGAAGAGATGATGAAATCTTTGACACAATTTAATTTAATATAAATCACAATCCATCATCCTGCTACCAATCTCATAAATACCACAATTTCAAACATGTCGCGCCAGCACGGCGGTAAATACCGGTCCGTCCGGGTGAATACCGGGCATGGTTCCTAAGAGACGTTGATACCCGTTTAATTTACTAAGGAAAATGCAGCACGGCGCCCTAACGCTCTTTATGGGATTGCTTGTAAAACCTTCCTTGAGCAGAGACATTTTCTTTTAAGAAAGAAAGAAAGAAAAACGAAAAATGTGCTACTAAAGCTTTCTACAAGACGAACTTGGGCGCTCTGCTTTCCATCTTGATGGTCTTGTTAAAGATTTTTAAATTGCGCTAATTGTTTCTTTCTTAATGATTAGGTACCTATAAACGCAGCTAAATGGAACCTTAAAAATGCTAGATTGAATTTATGCTCTTTTATGAACCTAAGAAGAAGAAGGAAGTTGTTGAAAGGAGTTCTTTGCAACTTCATAATATTTGTTATACGTTCATCTTATTTGCAGAGCCCACTCTATACATGAATTATTATGTTCGACAAAAGTTGGTATGTTTGCCAAAGGTATTTCAGCAAAAGGATCGCCAAACAGAAGAAAATCACTTGACAAATATCAGAAAATATTTGCAAAGGAATTCTAATTTAACAAAGGTAGAGTAAATAAAAATGGGTATAATTTACTCGAAAAGGGTCTGGAATTTCTGATGAATTCGACCAATGTTAATTTTGACGTGAATTGAGTTTTCATTATCAACAAAAAACCGCAAAAAACACGTGATTGACGTACCAAATTGAAAGTAACCTTTTGTAACACCAGTTCCTTCTATCATGCAGAAAATGAAACGTTTTCTCAATACATTTTACTTTAAAAGGACAACAAAAATACTCGAGATATCGAAACTTAACATAATGCATGTAAAATTCAGGCGTTATGTTACATTTTACACGCTGGCCGATTGCCAAACGGTCCGCCATTTTATTATCTGCCAATATTTTCATTCGGTGCCGGTACAGCGCCAAAATTTGTAATATAAATAGACGAAGATTTTAATATTTATATTGCACAATATGGGTTTTTTATTGTGTCATTGATTTATTGAAAGAGATGTGAAAATGTTCTGGGAATCAATTAGAAGTTATTGATTCTGTTGATTAAGCGATTTTATTCCATAAGCGATTTTTCTCGCAACTTGTGTCGCCGGCCACATCCCGTAACGTTGCTTGACATCGTCAAGGCATTTTTAACGAACGAATCGAACAGTATGACATCAATTACGAATCGTCAAGTATGAAATATTAAGTTGTAGATGTCGAATGTCATGGTATCTTAGGGTGCTGATGAATGTCTTTTCAATGCTTGATTTTGAAGGGAGGCTAAAAAATATAATTGTGCAGAAAGGTATTCATAGTTATTTATATAAGTACTTGACGCAATGAACGACTAATAGACAAGTATGGAAGAAAAATACATGTTGTGCCGTCCTGAAATAAATTAGGGATAAGAGGAGGAGAATGATAATGATACTTGACGCAATGAACTTGTTGAATTGTGCCAGTGAATATTAAGACTAATGTATGCAAAGAAATCTACTAGACATAACCATTCACACATTATAGAGAAATATGTTACGCAATTTTACTTACAATGAAGCTATAATGGTTCTGAAACACTGATAGAGCGACTGGTGTTTCTATACAGGTGGCAGACATTACTATCGTTCCCAGCACTTAGAATGGCATACGTTATTACTGTCGTCCCTAACTATAATTCCGCTTGCTGCCTTCCCCATTTAATTTTGAAAATTCCTTAACTAAATGCTGCACTCTTAAACTTTTAAGTAGTTACTGCAAAAAGGTTTCGTTTTATAAAAGACAAAAAAAAGGTAACTGTTTTTACCAGTGGAGACCTACCCAGCTCAGAGGGTTTTTGAGCAAGCTTATTCAGTGCGAAAAGGTGGTAGCTGAGCATGAGGATAGAATACCGAAAATATATTTTAAAGTTTCAGATAGGAGCCCCCTTGGTCAGGAGACTACTTTCAGATTTCCAAAAAGGGCCAAAAATATAGTGATCTTCAGAGCCGTTGATTTTCATATGATCGTGTGCGGCCTAACCCATAATGACTCAAATAGGCAAATCTGACGAAAAAATTGTGGGCTTTCCCCGAATCTGACGACTTTGAAAATTTAAATTTAGACCATTCTTAAAAGGATATTCAGGGCAAATGAAAATGATTAATTAAGGAAAGATTTTCGAAAATTCATCCCCAAAAAGGTTTAAATAGGAGACCGAAGTTCTTATGGGAGTGCATCATTTTTACCGATGGTTAATCCCATCGGGCGCACGGTTTGTACCTTAGAATTCTCTAGACTCCATATTTTCGTCTTCTAAACCCTACCCCCACTAAGGCTACTTCTCTCCAATACCGGCAGTACATTAGCGGTATTATGCGACATGTCACCGGCAGTGACCGTGGCATGCTTGGGCGCGGTCCAACACCATGTTCGCTCAATTATGTGCATAAGTTACGTCACCCATTATGTGATCTCATTGCCAACAGTATGACAGGTCAAGACTGCTGTGACGTGGTTTGTGTCTACGTCATGTTGCAGATACTACCCCGCAGTTGTAACTGTACAAGGATATTTTAACTCTTGAATGACATTAACTGGGCGTTGTTGGTATATATTTCTGTGAAATAGTATTGAAAAAAACAAGATGGCGTCGTTAATTCGAATTTTTGCCACGCGTCAAAAAAAAAAAAGAAAAAGATCGTTGTGCAGTAACAACTGCGGGGGGGTAATTGCGTAACACACTTAAAATGACAATTGATCGCATTTTCTTTTAGTTTGACGGTTCAGTCACATTTATTTATTTAAATTTTTCGCACACTTCTCATTCGCATAGGCATTCTCTACCAGTCAACCAAGGGTGGTGAAGAGATTAGATGGCAGGTGCTTTGGTTGACACGACGATGATAAAAAAAAAACACTAGACAAATACATAAATAGGTTATAAACACATACATACGATTTACTATAATACACATTCATTGCGTTATATAAGTTGTTAGGCAGACTAATTTATTACACCTATGAAGTAATGGATTAGATATACCTTTTAAATCACTCGGTTCGTGATTGAAGCTGTGTTACGCATAGTACATAGAGATGCACGTGGCCCATTCGGGGGTGCTTAGTAAAGAAACCAGTAAAAATTGTGGTAGGTATATTCTTATTGCGGAAGACCTAATAAAAACTACCTATATTTTCCAAAACCATAAGGTAGACTGGCGAATTATTGAAGATGCTGATCAATGCAATTACACTGGGCCGCTATGAAAGCGGGTCGGTTACAAAAAATGCGATGACTTTAAAAAAAATATGAGCAATCTTTGTAAAATAAAAACTTAATTAAACTTTATTTCATTCCGAAATAATTGCTTTTTGATGATTGTATTAAAAACCATAAATAAAACATAAAGATGACTTTTCAAATTTTAGCAACTTTTAAACTATTTGTTTTACTTTTCTTTCTGTTTATAAATATGGAATTTCTTGTGCAAAGTCATAATTCTGATAAAATTCAATTAAAACATTCCACTAACCTCTGGAGAGTGTACCAGAATTCTAACAATGTTTGAAGACGGGAGCAGTCAGAATTATCCAGGGAGAACTGTTGGTGTGTCGCTATTAACTGTTCAAAGAGTGCTCCAGCGAATTAGCTAATTGAAGAGACAGGAACCAATATTCTCAGACCAGGGACAGGCCGAACAAGGTGCACGACAGCGCGGGAGGATCGATATATGGTGTCGATAATGTTGAGAAATCGATTTCAAACAGCTGTTGAAGGCAAAAATCACCTTCTTCGTGCTTGAGGAAGGAATCCGAGCACGTGTACAGTGACGCGTCGTCTTGCTGAAGCAAACTTGAAGCCATTTAGACCTGCATATAGTCTAAAACTCGAAACGCCGCATCGAAATTCACATGAATTAGGTCAGACTGGTCAAGAGTAATGTTTTCGGACGAGACGAGGTTCATGCTACACACACACGATGGGAGGCAAACAGTCTACAGAAGACCAGGCGAGCGCTATAACCTAGCTTGCATTGACGAGAAAGTCTTGCCATTGCCGGCGGAGGCTCCATACACGTGTGTGCTAGAATTTCTTACGAAAGCCGCACCGTGCTAGTGGTAATAGAAAATGGCAGAAAGATACGTGAATTAAATCTTAAATGAGTATGTTGGCCCATTTTTACTAAACATGGGCTAGAACGCCATCTTCATGCAAGATAACGCTCGTCTCATACAGCTCGGACAGTGTTTGTCTACCTTGAAGATGACGCGATCACACGTATCGAGTGGTCAGCACGCAGCCCAGACTTGAACCCCATCGACATGCCTAGGACAAACTCTGACAACGTGTACGCCAGCGAATATTCCCCTCCAATCCCGCTTCGTGAACTGAAAGAAGCACTGATAGAGAAATGGGAGAATATTCCTACTCATATTAACAGCTCGTGGTGGAAATACAAAATACTAAAATGTGTAAAAATAGCATATTAAATACCGTAGCACATTTTCCAAATCTAGTGATAATGGTAATTTTTACTTAACTTACTTTTATGCAAAATAAACTTCATAATCTTGAGCTTTTATTACATTGGTTTAGGTACTATAAAATATTTTGGAAGTTATTAAGGTTATTGTTACCGATTCGCTTTTTTTGGCGCTCAATGTAGAAAAGGCATACGCAGAGGCAAAATAAGAGACTGGTCAATATATTTTATAACACATTTGCTCGTAAAAGGTCTCTTATTGCACCAATTTCAATATCGTAATGTATCTCATTACGTACTTGTGCGTAATTGTAATGTAAAGCGCACGGTTTATCAAGATGCTCCGTCTAAAACGAACAGTACTTTTTTAAATCTTAGCAAAGAGTTTTTATGTCAGAAAAGTGGTCAACATTTTATCAATAAAATTAACTTTGGCAGATAAAATATAATAAATAAACATTTAATTCTTTAATTTAATTAATTTTGACAGTTAATTACAACCATTTCTCTGTAACAAAAACACAAAAGTATTAATTTACTTTATTAGTAATACTGGCTGTTTTTTGTGCCTTTGCCATAAACAAAAGACGCTGATGCGCGCGCATCGCTAATTTGTGAAAAAGTAAAAATTATTCCGCGCGCTTTTTCTTTTCGCTGTATTGATTTTATTAGAAAATGTCGTCAAGTAATGATGAATTTATTAATTTATTAAGATTTATTCGTATAAGAAAGTCCGAGTTTTATTTATTTCCTCACAAATGTGTTATAAAACGTCGTATGACATACGTGCGGTTTGATAATTACAGCCTCTGCTTTCTTATAGCCCTCACCTACGGCTCGGGCTAGCAATATCGCCTCAGCTGTAATTTTCAACTTACCGCACTTATATTATAATGTACTATTATTTCACGTAAACCTACATGGGCACTTATCAAACATCACAAGCAGGGTGCATGGTTCCAACTCCCCGTTCCCTAAGGAGAAGAGCCGGCAAAAAAATTCACGGTTACCATTAGTTATAATTGGCTTTTAACAATGTTTTCAAACTACAGCGTTAATAGGTATGGAAAGACAGTTTAGGCCTATTAACAAGTACAAGGTATTCAACAAAATATACTAAAGTTATAAGTTCAAATCCCAACACACCCCTTTTTTACCACCTAAAAGGTGTAAAAAACCTTCGCAAAAACGACAACTTTACCTAACACACTGGGTCATCGAACGGAAACAACTCACACTTCATGGAGACAATAACTTCAATCAGAAGAGTGCTATATTATGTCGCGCCGTACCTACCCCTATATTATGTCGTGTCATTTCGTGTCACTCCCATAACCAACGCCGTGCTTATGGGAAACTCGTACGATGTAGTTCAGCTATGGGGAGGAAGTTTCTAAGTCTTCTTTTACTTTTAACTTTTGATGGTTTGCGAAGTTTGTGTTCACTGTAGTTTTATCTTAGGAGTTGCTAAGTTAATAAGACTACTAAGACTGAGTGAATGGGAAAAGGAAGTTGTGTTTTTATGGACGGGTAGATTCGTAGTCAACTATCAGCTAAAAAAAGAATAAAACGTACAAGACCATTATCCATAGTTAATTCAATGAAGTATTCATCGTATTGGTATACTTTTTAACATTTAGATATCGTGTTGTTTTTTAACCTAGAAGGACTACAATGCTTAAGAGCCAATTCATGAAAAAAACAACTAAGTAGGTACTGGAGCCGTCTAGACCAATTGTCAGATTTTTAAAGGTTTCGAGCACTTTTGTCTGAAGATCGTTCGATTGCAATTATACAGAAGTACTAAGTTATTGGATAGACGAAGACCAAAGTATTCGAAGTTCTGTTTGAGGTCAAGAACAGCAATTATTTGGATTAATAGTTTATACGAACTGGAGGCAAACCGTCTTCTTTTAGTTGATGTTTAAATAATGTTAATGGTGTTAGTTCGAGTGTGTTCTTCAATCTGAAACTGCTTTAGTATTTAAATAAATATGTGTTTATGGTTTGATCTACATCCGTCAAATTAAAAATGCATAATGATCAACTCTGTACTGTCTGTGACTCCGTGTGTTGGATTTTTTTTCTATTTTACGAATAAAAAGTGTGTACCTATGTGTGTAGGTAGTCCTTGCTGCTGTCCGGTTTTATTAATTCGATAGTTTACATACGGAATTTTAAAAACATTTTTATAACTGGTGTTCATTACTATCATTCTTTTGAAGAACTTAATACTCATTAGACCGGTTTTAATCTGCAGCAGGCATATGAAGTATATTTAAAAGTCTATGAAAGAGCGATTCCTTTATTCAATAAAAATGAAAACACTTGAGGGTTTCATCCCGTTCGCCATGGGAACCTGTACACGAGGCTTAGGCTGCTTTTCCACCAGAGCTGTGCTTTGCAGCTATACAGCTAGGCTGTGAGGATGAACACTACGAAACTATGTGACCGTTTCCACTAATGCTAAGCTATGTAGCGGAGCGAGTAAGATATGCTATGTAGATGCGCTGCCGCGAGGTAGCTATTCGAGGTAGATGCGCAGCTCGAGCAGATCATGATCATGACATGCTCCCCTTGAGGCAAGGGGAGCGTGTCTACTTTCGGTGACAAACGCGCGCCTACTTTAGGTACTCTGCTCTGCACATAGCTCCACCGCTCGCGCATGGATGCGTGAGTGCTTCCATCCGTAGCACGCATCCATACACGCATCCTTCCATATTAAAAACATAGCTTAGTTGAACCCGTTTCCACCAGTGCTATGCTATGTGGACCAATGAATATGATTGGTGGATATCAAACGCATCAATAGCAACGTAGGCTGGTGGAAAAGCAGCATTACGTCCGGTATTGGGTGGTAAAAGAGTGGTTTAACCCTTTACCGCATAGGAAACCATATATGGTTTGACATGTTTACAGTTTATTTTACTTTAAAAAAATAAAAAAACTAGCGTATAAATCCTAATGGGGTTTGTTTTTCTTATCATTAGCAATAATAAAACACAACTATTTTGTCTATCATCACATACCACTTGGAAATAAAAAATAAATAAATAAAAAATACACTAAAATTAATTCTTAAGCTTTAATAAAGACATTAATATAAAAAAAAAAAATTGTCACTTATTTAATATATCATGCAGTAAAGGGTTAAATATTTTTGTACTGTCACATTTTCGCACATCGCAATGTCCCACATTTACCCACATATATTTTTGAAACTGTTCGACTTTCTTTATTTTGTCGTGTTCATGTTATAAGCAGTAACATATAACTTCCTATAGTACCTATTACTCATACCTCACACCTATATTCCCTAAAGGGGTTGGCAGAGTTGTACCCTAAGGTTCACCCACATCTCGCCAGTAATGTTATTACTTACCATTTTTTTTGTTGTTTTGTTTTGTTGTTTAGCCTATAATGTCGCACTGCTGGGAAAAGGCCTCCCCCAAGTACTACCATTTATGTGGGAGTATTTCCTTAATATGTATTTTGAACTATTGTAGTATTGTATACATTAATTTGTATCTGTGTAGATATTATGTTAAATCATTTTACATTAAATATGGCCGTTGTGTTGAACTCAAATCTCGTTTATCAGAAATATTACTGACAATGGCTTATAAACGATACTTTGTTCTCGAAACAGTAATTAGTAGCGTTTATTAATGATGATCTCGGAGTGAGCTTATCGAACATTTTAAGCCATTACCAATTGCCCATTACGTGGCTTGATTGGATTTTAATTATGTTGTTATGTGTCTTTGTTTATGATCGTTCGACGAAAACATATTTGACGTTATTTATAGGAAAATATTGGTAAGCGAATGAAATAGAATACAAAAGTTGTTTAAGGGAATTGGTTTGTATTAATGATCCTATAGGTTTTATACAGTTAATATTTTCTGGTTTCTCAGAGGAATATCAAAACTTTCAGTCAGTCGTTTTTCGCCAGTAAGTGACTGGTCTTTTCTTTGTTGCGTAACTTCTATTATCAGGATACAACTATTACTTTGATAAACCAATCTTGACTATTTCCTTTATGAACACCATAGAAAATCTATTCATCGAGTAAACAAAAAAAAAAAAAAAACAAAAAGTTTGAAATCCACATCCCGAGTACGAAAATATATCAAAAAAAAAAATTTCCGGTGTCAAAAATAAGCAGTAAGCAGCTTATCTGTTGGAAGCAGTCATCAGCTTCAACCAAACGAAACAGGTCAATAGTAATCACAAGCAGTGGAGCAGAAACCAGTAACTATCTGCAGTCTTTTAAACCCGTTCCTTTATTGGTATACGTACCGGAACCGATATCACATCCATACAGGAAACATAAACGTAACGTTTTATCTTTATGGGACTCTTTGGCCGTTAGATGGGACGCCACTGTGGTATTGTAAGAAACGTTTGAAATGTATTTTAGAGGCAGAAACTTTGCTGTAACATCATTGCTTTTTTTTTTTTTCTATTTTGTTCAAAATACCTTTTAACACGTCAAAAATAAATTTAATTTTAAAACGAATTGAGTTCGGTATCAGACTAGTCTGAGAAAATGACCAATAGGTTCAGACATAATCTTGATCAGTCCATATGAGAATCATGCAGATGAGTGTTTAATATTGTCTTTTGAGGTATGAACAACTCAGATGTTTAATTAGTAGTAACTGTTGGCGAACGGCATATGCGACGTAAGGTCGAGCGTTATCGTGTAGTAAAACTACATTGACTCGTCTTCGTCGTTTTTTCTTGATAGCAGCAGATAGTTTGGTGGGCTTGGTTGTATCAGCGTTTATAGTTTCATTGTATAATAGTTCATAAAACAGCATGCCTTGCGCGTCCCAGAAACAGCAAAGCAAACTTTTAAGCGGTTCTTTTGACTCAGCTTCGGTTGAGTTGGTGGCGTTTCATCTCGAAGCAGCCAAAAAGCACGACGTGTATCGTTCTCGTAACGCATCCATGATTCATCTCCAGTAATCAGATCAGACGAAAACTCTTTACGTCGGGGTCGCAGCAAAAGTGATTGACAGATAGCGACACGGACTGCACGACTGGCGTCTGTAAGGATGTGCGGTACCCGCCGAGCCAAAACTTTTCGATACCCAAGTTCATGCAGATGGTATTCCACGGCGCGGTGACTTCAGTTAAGTGCTTCCGCTAATTCACGACTGGTAGAATCCGGATTCGACTGCAGTTTGCGGCGTAAATTGTCATCATTCACTGCGGGTGGTCGTCCTGAGCGTGGCTGACTTTCCAGGCTCCTGTCTCCTGATTTCAAACAGTCAAACTATCGGGATACCGTCGCATGGCTTGTTGATATTGTAGTGTTGATATTGTCAGCCGCAGCCCGCCCACTGTGGCCTAACAAGTACTCGTATAAGTATAGTGTTCGAGCTTGTCGCTCCTCCATTTTGCTTCAAACTGACTGAACCAATCGCGAAGGCGGCTTTATATGCCATCACGAGTATCTAGAATGTTCTACAACATTCTAGAATATTATCGAAAACAATGAGCTTGAAAAAGGAAATGTATAGTTTTGTAGAGTGTCTCATTACTTTTATCCAACCCAATATTAGGGGAACGCAAGCTTATACAATTCAAGACATGAGGAGACCCACATTTAAAAGTATCAAGGCTAGGCAAGGGGCAGATCATGGAGATTGGTGAAGATATTGCACAGACATACGGGGAAGGGTCATGTGATGCAATGTAGGAGATGCTTATGTGTGTTGTATTTACATTTGCATTTGTAACGAGTCTACATAGAGCTCTGATGAAGTAGCAAGTAATTTATTTAGACTGACGTTTGGACGGCAGTACTAACGTGACAGTTTTTTATTGTGCAGTGTCACGCATAGTCCAGGTACTTAACTCGCTATTTAATTGATGCTAATGTTAATCTGCCTTTGGTGATAATGAACACCTGAAAGCAACTTATGAATTATTTGATCTAAGTTTGCTAACTACGAACTCCATCATTTTTGCTCATTCGTAACAAATCCTTTGTCACTTCGCCATTAAGTGACGCGGCATTATCGAAGTTTCGAGACAGCCGCACACAATTCGTTGTCACCCAAAACTTTCGGCGTTCCTTTTCCGCTTTACTGAAAAAAGGAAAAGTTTTTGATCCTCCGGCAATTTATTATTTTTTGCGTTTAAACTGTTTAAATTTTGTTATAATTGTAAAGGTGTATGTTTATCTATATGTCTCTTCATAAACACATATAATATGTTTACTCGTTTCTTTAGAGAGGACATTTTACTTATTTATAGGTGCAAAGACTTACATACAACTATCTGTCCTGGTGTGTAGTATGTACTCATTCACCTACTCCCCATAATAAAAAGTTACTATACTATAACTATCAATCGTTCTAATGTTCTAGTCTCCCCTACATTCTCAGTTTGACAAAGTTGGCAATTGCAAGTAAGAAGAATATAAAAATTATTGAATGCAATAATTCGCAGCTTGAAAATGTTTAATAGAAAAATTCAATTAAAATCTTCCCAAGTTTCCCGACTCAAGGACGAAGCCTGGAGCAATGAGGCTCATATTTCCACATAAACCAATACAGGATTAAATTCAAACTGTACTGTAGTGAGCCGTTACCTTTTTGATAGTGTACTAACTATGAGATACGAAGCTATTTGTTTCTTTAAGCTGACTTTTACTGTATCGATAGAATTCACATGAATATTTAGAACCAATTTTTCTTTTAGTGCTTGACGTTTATAAATCTATCTTTAGGGCAACGCTTAGCCTAAATCATCGAGTTGATTTCCGCATAATATGACGTATTATTGGATTTGTCCTAAGTTTTGTTTGTCTGGGTTGTGGGTTAAAATCCGGGCAAGTACCATTGTGACTTTTTCAATTCATATGTCGATCCCTTCCACGTAAGTTGTTGTAACCCAATTTTACAGGAGAGCGTTTCAAAGATAATTTTGCCAAAAAAAATTGCACTTTTAAATTATTTTTTATAAAATTCAGTATGTGAATATTAGTTAGTAATAAAGTATTTCTAAATAGTAGTATTATTAGTATGTGAATATATATTTACATACTGAATTTTGTGGCTTACAACAACTTACGTGGGAGGCATCCACGTACTTCCTGAGTTTATCGTGAACTGTCATCGGTGAAGGAAAAACATCGTCAGGTGGACTATAGTAATATAAGTCTGAAATCGACAACCCATCGAGCAAGCGTGATGATCAATGCTCGTGTCTTCTCTTTATGAGAAGAGGCCTTTGCCAATGGGACATTAATAGGCTGATATTATTTTTATTGTTTTGGTTAACAAAACATACTGCACATTAAGTTTTCGACAAAGTTCTGCTTTGTAGGACGTCGTCTCAATCAATCGTACCTGTTTGATAGTAGGTATTTTTCTATGTAAAGCTATATTCTACCATGACGTTTAATACATACAAAATTTTGCATATTTTGTTTAGTATCCTTGCCAAATGTTGTTCAAATTAATTAAATATGGCTGAGGGTACATTTTGTAATCTTTTTCATAATTTTCTTAGTATTTTTCTTTCTTTAATACAGACATTAGTGACGTTTATTCCATGACGTAATATAGTTCTGCAGTTTTATTACGTCAAAGCGACAATGTAAGTGATGCAACTGCTTTATATGCAGTAAGCACGATTGCTGAGATGCAGGATTGATGTCTCACTGGGTTCGCTGTTTATACTGCATTATACTTAGAAATGTCACTAATGTACTAAATGATTGAAACATTTTCAGTTGTTTTACATAAATAATAACTTACATTAAAGTAGCTCTTATATTTATATCTGCTAACACAATCAGCTTTGAAACTGTTCTACGAATTCGAAATCTTATTTACGAAAAGCAGTTTCATTTAATGTTAATTCAATTCTTTACAACTGTCGAGTGAAACAACGCCGGAAAAGCCGTTTGGATAAAAAAGCTCAAACAAAAGAACAGTCGCAAGAAAAATAGTTTCAAACTTTTCCCCTCTTACAAAGGGAAGACAAAAACAGTAAAAAAACAGCTTCTGACCGCTACATCACTATCATTTTAATAGCTATTAAGCAGCTGTCATTCTTATTTACGAAGATAAGGGATCTGACACACATGTTAAACAAACCTCCATCATTACTTGTGAATACACCCTCACGGCAGATCCGGGCATGAACCCGGAAAACTCACAAACTCATATTTACGGGTTTAAGGAGGAAATATTAATATTTTTTTCTCTTTAACTTCTTTTATTGCTTTACTTTGCTCTTTTACGGAATTTAATCCCCTGATGTTCGTTTTGATCAGGCGTTACGTTGGCTCAGTTCCTTATTATGAGGCTAGATAAAGTTTTAATTTATGGTTCATTATCATCTGCTTCCAATTTTCTTTGTCTGTTTTTTTTAAAGTAGACTATAGAATTTTTTTGAGCATATTTTATCCGAAAAATATGGGAAAAGTGTTTTTATTCAAGCATGATGTAAATTGGAGTTTATTTTCTCACATCTAAGGACAAAGCGATGTAAAAATTCCGCCTAGATATTAAGATATTTTATGGATATTTTTACTTGAATATTTGTGATCACATTGGCAGCTTGTAGTACATACGCCTGTACATCAAGCTACTACAATCTATCAAATTTCTTTAATAGATTTTCAACTTTATCGCGAAAGCGTTAGGTTCAAAGTTGAATGGGAACATTTGACAGTTTCGGGTAGCTTGATGTGCTGGCGTCTGTACGAAAAATGGTAGTTTTTTCTACTTTTTTTGTAAATCAACTTTTGTGAAACAAAAAGGCTTGTGAATTCGACTATTATGTTGGTAGCTCTCCCGAGTAAATTACTGGAGCGAATTCTACTAACGAGTTGTCACTGGATTTGACACCAGTTTTCGTGTCACATACGATTGTAATTTAATGTAAAATTAAATTACAATCGTCAAGTTTTACGTGTCCAGGTTTGATGTTAATTAGCTACTTTTTAAGTACACTTATCACATTATTGTTTTGAGGTAAAATAAGTTCTTCGCAACTGCTGGCATTTGTTTAAATTACATGATGGGCTGCTACACAGTCAATTGAATAATGAATCAGAATCCACAATGGTGTTCCAGAATATTATATTGTTGGTGTATTGGGGTCCTTAAATACTGTTATTTTATATATTTTTCTTGAGATATATTTCAGACAACGTTCGTTTAACCTTTCACATCTCCTGCGGTATAATTGCGTAACACACTATCAGTAGCAATTGGTGCCGTCATTGTTCCGAATTTGAATTGACGACCATTAAAATGAACATAGACTTTTACATACAAAAAAGCAGGGTGGCTCGATTTAGGGGTCCGGGAGTGTGTTAATATTTATTCACATGAAGCAAAAACCAGAGCCCAAGCATTCAATATTTATTCAAATTAGCACAAGACAAAAACGTCTTTGAGGAATAAAATTGCTTATGCATTAACTTTTTAAACAAAACTCGCAACTTTTTAACCTCAGAAGATTGATATCAATGACTTTACTACTTAAAACACGCACAAAAAAGGTTAAGAAATGGTATACTTATCGCTTTGGTTGCACGTATTTTCCACCCCATACATTTAATGGAATAAAAATGCAATAAAAGACAAAAAACAATTAATTATGTAACAGTTAGCGTGCAGACTGCATCGATCCGCGCCTTCATAATTCAGTGCTGGATTTTCCATTGACTCACTTCACGGTGACCATGAAAATGTACGAGATGGCGCGGTCGTAAACTTGGCGCTAAAAGTTCTCTTAATTGTATTAAGCGTCTACTAGTGTTGATTTTTAGATGTCGGAAACCTTTGTTCGATCCGTTTAAATGTATAATTTCAAACACACATTATATTTTCTTTGTATAACTTTGACGTTTGTATCTTTAGATATTTAGACTGATTTTTTTCTGCCAGTTACCCAATTAAACATTCTGTGCCATAACTATATACATGAATAGTTTTTATTTTTGTGTCTAGACATTCGACATTTTTTTTGTCTCGTATACAATTATATTATTTTGAATAACAACTAGATTTTTATCGGAACAAATGATATTTGAACAATTTTTTGCATTACAGATACTCGTACAAACAATCTGAATAGGATACGCTGCCGGTGTAATGACTACGTTATGTCTTGTCTCTGTTTGTTATTATGATTATTATTTTTTTATAAATATCATATGTAATTAAAGAAAGAATAATGCGTTTATTGGCATTACCGTAAAATAAATACACATTAAAACTATAAAAACAGAAAACAAAGATTATAATGCCTAAAGGGCCTCAGCTCAGCATAATGTCAGATGACAACACAGTGTGTATCACCTGACGCTGATTTTCAGCTGCAACCCACGAGTGCCATACGCTGGAATAACAAATACATAATTATTTTTATTTATTCTAGTAAGTTTTGTAGACTAAACAGTCTATCTACTCGTATTTTGTATTAAAATGAGTTTGAATATAGTAAAAATAAACTCATTCATTATTATTTTAAACGTCTAATTAACATTTCATGGAACTCGTGGCTGTTTTCGGGAATTCACGCTCGCGAAGCATAATAAGAATGTAGCAAACAGTTCCAAGAATCAGTTAATGGTGAAAAGGCGTCTTTTGTGATCGTTAAATTAAAGTATAACCTTTGGGAAACTGCCATTTTGTTTGATAATGAATTTGAACACGAATTTGTATACTTATACGATTATACGCTGCTTTGTATTTTGGAAACAACGTTTTCTTGGAGAACTTCTTATGAGTAAGTAGTAATAGTATCATAGAAGACTAAAATAAAGCAAACAGCAACCATAAAGTAAGCCTGAATGTATTATTTATTTGAACATTTCATGGACACCCCAAAACACATACTGTATTGATAACACCCGTACAGTAACGAATGGTACAATCACGACAAAAACATGTTTCGCTACCTTATTCACGGTATACGTGAAAACAAAAATATTTCTCGTTGTTCACCCTCTGACACTTACTGTTTTTAAGAATGAAAGGAGCTTTCAGCACATGTAATAAAGCTCAAATTGGAATAACTCATATTTGTTAATAGATTCGTATTGTTGAGAATAATATCGTTATAGTAATTTAATTTCAAGCGGATCTTATACAGTATTAATAAGACTTAAATTGGAATAACACAGACATAATTAAAGTATCCTTGTAATGTAATATAATACTTGTAGTCTAACTAGAACGTATATATTAGGTTTTACGTCGAATTTTCGTGAAATACAATATCTAATATGTTTGAAGCTTGGAAAATCTTTTGTTGAAATTGATTTGTGTACAATGGATATGGTTGAACACAGTAATAATTTGATTGATTTAAATACTGACTTTAATTGGTACGTTTTGGTTTGAACATATTGGGTAATGTGTATATAGATAAAAAAAATAAATATACCTGAAAATAAGACATACCTGAATCAGATAAGTGTTTTTGAATTATATAATATATAACCTAAGCGGACAAATGGATAGGCAGCCACATTACATTATACAAATGTAACGTCACTGCCTGTCCGTTTGTCCGCAAATAATAGAAATTTGTAAAAAGCCTAATTATTCACGTACAGAAACTATGAAAATTTCTCATCACTACATAGTATAAAACAAAGTCGCTTCTCGCTGTCTGTCCCTATGTATGCTTAGATCTTTAAAACTTCGCAACGGATTTTGATGCGGATTTTTTTAATAGATAGAGTAATTCAAGAGGAAGGTTTATATGTATAATAAATGCATAATATAGTAGAGAAACACTGATCATTTTAGGTTTCTAATGTGATGTCGTAAATAAACACATTTTTTTGCGCTTACATTACAAACGCTGGCTTAACCCTACGAGATAGATCAAAATAATGTACTACAGTATTGTACACCTTAAAAAGGTCTACAAAAAAGTCCGCGATGGCATATGTCTATCTCTTAGGGATAACTCACAATAACCATTTTTTATCCAATAGTTTTTAAGATAAATAATGGCTCTAAAATTATCAGTGTTTCTGTACTATATTATGCATGTATTATTTACATATAAACATTTCCTCTTGAATCACTCTATCTATTAAAAAAAACCGCATCAAAATCCGTTGCGTAGTTTTGAAATTCTAAGCATACATAGAGACAGACAGACAGCGGGAAGCGACTTTGTTTTATACTATGTAGTGATAGTGATCAGCATTGCAACCCGTGCGAAGCCGGGGCGGGTCGCTAGTTAATAATAATATAGTCTTTATTAGCAAAATAAAAGTTTAACACACATTAAAGTACACATAGTAGTCACTAGGGGCAATGAAAATTAACAAACAGAAATCGTGTGCGAGAGATAGTTAAAGTAAGTACAGTCAATACAGAATTATCATTATAATCATTACATCCGTAATCTGGTATGCTCATTTGCTCGACAGACATTAAGAATGTGTACAAGGAAACTGCCAGCCAATCAAATGGCAAAGGAGTGAGGAAGTCCTGCAAAATTGGTATGGGACTAGAAAAGTAATTCGTTGAGAAAATGGACGGAGACTGATTAGTGAGGAAGTTTCTTTGAGCGGAACGGTAATTGAGCAAAATGTTTATTTTGTACAAAACATAGTCCTGGCTGGATTGGTTAATACAATATTTTGTTGAAGAAAACGTCAATAAACGTTGTAATTCTGTGATGTCATGGGTACGTTCTCTTTTATAAGGCTAAGTTATGGTAACTCTAGCGATTTTATTACTAACAAGCTTCCTACCGCGGCTTCGCGCACGAGGTATGTCGATAAAAAGTTGCCTATGTTCTTTCGATCTCGATTACCGCGCCGGAACCTCTTAACCACGTGTTAAGAGGTTCCGGCGCGGTAATCGAGACACAATATAAGTTTTATTGTTATGACGACTATAGCCGTACAGTGTCCTTGAAAGTGTTAAAGCATCCCCATACCAAGTTTCATCAAAATTCGTCCAGCCGTTTCGGAGATTAGCCAAAACAAACAGACAGACTGACCGGCAGAACAAAAAAAAAAAAATTGTTGTAAGTACCGTCTAAGCTTTCATATGCATTTATTAAAAAGTAGTTATTTTGACATTACAAACAGACACTTCAATTTTATTTATTCGTATAGAAGACCAATGACAGAAAAAACTAAATATGCACAGACGCCAGCTCACCAAGCTACCCGAAACTGTCAAATTTTCCCAATCAACTTTGAACCTTATACTTTAGCGATAAAGTTGAATATCTATTAAAGAAAGACAGATTGTATTATCTTGATGTGCTGGCGTCTGTACATACCTACTAAATTTGATCAGCCGGTCGATTCTGTAAAACTCCCAACGTGAAATCATAAGTGAAGTGAGCTTGAAGTGAGCAGTGTCAATAGCGTTAATCCCTAATGACAGCTCACTTCCCGCTCACTTCACCTAAGTTCTCACGATGAGATTTTTACAGAATAGCTCTGCAGTTAACATCTACAAAAATATAACGTCATGTTCAGGTCCAATTTAATTCATTTTTCATCCACAAAGACGTAGAACAACATCATGACATTCTTTATTAAAATAAACAAAAAACGGAACTTCAGTTTCATCAAATCCAGCGCTGTGAAGTTATAAATTGAGATTTTCCCCCCAAAAAATATAATGTACAAAATCTCCCGTCTCTTCAGTGCGTTCGAAAAAATGAAGGTTGTAATTTAGCACGTCAGACGGCCGTGATGAAGTGACGTCACTGAAACGGGGTGAAAGGGGGTTGAGGGAATAAATAATTGATAATCTGTAGGTAGAATCTGTAGACTTTTGCTTGAGACTGTATTGCGTACGAGGTAACAATCAGAATATAAAATGGTTACATTTTATGTTCCGATTTTTACCTATTTATTTTCAAATATTTTATGCTTTTCATGATGAGTTTCTGTATTTTTGTCATAAACATCATCAAAGCCTTCACACCCTGTCACAGGTTAAAATGAATGTTAGAAAAGTCGCTGGCACACGTGTGATTTCGTCCTTCAAACGTGTACATACAACTTTATCCTTATCTGTAATTCATATGTTGTATAAAATGAAGAGTATTCTATCTATCTATCCTTTATGTACAAACCATTTTTGAATTAAAATAAATTAAGTCCATGATCAAATTAACACTTCCTAATCTATCAGAAACACGTCCATATACAACTTCAAACCAATATTATAATTCATTAACATCGTAAATTGGCAATTTTCTTCAAATATTTACAATCTCCATACCCTAAGAAAATTCTGAATATTGTTTCACAACTTAAGTTCCTATAGATTTTGGATCCAATCCCGAACGTATTATAAGAAAAGAAAATTGATTTCTTTTTACTTATGATTGAAGGGAAATTACTTTGAGGTCTGTTAAAATCCTTTTTATTTAAACACTCGAGGGCTGAAAGGTTTTTTGTGCCCCTTCTATATTTTTAGGGGAAGTTGATCCATTATTATGGATTTCAATTGTACATCATTTTATATCTACAGCAATTTTTTACTGGATAATTTAACAACTCATTTCAGGCCTAGGTACTGCGGAAAAAGGTCAGCGCAACATTTACACTCTTCATTGCATTAACATAGAAAGTTCAAGCGAATTACAGTAAATTCCCCATCACAACCTGACAAATAACCACCATCAGTGTCAGTAATTCGAAAACAAAACCAAGTCCGAGAGAATTGCAAGCGAATTGCACCAAAGTACCCCATTCGTACTCTGAACAAACTCTCCTGAACACTCTTTCGCCAATTTTCCCCTAGACTCCCCTGTGAGTAGGGTGCGGACACAATACGACATTGTATAACGCCGTATTTTGCTGTTTTTTTAGATACTTGAAAATTATTTGCAAATGTAAAGTAATAAAAACGTAAAATATAAGTTGGTACATACATTAACTCTGAAAAAAAAATAAAAAAAGTAAACAAAAAGTACACTGGACTTTTTTGGCAGCGTAGGATTAGAAATGGTAAATGATATTCCCTTCATTCGTACGTAACAAAGTGTTACATTAGTTTGTGAGTCACTAACAAGTGTAGTTATATTAATCTCGTGGCTAAATAATAACAGCCGCACAGGCCGATCGATCAGGTTAAGTTACGCTTGCCGCGGTTGGGCTGTGGATGGGTGACCATCTTTAAATACCGAGACTCCTCCGTGCCTCGGAAAGCACGTTAAGCCGTTGGCCGCGGCTGTCATTCGTACATCTTTGACAGTCGTTAGGAGTAGTCAGAAGCCCAAAAGTCTGACAACCGGTCTTACCAAGGAGTATCGTATTACCCAGTAACTGGGTTTTAGACGTCAGATAGGCAGTCGCCCCATGTAAAATACCGGTATTCAGTTAGACTGGAAGCTGACCCCAACAAAGTTGGGAAAAGGCTAGGCAGATGATGATATACGTGACTTTTAGCACCTACTAAAACTTACTGTGCTAAAACTTTGATCTATATTCTTCAAACAATACAAAGATTGTCAACAGTATATTTCAAGCCTAACTCTGAACGTCGAGTGACAAAAATATCAATAAAAATAAATGAAATCGTCTCGCCAGCGCCATGGGGGCTGACACCGCAGTTTACTTGTGCCGACGTGCGACGTGCACTGCTCTCTGACACATGTCGAGTAGAGACAGTCTCCCTCTTTTATTGTGGTGGTCGACAAAGACAAGATGTAGACTGACGTGATTCTTAGAATTCTGGAAACGTGTCGTGGGAGTTTAGTTTTGCATGTCATTTTAGGCTCGTACAGACAGGCACGACGCGATTCTGCGACATATATCCGTAGAACAATTTCTGTGGAAACAGGCGCGACAATTCACACAGGGGCGACCTGTCGCGCCGTAACATGGTTGCGCTGCGACTACAATAGGAACATTTTGATGGCGACGTGGCGATATTGCAGTAGCGGCCGCGATTAGCGTCGCTCTAGTGTGAAAGGTGTTGCGGCGCGATAATATCGCAGAATCGCCCGCGCCACGTCGCGCGACAAGTCGCGCCAGTATGCACGAGCCTTTAGTGTTTTTGAATTTTGTGTGTAGATTGGATGAGGAAGTGCCGTAAAAGCAGCGATTTGCTGTTCTTTTACCTCCATCAAAATCTAACAATGCTGTTCAACTTTTACACTTCAATCAATCTGCCTAGTCTTTTCCCGATGGTCACCCATCGACGAACTGACCGCGGCTAGCGTAGCTTAATCTTGGATCGACCAAGTGGCTGTTATTATTTAGCCACGATTCCTACTACGCGTTTTTCGCTTATACCTTTTAATTATTGAAAATGAATTCTTTCAATAGTCTACTTTGATTTAAAAATAAAAATAGGTGCAATTGAATCATTATGCTAACTCAAATATTGGAAACACTGATAAAGGAGATAAAGATCTAAAGGCATTACGAAAATGACATCTAGAACATGAAACCGTAAATCTTATAGAGTAGAAAGAAAAGCATCAAGTGTACGGAGTATTTTCTTGTCATTCAATAGCGTAGGAAAGCTATCACCGAATTAATGGCTGCTGCATTTTGCCATCAATTCTGCCATAGTAGTTTATTCTTGAGGTGTGTGGTGCAAGTGAAATAGGTAACGGAGGGATAGGCCACAATACGAAAGTACCGGTAAGTGTACGTATGCATGAAGAAAAAACTATTTGTATAATAATAACATTTTCAGCACTATTTAATGTTTGCTTGAATAACATGGACTGACACAATACCAAAATTGACACAACTACCCGTAAGTACCTAAAATGTAGACTAAACCATGATTGGAACTTTGTTATCGGGATAACATCGAAAACGCAATAAATAAAATTTACTAACAGACACGGTTTTTGGGTATCTTACAAAATTCTGACCGAGTTATCTGTACCAGTATTGAATTATTACATATGAAGAATATGGTAGAAAGGAGTTCCCACCAAACCAAAGAGCTTCCACGTACAAAACTTAACTAATTCCCAAAAACACCTTCATCTCTTCACTTAGACCACACTGCTAGCCGCAAAGGGAGGCTAGACCAGCGGAGGGGGTGTTTATAAAAGCTTCAATTAATTATAGCCCAGGTGAAGCGGTGCGAATAAGCATGAAGGATTTATATTTAACTGTGCAGGTTTTCAAGTCAAATTGATGAGGCGCCATCTTTGAATTCTTTTTATAAAATTGAACTCAAAAGGCTGATTCGAATTAACGACGGAAAAGCGAATGTTATCTGAATTTGTTACATGAAAGTTTATTCGTTTCTCTATTTAATCGCACACAATATTTTACTGTGGTTTAAGTTTAAACATAAATATAATACATGTTCATGTTTAAACTTGTGCAGTGGCGGACTAACCGGGGAGCGGAAGGGGCGGCCCGCCCCGGGCCTCCGGTCTTGGGGGGCCCCCAAAATCCCTCCGCGTTCCCCTGATCAAATCCTAAAGAAGACTTTAAAAATGTGCTTAGTACCTACATAATTTCATCAAGATATACTTCTTGACCATTTGCATCTCGGTTGCATCATGCGAGAGGAGTTTTTCGAGTTTCGAAAAACTCCTAAACTAATTAAAAATATCTTCGATGATGGGTCAAAAGCGACTTGTTAACCCAGTCGTGCTTTCAATAGATTAGAAAAATTTCCAAAGAAATCGATTTCACAGAAGTTATTTAGGAGTTCAGTAAATTGAAGGCACGAAAACACATATAACACGCTAAAAAAAATAAAAAATACTAATTTTGATTTATTGTATCTATTTTTTTTTATCGATCGATTCGTATTTTATTTTCCTCACCCATATCCATTCCATATTGTAGGTATATATGTTTATTTAGCTTAAATAATTTAATTCGAATTTAAATTTCACTTGCCAGATTTTAACGAAATAAACATAAACACGTATTTATACATACAAATGTGAACTGAATAAAAAGCTTTTAAAACTACATTTTTTGTAAAGCTGGGGGGCCTCATTCAGCTTTGCCGCCCCGGGCCTCTGACGGGCTTAGTCCGCCACTGAACTTGTGAGAAGTGAGAAAATATAAAATCGTAGCATATTAGGCACCACTGACTGCCCCGTTGGTCTCGTAGTCGCAAGCGCGACCGCTGAGCGTGGGGTTCCGGATTCGATTCCCACCTTCCCCATTCCTTTCGTCGAATAGTGTTATTGGGATTCTCATTGGGTGTTAGTAACAGCCCGGAATTTGGAAGTTGGCGGTGTGATACCCTGTAAGGACATGCCTTTGCTGATCCCCATTAAGATAGTCGTCGGTGCAATAACATGTAACGTTTCGCAAGCAAAGCATTAATATTCCGGTAACTAAGTAATTTAAGTTAGCAATAGGATTCGTATGTTATAATTGGTATTAATAATAGGAACTTTGGAATGAGCAGTTGTTTCCATCTGCCACCTATCCTCATGGATACATTACATGGCGACCCTGCCAGGATAAGAAAAGATTGAAGAAATGAAAATCGAAAATTAAGACAAACTCAAGAAAAAAAAAATACAAAATTGAAGAAAGAAACAATCTTAATTCAGGAAAGAAGCACCAAGACAGAAACATCAAGAAAGAAGGTGGGAAAAACTTTTTCAAAAGAAGAAGTGGTAATAGTTCAAAATGCAAACGGGGAAGCCAATGTCAGCACCAGTCAAGACTTTGCATCACTGACCAGCATTGAGAAAATAATTATGACTTTTTCTTTTTTTGGATTCACTACAACCCCCGTGGCTCCGAGTCGAAGGCACGGTTGGCGCAGTGGTCTAGCGATTGACTGCTGCGCTGCGTGTCGCGGGTTCGATTCCCGCACGGAATAAATATTTGTATGAACTACAAGTAGTTGTTCCGTTCTGGCTGTTTTTCTATGTGAGTTTAAATGTTTGTAAACGCACCCACGATACAGGAGAAATTCCTAGTGTGGGGCAACGTTTTTTAAAAAAAAAAGAAAGAAAGAAAAGAAGAAGAAGAGTCCAGTCGTGTTAGATTACCGTTCCATCGGACTGTCAAAGTGAGGAAAGAGAGAGTGCACCTGCGTCTGCGCACACACTTGTGCAGTATTATATTAGACCGGTCTCCGCTGATATTGCTGTAGTAATAGAGTTAATTAAAATCAAATTTAGATAAGTTCGTTACGTTATTTTTTTCATAACTTGTTTGTCAATCTAGAATAGTTGATTAATTAAACTATCAAAACAAATGAAACATGCATTACATTGTTTATCGCTTTCTGCTCTTTTAAATGCTATTTAATGGTATATACCGATGTGCGCATTAAACAACATAATTGAAAAGCAATTAGTCTTCTATATATAAACTAACAAAATAAAAAGTGTGGTATTATCTAACTGGATTTCAACCAATTCCAAAGGTAAGTTGGTCCCTCAGTTAACTTTTCTTACTTTTTATTTTAAATGGGAAGCCTGAAACTATCATATTATGGAGTGTTTCTATTATCTATTTGCTGTCTTTTGTCACAATAATTTACGCCAAAACAGATTTTTTTAAGTATCTTTTCAAAATCTCCCTTTTTGCCCCTAAATATGAAGAAAAATACATAAGACTTCATTCAAAATTCAAATTAAACATCAGAGGTCATTATGATTATCCCTCTCACTCAAGCCTCACTTGAGCTAAATTTAATTTTCTTCTCAGACCATACTTAATCACTACTTGCAAACGAATTAATAGGCTTTCAGGGAATGGATGTTTTTATCTACTTTGAGGCACACGTTTCTTGGTTGAATTTAATTTTTGAGAGCATAACTGTAAAGACGTTAAGTAGAAGAAATTTGACTTTCGATTTTGTTACGATTATAGATTATGATAGAATTTTAAATGAAATTCATTTAAAATTCTATATTTATATCGATTAAGTAAAGCCATGTAAGTTATATTTACATTTGTCCATTTTTTTTTAGCTAACAAACCGGGTTTGGTTTTCTTTAACACTAGCTTCTAATTTGCGGTTCATTTACTTTGACAACTTTCCATTTACGCCACAATATAAGCCTTTATAATATTGACATTTACTTCCAGATGAAACTGCTTCTCTTTACCCTTTGCGTGATTGCCGTGACCCACGCCAACGTGGTCCTGGTCAGGGAGTCCGTTGAAGAAAACCCTACACAAGAGATCATGATTGAAAACAATCCACTAAGAGAATTAACACTTGAGACCACCCCTATTATGAAGGAGTATAAAGTCGTCAATCTTAATAGCTACAGGTTGGGTAGCTACCCTTACACTTCTTGGCCTTACCGTGTTATTCAACCAGGATATTCTTTTTCTTATCCCTATGCTCTTCGTAGTTATGCACCTATGAATGTTGACTACATGTTTGCAAAATGATTTAACAGTAAAGATGATGTTGAATAAAGATTTTTGAGAAGATTTGTTTCTTTTATTTTTGTTTGGAATAGAACATAATAACCACGCCTGTATTTCCCAAACATAAGCAGGTGTATAGCACCCTCATGACGTAAGTTCTATTTTGTTTCTTTTCCTAAAAGTCCAATGCTGTAGGGCCTCATCTATTTATTTATCGATTTATATAAAAGGAGAAACTGGAGAAACTGACTGATACATCAACGCACAGCCGAAACTACTGGGATTAGGAATGTGAAATTTTGCACACAGCTTCCTTTTATAATGTAGGGGAGCACTCAAAAGGGGTTTTTGGAAATTCAACCTTTAAGGGGGTGAAAAGGGGGATTTTGTTTGTATGAAAAATGTTATTACTTTAAGTAAATTATGAAGTTTGTCATTTTTTGTTTTTCTGAAATACCCTCTAGAGGGGGATTGCGGAGTGTCAAAATTTGTATCGAAGAATTTTAACGCGCAATTCCATTAACTCGAAACTTAGTATTGATACTTTAAACCAAAAATAAGGAATGACGTTTATCAGTGTTTTTCGAAAATCTATCCCTAACGGTGTGAAAAGGTGTTCATTTTCTAGGGGTGAATGTTACTGCGTGGATAACTCGTGGATTAACTCGAAAATTGGTATAAATAATCTTTGAGTCAAGTTATGAACACACCCCAAACGTTTTTTCAAAATTCCATTCCTGTGGGAGTGAAAAGCGGGGAAACAGTTCATATGAAAAATCTTATTCATTTTATTAATAAACTTGAAACTGGCCAGAATTAATTAAGTAATTAATAAAGTTTATCATTATTCGTTTTTCAAAACTACTCCTCAAAGGGGGATGTTAAAGTTTGTGTGGAAGAATTTTAACGCTCGGTCCGATAACTCGAAACTCAGTATTAATACTTTTGATAGAAAATAAATAATAATAAGTATAATTATGGGTCTTTTGAAAATAGACCGCTGACTGCGCAAAAAGTTGTAATTCAATCTTTGAGGGGAGGATTGCAGTGCTTGGCTTGATTAACTCAAAAATTGGTATAAATAAATTTAGACTTAAAACTTAGCACAAATACTTATCTAAGTAAATTGTAAAGTTTGTCATTTTATGTTTTTCTAAACTACCCTAAAGGGAGATTGGGGGTGTCAAATTTTGTACAGAAGAATTTTAACGTGCGGTTCAATAAACTCGAAACTCAGTATGTATACTCAAGACTAAAATAAATAATAAATTTAAACAGAGTTTTTCAAAAATGACGCGGTGAAGAGGGGTAATAAAGGTCACAGAGGAGTATTTTATTGCAAGGCTTTTTTCAAATTTTCATAACATTTTTTCAAAATTTCACACCTATGGGGGATAACAACTGTGGGTGTGAAAAGAAAAGGCGGGATACAGTTAATATGAAAAAATCTTATTTCTTTGGGTATGAAACTTGAAACTTGGCAACATTTGCCTCAGTAAATAATAAAGATTGTCACTTTTAGTTAACTAACTACCCCTCACTCATCATTTAGGGGGTGAAAAAGTTAATAGGTCATCATCATCTGCCTAGCATTTTCCCAACTAAGTTGGGGTCGGCTTCCAGTCTAACCGGATGCAGCTGAATACCAGAATTTTACATGGAGCGACTGCCTATCTGACCTCCACAACCCAGTTACTGGGTAATACGATACTCCTAGGTAAGACTGGTTGTCAGACTTTCGGGCTTCTGACTACCCGTAACGACTGTCAAAGATCTACGATTGACAGCCGGGACCAACGGCTTAATGTGCTTTCCGAGGCACGGAGGGGTCTCGGTATGTAAAGATGGTCACCCATCCGCAGACCAACCGCGGCAAGCGTAGCTTAACCTGATAGATCGACCTGTGCGGCTGTTATTATTTAGCCAAAGTTAATAGGTAAGAAAAAAAAATAACCCGCTGTCGGATTAACTTGAAACTCGGTACTAATACTCAAAATTAAAAAGTATGTGTTTTAGGGTTTCAAAAATGGACTCCTACTGGGGTGGAAAAGTTTAATTATGTTTAAGGGGTACATTTTACTGCTTGCTTTCATTAACTCGAAAATGGGTATAAAATAATAATGTTTCAAGTCATAAAAATGGAAACGTTCCAAACGCTTTTTTAAAAACAAGCCCCGTGGTGGTGAAAAGAGAGGACAGTTTATTTGAAAAATCTTAGTTTAACTTATAAATTGGCCCGAATGCTTACCTATTTCTCGAACTAAATTGTAAAGACTGTAAACATTAATTTTCGAAGGGGAGTTTTCAAGAGGAGGTTTAAAGGGTGTTAACATTTGTAGAGGAAAGTACGAAACCTACGCGGACGAAGTCGTGGGCAAAGTGCTAGTTTATTTATATATGTTTACTTTATTGGACACTAGAAAATAACAATAAAATACATTTAACACTACAAAACATATAATGGGCAGCCTTATCGCTAATGTCATTGATAAAGCATAAATCCTGACTATTTGAAGGTACAGAAACAGAAGTTACTATTAGTGATGTGTTTTGTGTTGTTTCCGTAGATAGTTCTACCGCTACTCGAACATTCAGCCTGAAATCAAAGAGTAATGAGCTCCACTTACATAGTTGCCATTCCTCTCAGTTAGACGCTGAGAGGGATTCTCTAATGATACAGACAAATGTGTTTCTAAATGACTACGCTATATTATTAGCGGGTTGCCGATAATGCAACTTAATTGCTACTTTGGCAAGTTTTGAAATATTCAATTAGGTATCCACAATTATAAAGCTTAAAATAAGGTTAGTACCAAAACAAGTAGGTACTGTGAAGGGCTAGAAGAGCCCTTCAAAGAATTCAAACAACGATAGTATTTCTTATGTTTACATTGACTGAACGTCTTTACATATTCCTGACTAAACTAGCACTGACTTTTCCTAAGCAAAAGAAACCTAAATAAAATATTTGACACCCCGTTCTTAACTAGCTCGAATGTTCGAATGGAACCCGCGCTAAATTATACCCAGCCTGCACTACATAAGGTTGGCTTTAGTGTACAACTTTTACATGAGCTACGCCCATCCTTTAATAAAAGGATTGGCATACTCCCGCTTCCAAACAAGACTTATTCAAACACTCAGGCCCTTTCTGCCTATCACTACGAGAATAATTACCTAACCCCAGACATTATGTTTACATTATAAGGTAAGTCAAGTCTTGCAAGAGAAGGCTTAATTCAGGATTAGCGTTGAAAAAAGCAGGAAAACTTCCCGTTTCTTTCCAATTCCGTTGTTTTTTTCAATGTTTCATTCGAAAGTTTCAAGAAAATTTGTCAATATATATTTCATGTTTTTTTTTCAATAAAACCGAAAAAAAACCGAAAAATATGAAAGAAACGGGAAACTTTCATGTTTTTTTTTATTCAAATCCGTTCTTACTATATTTAACTTAAGATATTCTATGCTTTATCTCTTTCCATAATAATACGTACTAATAAAATGGAGGGTAGAATGAAAAAATATATCGGCGAGATAAGCGCGCCCGCCCCCACTTTTGTGCATCTGTGTATTTCACCTATTAAAATATATTTCAATTTCAATAAAACTTGTTTTTTTCAACATTTCAAAACATCAAGCGAAACATTCGAAAGAATCCTGTTTCTTTCCAAAGGATACCTTCCGTCAATTTTTCTATGTAACATGCGAAAAAAACGGAAAAAAACCACAATTTGTTTTTTTTCGTGAAAAAAACAAATTGTTATTTTCGGCATTTTCAACGCTAGTCAGGATGAACGAATCGCAAATCTGATACTACGACAAGTGTCAGGTAAGTAAACATTTGCATGTGCCAATGAGTTCCAACGATAAATGATAAATGACTTCATTATTTTAAGTAGGTTTGCACAAACACTTATACACGTCAATCATATTTTAAAAACTAGATGATGTTGGCATTTTCTATCTGACTAGACTGAGAAAAAAGGCCGAAATAAACTCAGAAGTCTCTTTTAAATTCCAGAGATAATCTTGGTCGGAACATATATGAAGACTGGTGTCCGGTCAGTTCACCAAAAAGTAATTTACAAGTTTTTACTTGATAAATGATAAATGATAAATGATTTATTTTCTGTAAGTAGGTTTGTACAAACACTTTTACATGTCAATCATATTTTTTAAACTAGATGAGGTCGGCGTTTCCTATCTGACTACTCTGAGAAGAAAGGCCGAAACAAACTCAGAGGTCACAGTCTCTTTTAAAGTCCAGACATAATCTTGGTCAGATCATGTGAAGACCATGCAGATTGGTGTCTGAAATGGTCTTTTGAGTAAAGAACCACACAGATTGAGCGGACCTGTCCAGTCAGTGCACGCATTTGTCAAAAATTGTGTAGCTCAACTCAGAACTTAAGGAGCCTTACGATTCGACGAACAATACCAATGAAAGGACATTTGGGTAGGCCGCATAAATTACTCAAACTGCCAGACCATGATTAAAACTAACTAAGAAGGAAAAAAGAAAAAAGAAATGACCCACATAGTCTTCACACTCACAATAATAATAATAAAAAATAAGATACTATACAAAGTAAATATCCATGTCATTGTTTATATAAAATTCATCAATGTCAATGTGTATATAAAAATCCGGACATCATCTTTGATCTTTGAGGACCATGTAGATTGGTGTCTGAAGTGGTATTTTGAGGGAAGAACCACACAGATTGAGTGGACCTGTGCAGTCAGTGCACGCATTCGTCAGTAACCGTGCAGCTCAACTCAGAACTTAAGGAGCTCAACGATTCGACGAGCAATACCAAGGACAGAACATTTGTGTAGACCGCATAAACCACTCAAACTGCCAGACCATGATTAAAACGGAAACAATGACCCACATAGTCCTCACATTCACAATAATTAAAATAATATAAGACTTTAAACAGTAAATGTTCATGTCATGTCATAAATAGATATTTAGAAAGAAAAAAAATAACAAAAGTGTAAATCAGCAAAATAAAAAATAAACAACATTCACTGTCTAGACCTATTGGAGCAGCTCAATCCCAAGCGTTTTTGTCCTCAATATAGTCTTTTACAGTATAATAGGCTTTCTGGCATAGTTTTAGCTTTATAAAAGATTTGAATTTATTAATGCTTAGTTCTTGAATGTGGCTAGGAAGTTTATTATAAAAACGTATACATTGGCATCTAAACGAGCCACCTATTTTCTTGAGCCTTGTTGTAGGAACAACAAATTTATGTTTGTTCCTAGTATTTATATTATGGATATCACTGTATTTCTTAAACAGATTAATATTTTTATGTGCATACAAAAGATTATCATAAATGTACTGAGAAGGCACAGTCATTATATTAATCTCTTTAAATTTGTCTCTGAGGGAGTGTCTGGGACTTAATTTATAAATGGAACGAATTGCCCTTTTTTGTAAAATAAAAATTATCTGAATTTCGGCGGCATTTCCCCACAACAGAATACCGTATGACATCACACTATGAAAATAACTAAAGTAAACTAAACGGGCTGTCTCTAAATCAGTTAAGTCACGAATTTTCCTAACGGCGTATGCTGCAGAGCTAAGCTTTTTTGACAATTTATCTATATGGGGGCCCCATTGAAGCTTGGCATCCAAAGTTATGCCTAAGAATACTGTGGTATTTTCGGGTTTTAACTCTTCACCCTTTATGAGAACACTAGTTTCTACTTGTCTAACATTTGGTATCGTAAACTTAATACATTTGGTTTTTTTTTCGTTAAGAAGTAAATTATTAACATTAAACCAGTTAATTACTTTTGCGAGGGCACTATTTATACTGTCAGTAACCAGCTGTTGACGTTTGAGTTTAAATAAAAGTGAAGTGTCATCTGCAAACAACACTATATCATGTTCATCCTTTATGAGGTAAGGCAAGTCATTGATATAAACAATAAATAAAAATGGTCCAAGAATTGAGCCCTGTGGGACCCCCATTCTTACTACAGATCCGGGTGACCTTTTCCCGTTAACATCAACTCTCTGAATCCTATCACTTAAGTAAGAAGTGAGAAGATCCAGAGAGGCGTTCCGGATTCCGTAGTGGTGAAGTTTCCTGATTAAGGTTTCATGAAGAACACAATCGAATGCCTTGGACAAATCACAAAAGATGCCCAAAGCATCGCATTTGTCCTCCCATGCATTATAAATATGTCCTAAAAGTTCAACTCCGGCATCGGTAGTTGAACGACCCCTTGTAAAACCGAACTGTTTATTATTCAGTAATTTATTGTTATTGAAAAATCTTTGCAATTGATTTAAAATAAGTTTTTCATAAATTTTACTAAAGGTGGGTAGTACGGAAATAGGTCTATAATTAGTAGGGTTACTTGACAAGTAACGATTGCCAAAAACATTATTTCTCATTAAGTCAAACAATAACAAGTTTGCCAAATAATTCGCTCAAGAAAACTAATTCCGATAAACTATTTTTTAGTAACGTATTATTTGACAAACAATTCATTATTTTTTTACATTTTATCTCATTAAACAACGTTTGGAATAAAAACTTTTTACATTTTGACTTACTATTACGCAAGAGCGAGAGAATCGAGCTCGGGAATTGGAGCACCCGGACTCGGAAAGATCAGGTTCGAAGGGTATAACGGGGGCTCAAGTGAGTAATATAAATAAGAAACAAGAAAGGACCAAGAATTGAGCCCTGTGGGACTGTCATTGTTACTATGAATCCGGGAAATCTGTTCTATTTACGTCAACGCTCTGAATCCTTTTACTCAAGTATGAAGTAAGAAGATCCAGAGCAGTATCCCGGATCTCGTAGTGGCGGAGTTTCCTGATTAACTTTTCGTGAAGAACGCAATCGAATGCCTTAGACAAATCGCAAAAGATGCTCAAGGCATCGTATTTATCTTCCCATGAGTTTTAACGTTTAGTTGAACGATCCCTTGTAAAATCGAACTGATTGTTATGTAATAATTTTTGTTTATTAAAAAATCTTTGCATTTGGTCTAAAATTAATTTCTCAAAGATTTTACTAAAGGTAGGTAGTACAAAAATAGGAATTTAATTTGTGTGGTCTGACGTACTACCTGATTTAAACAAAGGTATGGGATAGATCGGTGCTGCAATGTCTGAGAGTTCTGGCGAAGAATGCGGTGTCCCGGCGCGGGGTGATGTTGGCGGTATCCTTGGACATCTCCAACGCCTTCAACAACCTGCCCTGGAGTTGTATTCGGGAGGCGCGTCATCGGGTGCCTCTCTACCTCTCCGCTGCATCGTTGGGGCTTATCTGTCGGAGAGGTGTGTTACCTACATGGGACGTGATGGCGGAAACCAGTGCCGCATGTCGTGCGGTATTCCACCAGGCTCGGTCCTAGGCCCGCTCCTGTGGAGCATCGGGTACGACTGGGTGCTGAAGGGTGAGCTCCAACCGGGCGTGAACCTGTCGTGTTATGCCTATGAAACGCTGGTCACTGTCCGGGGGAGCTCGCACAGGGAGGCAGCGTTGCTGGCGGCGGTCTCACAGGTGGTGAGCCACATGAGTCGCCTAGGCCTAGAGGTGGCCCTCAAAGATTCGGAGGCCATGGCGTTTCATGGCCCCCAGCGGGTGCCGCCACCCAGCTCACACATCGTGGTCGGAGGGCATGGATCGCTATCGAGTCTACCATGAAGTACCTGGGGTTGGTGCTCGACAGCCGATGGGATTTCGGGCCCCACTTGCTGCGGCTGGCGCCCAAGTTGCTGGGCGCGGCTGGCGCAATCGAAACGCTGCTTCCCAAAATGTTCTCTACATGGAGATCGTGCGATTGATGGCCGTGTATGGGGCCCTGGTCTGGGCGACTAACCTGACGGCCGGTAGCATCGCAGTTCTGTGGAAACCGCAGAGAGCGATGTCAGAGTCATCAGGGGGTATCGCACGATCTCCTACGAGGCGGCTTGTGTACTGGCCAGATCCCCGCCCTGGGACCTCGAGGCGAAAGTCCTCGCGTCATTGTATCGGTGGCGCGAGGAAGCGAGGGTGCGGGGCGAGCAACCGATGCAGCGACACTTGGAGCTGCGTCGGTCTCAGCTTCGCAAGGTCCTAGTGGCGGAATGGCGGGGCAGGCTTTCACGACCTACCACCGGCCTCGTCACCATTGAGGCGGTCCGGTTGGTACTCGAGCGCTGGCTCGGGAGGAGGTATGGCTCCCTATTGTATCGTTCGACGCAGGTGCTCTCGGGGCATGGTTGCTTCCGAAAGTACCTGTGTTGCATAAACACATCGAAAATGCCATTTTACGAGTGGCTTGAACAGAATCATTACGTAAAAAAATATACGAATCTTGTGGATAATTATTACAAACAACAAAGTTCCTTCCACAATCAGAGTAAATGTCGGTGCATAAACCTTTACGGGAGGTACTCCCTACTCTACAGGGGAGTACCTATAGGCAGAGGTGACAACAGACGTCCATAACCCACGACCCACAAATCTTTGTGTGCCTCCGGCTTTATCAGCTTGGTTGTCATTAAAATGTTTTTAAAGTACACACCCTTTGTTTATTCAGTCGCCAATTATCAGGTGGGAATCGAACGGGTGGAGGCTACACTTTATTTATAAGAACGTAAAACGGACCCGCGAAATAAACAGATGTTTTTAGAAATGGCCCCTCGGGGCGCACTCTGACGGCCGGTAATAGGCCCATACATGGCTACAGAATTACGGGGTGAGCACAAAAACAACGAACGCAGCGATGTATGCGGGTACGTTGTGTCACGACTAGACATTATCCAATAATTTTGAAGTAGAATGTATTGCACGGATTGTGAAGCAGCATGTTTCAGGTTGACACAAAAGTAATGAGACACTTGGTTTACGTTTTATATTTTTTATTATTATTACAATAAAAAAAGCTTAGTCAATGATGTAATCACCATTAGCATCTAAGACTTCTTGCCAACGATCCGGCAAAGTTTGGATGCCTTTCGCCCAGAACTCTGATGGCCGTGCCTAGAAAAAGTTGTTCAACTCCGCCTCTACAGCAGAGAAATCATTAAATTGTTTACCTCGCAAATGTTGTTTCAGGGCTCTAAACAAATGAAAGTCTGATGGGGCGTGGTCTGGGGAATAAGGTGGGTGGAGTATCGTCTCCCAGCCCAACTTCTCCAACTGTTGGCGAACAGCAGATGCGACTCGACGTGAGGTCGAGCGTTATCGTGTAGTAAAACACATTGACTCGAAAACATTGACTCGTCTTCGTCGTTTTTTCTTGATAGCAGCAGATAGTTTGGTGAGCTGGGTTGAATACTTGTCGCAGTTTATATTTTCATTGTGTAATATTTCATAAAACAACATGCCTTGCGCGTCCCAGAAACAGCAAAGTAAGTCCTGAGCGTGGCTGAATTTCAAGGCTCCTGTCTCCTCATTTAAAACGGTCAAACCATTGGGACTCCGTCGCATGGCTTGTACTACCGGCACCCAATGCAGTGTTGATATTGTCAGCCGCAGCCCACGCACTGTGGCCTAACAAGTACTCGTATAAGTATCGTGTCGAACTTGTCGCTCGTCCATTTTTCTTCAAACTGACTTAATCGATCGCGAGGGCGGCTTTATATACCCCCACATCACAAGTACCTAGAATGTTATACAACGTTCTAGAATATTATAGTAAACAATTAACTTGAAAAAGGAAATGTATAGAGTTTTGTATAGTGTCTCATTACTTTTGTGCCAACCCAATAGATGCGTGATATGTGTATGGTCAATGATTAAATTTGTAAGATGATGTTTCTTAGGCAGAATCAATTGGAGTTTGGAAACAAACATCAAAAGTGATTTGTGAATCCGCCCACCTACACGCAGATTATTTTTGTTATCCATGAAAGGGTTGAGTCCCGTACGCAAAATACAGAAATAAAAAAAATGGATTGAAAAATTGTAATTCGAAAAGGATTATTTTTTTTTTAAAGCTCTTTTCAGTCATTTCTTAAAAGAAGATTCTCAACTATGAAGTTATTATATACAAAATTAAACTTTTTTTCGAGTCCTTTTTATTTCGAAAGTATATCTTGTGCGCTTAAGAAGTTATTCCAATTTTAAAAGTGTGACACTTAGTTTTGCAGGCCAGTGTATTAAAACAAATTAAAGATGCATTCAATTGTTTATCGCTCTCTGCTCTTTTAAATGCTATTAAATACAGTTAGATACCTACGAGTGCAATAAATAACATAATTGAAAAAGCAATTAGTCTTCTATATATAAAGTAACAAAATAAAAGTGTGGTATTATGTAATTGGATTTCAACTAATTCCAAAGGTAAGTTGGTCCCTGTGTTAACTTTCCTTACTTTTAATTTTAAATGTGAAGTCTGAAACTAACATCTTATGAAGTGTTTTGTGTGTTGTATCGGCACGCGTAGTGTGGGACGCCCCCCAGCTAGATGGACGGACGACCTAAAGAAGGTAGCTGGGGTAGGCTGGATGCGGAAGGCGGAGGACAGGGTGTTGTGGCGCAGTCTGGGAGAGGCCCATGTCCAGCAGTGGACTGCGATAGCCTAAGTTGATTGATTGATGAAGTGTTTAATATCTCTATTATCTATTTGCTGTCTTTTGTCAGAATAGTTTACGCCACAACCGTGGTTTTTTTAAGATTTTTTTTTAAATCTCCGTTTTTGCCCTTAAATATAAAGAAAAATACATAAGACTTAGTTCAAAATTCAAATTAAACATCAGAAGGTACTCCACGAGGTCGGGTGCTGTGTGTCTAATTATGATTATCCCTCTCACTCAAACCTCACTTGAGCTAAATTTAATTTTCTCCTCAGACCATACTTAATCACTACTTGCGAACGAATTAAAAGGTTTTCAGGGAATGGATTTTTTTATTTACTTTTGAATTTAATTTTTGAGAGCATAACTGTAGAGACGTTAAGTAGAAGTAATGGCTTTCGATTTTGTTACGAATTTCATTTTAAATTCTATATTTATATCGATTGAATAAAGCCAGTTAGTTATATTTACATTTGTTCATTTTTACCAGATGACAAACCGGGTTTGTTTTCTTTAACACTAGTTTCTAATTTGCGGATCATTTACTTTGACAACTTTCCAGTTACGCCACAATACAAGCCTACATTGAAATATTTCTTAATTTCCTTCCAGATGAAACTGCTTCTTCTTACACTTTGCGTGATCGCCGTGACTCACGCCGAAGTGCGCTGGGACCCCAACGGGCAGTACAAGATTATGGTTACCGAGCCCGTTGAAAATGAACTTCTACACGAATTCAAAATTGAAACCAATCCTCTAAGTGAATTTAAACTTGAGACCACCCCTATTATGAAGGAGTATAAAGTCGTCGATCTTAATAGCTACAAGTTGGGAAGCTATCCTTACACTTCTTGGCCTTACCGTGTAATTCAACCAGGATATTCTTTTCCTTATCCCTATGCTCTTCGTAGTTATGCACCTATACTTTTTGACTACCAGTTTACAAAATGATTTAACACTGAAGATGATGTTGAATAAAATTTTTTGAGAGGATTTGTTTCTTTTATTTTTGTTTGGAATAGAACGTAATAACCACGCCTGTATTTCCCAAACATAAGCAGGTGTATAGCACCTTCATGACGCTAGTTCTATCGGGTTGGTGCAAAAGTTATGACAAAAAAATGTCAACATCTTTTATTTCATAATGTTTTTCCATAAAGTTCTAAATTACGCGATAGTATTGTAGAATGTTCTCGAATGTGTCACTTGGCGTGTATAAATAGTCGAGCAAACGCACAATTGATTAATAATGGCTTCGATCGCGAAGGAGTATCTACGTGCGATCTTTTATTACTAATGGTTACGTGGTAATTCTGTGAGCGCAGCTGTCGCGAACATAAACAGTGCTTTCAAGAATACAGTTGCCTTCTACCGTACGGTGAATCGCTGGTTCAAACGCTTTGCTGAGGGAGATACAAGTTTCGAAGATGAACCTCGGTCGGGACGACCTCAAGTCATCAACGTCGAGCAAACTCTTAGCGTCATCAAAGAAAATCCTGAATCTACTACGCGTGAGTTAGCGAAGACACTTGGCTGTGACCACACAACAGTCGACAGACATCTACACGATCTTGGGTAAAGGAAAGTTTTTAGCCGATGGATACCTCACAAGTTAACTGAAGCAAACAGACTAACCCACGTTAACAT
Organism: Eremobia ochroleuca; assembly: GCA_949629135.1. Taxonomy (NCBI): domain Eukaryota; kingdom Metazoa; phylum Arthropoda; class Insecta; order Lepidoptera; family Noctuidae; genus Eremobia; species Eremobia ochroleuca. The sequence continues at coordinate 20,035,814 of OX451394.1, forward strand.
TTGTCAGTCCCTACTTCTTCGCTCTCACCGAAAGGACTTTTTGGAAGATTTAGTTACTGGTGACGAGACTTGGCTTTTGTATGATAACAAAAAACGTAGCACAGTATGGCTTCGTCGCGGGGAAAAGCCACCAAATCAGTCGAAACCAGACCATGGTCTAAAAAGATTCTCGTCGTTTGTTTCTGGGATATGAGAGGCCTGCTGCATTTTAAATTCCTTCCAAAAGGCACAACTATAACGGCTAACGTCTATGTTGATCAGGTACTAAAACTAGCTGACGCCATAAGAGAAAAACGGTGAAGACGTACTTGTGTGCACCTCTTACACGACAACGCTCGCCCTCATACCGCTAAAGATACGCATTCTACATTAACAGAATTGTGATGGAATATTGTGACTCACCCACCATATTCGCCTGATTTGGCGCCTACCGATTATCACATATTTAGCCATCTGAAATCTTTTCTAAATGAGAAACAATTCCAAAATTTCGAACAACTAAAATCGGACGTCGTTCTATTGTTCAACTCACAGGATTCAGGATTCGCAGTTCTGGGAAAAAGGGATTAGCGACTTGCCAAATTGTTGGAGTACTTAGATGGTGAATATGTGTAGACTTAAATGTTGACTAAGGTCGAAAGAAATAAAATTATAATAAAAATAAAAAAATAAGTTTTTTTTTTATCAGAACTTTTGCACCAACGTGATATTTCCTTTCTTTTTGTAAAAGTTCAATGCTTTAGAGGCCTAATTTATTTATTTATATCAAAGGAGAAACTGACTGATAAAATCTAACTAAAATTTCACATTCCTAATCCCAGTAGTTTCGGCTGTGCGAGCCGAAACTACTGGGATTAGGAATGTGAAATTTTGCACACAGCTTCCTTTTATAATGTAGGGGGGCAATCAGAAGGTGTTTTTGGAAATTAAACCTTCGAGGGAGTGAAAAGGGGGGATTTTATTTGTATGAAAAATCTTATTACTTGAGTTAATAAACTTGAAACTTGCCACGAATACTTATCTGAGTAAATTATGAAGTTTGTCATTTTTTGTTTTTCTAAAATTTGTATGGAATAATTTTTACGCGCAGTTCGATTAACACGAAACTCAGTATTTATACTTAAAACCAAAAATAAAGAATGACGTATATCGAGGTTTTTCGAAAATGTACCCGTAACAGGGTGAAAAGGGGTAGTTAATGGCTGGTTAATGGGGGCAGTGCGTGGCTTGATTAACTCAAAAAAATGGTGTAAATAAATTTGGACTTAAAACTTAGCACAAATACTTATCTAAGTAAATTGTAAAGTTTGTCATTTTATGTTTTTCTGAACTACCCTAAAGGAAGATTGGGGGTGTCAAAGTTTGTACGGAAGAATTTTAACGCGCGGTTCAATAAGCTCGAAACTCAGTATTTATACTTAAGACTAAAATAAATAATAAAGTGTAACAGAGTTTTTCAAAAACGGCTCCTAACGCGGTGAAGAGGGGTAGTAAATTTCACAGAGGAGTATTTTATTGCGTGGCTTTTTTCAAAATTTAGTGACATTTTTTCAAAATTTCACACCTATGTCCGTCTGTAATGGCCATCATAAGGAACGGTTGTTACCGTACCAGAAAACTGACCGTGCCGTAGAAGAGATGCGTGCAAGTTTGTGATATCGCTAGATCTCTACGAGCTGGTTGACCAAGCTACCCGCGTTCCGGATGTTGACAGCCAGACATATCCGGACAGGTACTCTGTATTGGTCTGGACTCCACCCGCTTGGATCGTCTGATCATTGTCTGGTGAAATCCGTGTCTTCTTGTTCTCCCCAAGACTTAAGCCCTAGAGGCACGAGGCGAGTATGGAAGCACGGGTCAGCAGACTGGGATGAGATGCGGCCTTTCTTTGCATCTCACCCATGGCGGCAGACTTGCTTCTCTTCTAGCAAGTCTCTTCCGACTGCGCTGCCGCAATTATTGTTGACTTGATGCGCCAGGGAATGGAATATTTTATCGCTTTCTCTGACGTTTCACTTGGCTGCGCGGGTCAGCCCTGGTACAGCGCGTCTTGTGCGCAAGCCGATTTTCTCAAAAAGCAGGCATACCAGGCCTGAGCTTCGGCCTGCAGTGACAGGTGCAACAGTCAAGCTGCTCGCGTAGTGAAAAGAGCGTATAATTCTGCCAGAATTGTAAGCGGGCGTTACGGAAGCCGCGTTTCGACCACGTTGGATGAATTGGGGCCAAACTCGCGTTCTACCCTTCGGGTAGCAAGGAGTTCTAGTCCCTGTCAAAATTGGTCAAGACAAACTTCTGCCACCCTACGCTGCCTCCTATGCTGAAGTCTGATGGAACGCTGGCTCATATTGCACAAGAGAAAACAAATCTATGTGCCTCCATCTTTGCCGAAAATTGACGCCTTGATACGGCCTCAAACATACCACCTAACATACCTCACTGTGGCTCTGCAATGCCGGAGATCTCAATCCATCTTAAAGACGTCCTTATTCAATTCAATTCAATTTCTTTAATTCAGACTAAATGTGTCCATATAGTGTTAGTAAATACATGTAAAAGAACTTAAAAATAACTGTTAGTACACAAAGAAAACATGTAAAAGAACTTATTATCTAACGTGGATGTGTATCCACTGCCTCCATAGAGGACTATCTACCCTCTCAGCAATGACCCTCAGATAGCCGTTGGAACTGTCCCTCACCCTGCGCATCAGCGATGCCGCTCGCTTACGGATTATGGCATGGAAGCCATCCACTTGTGCGTCAGCAAACATCGCTGATGCGCTGCAATATCTAGGCAGTCCCATCAGCAACCTGAAAGCATTGTTTTACTGGACCCGCAGGGCGCTGACGGCCCGCTGCGTGTAACTGACCCACAGGCTACAGGTATAGTAGGATTGGCAGTAGGCCCTAAATAACGTCTTTTTTACCTCCCTACTACACCTATAAAACCTGCGGGCCAGCATGTTACACCGAACCGCCAGCCCCCTGCGTTCCCGTTCTACATCCGGATCGTCCGCCAGGTCCTCATTTACCACATGGCCAAGGTACACAAACTGGCTGACCCTATTTAACGCCACCCCTCCCAGCGTCACGGGCGGTACATACGAAGGCGTCATGCGCCCCGCCCGAAACACCAGCAGCTCGCTCTTCTTGACATTATACATATGTCAATCCGTGCGTCTTAGCATATTCCTCACAGATGCCCAGCAGTCTCCGCAGGGTGCTGATCGATGGGCTCAACAGCACCATGTCGTCAGCGTAACTAATGTTATTCACAATCTGACCATCTACAGAACATTCTACATTGGTGCCATTGAGCTCACGTACCAGCTCCCTCACGTAAATGTTAAAAAGCGTAGGGGAGCTTACTCCCCCCTGCCTCACACCACACTCCAACTGATAGGCATCTGAAAAAGAACCAGCCCACCTCACATAATTCGTCTGATGACGGTACCAGTACTTAAAATATTAGTAACACCCTCAGGCACTTTGTTCTCCCTTAGTTTATCCCACAGTCTCTCATAATTTACATGATCAAAAGCCTTAGAGAGGTCCATAAAGGCAGCATATACTGGCGTCCTACGGTCAGTGTAGTACCTGACGGTATGCTTCAGGACTAATATAGCACTCTCCGTAGAGAGGCCAGGCCTAAACCCAAACTAGGCGTCTTCAAGAACTACAGACCGAGAAAGATGACCATTCAGCACACCGTCAAGCACCTTGGCAGCTGTAGTAGCCAATGTAATAGGCCTGTAATTGCGTTTGTCACTGACATCCCCTGTTTTATTTTTTACAATGGCTACTACAACCGCCTTCATAATATCCTCGGGCAAATAAGCATGACGTAAACAAAAAGTGTAAAACATCGCCAACACCCTACACAGGTGAGGACCCCCATGCTTCAGATGCTCCACGCTAAGTCCATCGTGTCCAGGTGACCTACCCTTACACATGTTATGTAAAACCCGCGACACTTCCTTCGATGTTATTCTAACGGGCTCATCACGTAGATTACCCGCAGCCCGGAGCATTTCCTTCCGCACTAGTACCCGTTGCTCCGTCTGAAAGTGCTCCCTGAATATGTTGGCGATGTCCACCGCTTCCACTTTGCCCTGTACACTCACCGGGAGACTCGGCTTGGGGTTTAGCTTATTGGTCTGCTTCCAGAATTGTTTGAAGGACTTATTGTCATGATGCGTCGCTAGAATATCTATACGTACCTGTTCGCGATTGTCTTGTAGAGATTTAAGATTTTTCTTAAATATTTTCCTACTCTCTGACATCGCCTTCCAAATAGGGCCTGACTCTGGTTTAGCCTTAGCAGGCCCTTCCCCTTAGACGTGAATAAAGCCTGCGAATCTGACGGAATACCCGCAAGAGTCTTGAAAAGCTGTGCTCCAGAGTTGTTTCCTTTCTTGAGGCACTTGTTTCGCCTCTCTCTAAAAACCAGAGTGGTGCCGGAGTCCTGGAAGCTTGTTAATGTGCAGCAAGACGCCAAAAAAGGGTAACCGTGCCGATCCTGTCAACTATAGACCAATCGCCATAACCGCCATGCTGTGCAAAGTGATGGAAAGGGTTCTTAACAATAAGCTGCTGGCATACCTCGAAGACAATGAGCTCCTCAGTGACCACCAGTATGGCTTCTGTCGTGGTCATTCAACTGGGGATCTTCTTGTGTATGCTACGTATTGCTGGGGCGAGGCCAATGAGAGACACGGCGAAGCCCTTGTGGTGTCCCTTGATTTCTCAAAGGCCTTTGACAGGGTCTGGCATACCAGTCTGTTGGGTAAGCTTCCCGCATTCGGCATCTCTGTTGACTTTTGCAGCTGGATTTCTGATTTCCTGAGTGATCGATCGATCAGAGTGGTCAGGCTGCTCAGTGGATCATATGGCCATTGATGCCGGTGGTCCTCAGGGGTCTGTTCTTTCTGTGACTTTATTTCTGCTGCACGTCAACGACCTGCTACAGCTTGGTGCAATCGGGTACGCAGATGACAGCACAATCACAGAAAGATACCTATCCAGCACAAGAGCCAGCAAAGAGGAAACAGCTACTCTTAGGGAGACCATGGTGGAGCGAACAAATTTGACCTTAAATCTCGTTTCTCAGTGGGGCGACGACAATCTGGTCAAATTCAATGCTCTGAAAACAGCTGTGTTTTCTCACCACAAAAAGAAGCTAGTTCCAGTTATCTCCTATTTTCCGAGGTGCATCTGTACCGGTTTCCAACCGCCCACAGCTTTTGGGCATGGAGTTCACATCTGATCTCAACTTCGGCTCAACCATCGAGTCAAAAGCTCAGACCGCAGCCAAGAAGCAGGGAATCCTAAATAAGGTGAGATGAAGTTATAAAGGTTATGTCTTAGCAGCAACAGATCCTGATCCAAAAAGAAATCTAGAAATACCTACTTACCACTTAAAATATCATTGCTAGAAAAACGTTTTCAAAATAAACTGCAGACTATGTATTCAGAATTATAAGTCTAGCCGACCCCGACGTGCGTAAGTCTGCCACATAGCCTACATGCGACGTAAATAAATACTCAGAAGAATATTTATTTAATAATCTTAGCCAACTTTTTGGAAAGTTGTAGATATATATAATAAAAGGAGAAGGAGGAGCGAATACAAAGCCGAAGAAGGCTATAAAAGAACTAGACGAAGAAGTGCTGAAAGATGAGGCCTTAAATCGCGGAACAAAATGGACTTTCGTATCACCCGCAAGTCCTTACTGGGGTGGGGCGTGGGAAAGTCTTATCAGAAGCGTGAAAACTAGCCTGAAAATAATATTAGAAGAACGTGCTCCCAGAGATGAAACTCTAAACACTCTGTTGACAGAAGTAGAGAATATGGTTTACAACCGGCCGTTGACTCACGTGTCTGTGAACCCAAATGATCCTAAAACGTTAACCTCTAATCATTTCTTGCTGGGATCATCGTCTGGTTTACCTCACATCGGAAAATTTGATGATTCAGACACTTATCTGCGATTGGTAAAATAATTACGTAAATGATTTCATTTTTATTTAATACGTATTTAATCGACCACGTAAGATATAAAGTGACTGCTTACATAAAAAAAACTTTATTTTGTGCTCTGTCGTGAGTTGAAGGATATCGTTTATCATCGTCAATTATTATAGTTTTAAAGGTAAGGCCTATATATTTATGTAAACGTTTTGAAGCCGACGTTTATACGAAATCATATCAAAATCAACATGGCCATGCTGCCAACATTTTGGGCACGTTTTTCGTTTATAGCAATGCAGAATAGTATTTTCGTATTTGTACACTGTATTCTGTATGTTTATCTTTTAGAGTTACAAATGCAATTTTAATTGATTTCCCGAAATCACTGAAAGCACTTTAGTTTGTTGAACTAATCTATATATATTTTTTTTTATTTACTTATAGATGAAACTCCCAATTCTACTAGTACTGATAATTATCTACGCGCAAGCCGAAGCCAGGGGAATCGAATGGGTGTCCGACTATGACCAATATCCACTAATTAGCGAACCAATTTCGATCGAGTACGAGTATCCGGTAAGCCATGTCATATTGGATTCATATGACCCGGAGTTTTTCTACAAACTGTACGGATACTATCCCGAATGATGGTTGTTAGAATAAAGTGGTTGATGTTATTTTATCTGTTTTGTTTTATTTGGGACTGATTTTTCTAACGCTAGATACTTTTTTCAGAGAAATAATTTTGTATTTTTGACAATCATTCCATACACTGTCAGACTTCAATTTTATTTCACGAATAAAAATTATATCTGTCAATTGAAAAATCAGCCTTTAGACTCGAATTTACCACGAATTTTACCAATAAAACTGAATGCGATCAAAAATATTATCAGTGTGATAATTGTTGTGAAACATTGACACTGATTAGAACGCGGTTTGGATATAGTGATCGCGTTCATTTAAGTTATCAACCAACCAGCACTTAATACAAGTGGTTTCAATGGAGTTTTAAAGTAGTAGTTAAAAGTAGCTTAATTTTTTGTGTTAGTTTAACAGTAAAACTAAATTAATTTCAATCACGGAAACATAAAATACATTTAGTACTTACACATTTATATCTTTAAAAGATTTGTAGGTGACTTTATGTCACGAAGTTTCTCAGCAATATAATTTTAGCACAAACACTAAAACTGTTATTTAGTGCACAAAGTTTAGTATTCCATAATATCTTTATAACTTCCGGGAGATAGCTCAAAGCACCCATTCTTCGAGCCGACGGTGTAGAAACAACATGCATCTCGACTCACATGCTTGTAGAAAACTTTCGCCAACACATAAATTCTAGCACAACTGAAATTGCTTGTCTGAAAACTTTCAGTTCTATGCGACTGTTCGTTTAGAATACATTAGAATTCTTTGGAAATATGTAATTTTATCCTTTAAAAGTTTGTCATGCTGAATGCCTGGTGGCGGCTGAAATTTAGTTACGTTTGTTCCGAGTATTATAGTAGAGAGGACAAATTTTAATATAAATGGGTTTGTTTTGGAACTGCGTGGTTTGATCTTCTACGATTTTGTGCGTTGGTCTACCACGAATCTTGTTTATTCTATTTTTACCTAACCTATGCTTTTTCTTTCGTTACACTGTTTACCCATCTATCTTATGGACATAAAGAAATAATACATCAGTGAATATTTTAATACATTAAAGTTTCAATATAATAAAGAACGCAATATGTTATTTGATTTTCTCTTTTTGTAACTATTGACTCTGTAAAATATTCAGCGATCAAAGGATCGAATATGTCATCTAAAATCAGAATCATCTGATTTTCCAAGCATTCCAACAACTCTAGGTATCAATCAACCCAGAGTTGTTGGAATGCTTGGAAAATGTTGAGACATTCATTCGTAAACTATTGAAATGAGGATTCAATCAACATGCTATTTTCAACGGATTTAATAAATATTGCGTAGATAGTAGAGACCTATTGTGTAAAACGTAAAAGTATGTAAATTATTCTATAAAACGTTTCTGTTATATCATGCAATGCTTTTGCATGTCATAACAGAAACGTTTTATAGAATAATGTTGGTCTTTCAAATAGTAATAAAAACCAACTAGCCGTATAATTCATTCACATAAGATTTAAGGCAGCAGTTATTTCACATGGTTCTAAACTATAATTATAATAGGTACATAGGTGCCCGTTATCTGGATGTAGACAAACTTATAACAAACAACAGAATACCGACGCTAATTAACTCCTAACCACATGATTCGATAATACAAAAGAGTAGGGACTGTAGGGACAAACTTGGAATTTGTACCGTAAACTAAATTTCTGACAATGGGATACCGATAGGGGACATCATATTCAATAAATTAAACCTGGAATGTAATAGTCATTATCTTTTCACTATATGATGTGATTACGAGGTATAGTGGTGCTTTTCGCGCATCTATTTATGATGGATCAACCTAGGTACTATCTTATCACCAGTACTTACATAGTTACAATGAATAGGTAAATACTACAAGGATTATAGACATTCCATTCAGTTAAGCGCAAAACTTTGGTCTTAAGGTTCAACTATGTATAATTAAATTAGATATAGTTACAGCTCAGCTCTTTGTGAAAGGGTTTGTCCGAGGAATACTAATAATAACACAAGTCTAACTCAACCTTAATATTTTCAACCTTGTTTCCAAGGTCGAAAGTGTTTTAGCAACCTTATTAATCTTGAAAAATCAAAATCAAAATCAAAAGTCATTTATTCAAACTAGGCTGAGAATCAGCACTTTTCGAACGTCAAAATTACAAAAGACAGTCCCCCAAAACGCCCGCCCTTCACCACTTCCTAGTGCTTTCGCTGGGAAGAAGAAGTGGCGCAACAAACTCCCCAGCAGCACAGCTGTCTGTTCAGTTAGAAAATATAATTGACTGAATACAATACAAGGTATGCAAAGCAATTAACATTACAAGACACAGAACGCTAAATTAAATGATTTGCCATATGTCAGCTAGCAACGCCAATATACCAAGAAATACAATAAAAAACTATACGTACTCAAGCAAAAATTTATAAATGGAAATTAAATAAAAGCCTCCAGGTATAAAGGGCGTGACCGCTAACATATTTATGCAATGCTGGGTTCAGTTTACATAGCTGTCGCTTGAAGTCATAAATGATAAACTAGGACCATAAGGAAACTAAATAAACAAGTTATTAATAATGATAACAATGATAAAACCATGGTCAGTAAGACGACCAGTCACCACAAGCAGCACCCGTTCACGAGCATAACGCAAAGGTCAGCCATTACCCCCCTCGCCATATTTGAGGGAAGGAGACAACCCGACCCCCGACGCTACCGCAAGCAGTGACATCTAAGGGAGCATGACGAACTTGCTGCCGGTTGTTCAGGTAAGAATAATATGATCAATTGTCGAGGTCACTAGCTAACCACATATTGCAATCAACTCATTAGAAAACATTGCAATGGGTTGATTATGTCAATAATAAAATTAAAATTAAATTAAACTGATTTGACTTATACAGCCCAATAAAAAAACAATTGTATAATGAGCTCATATAACCTATCAGTAATTCTTTGTAAATTAATTCTGGAGAAAGAACATAAACATTGTCTTGAGTTAATCAGGGCGACCAACTATTCTTATCGTTTAAGTAGTCGTTGATAGAATAGTATGCCTTTGAACAAAGGTTAGATTTTACTTGAGCTTTAAATGCATTAAAAGGCAAATCTAGCAAAGAAGAGGGTAGCTTGTTATAAAAGGCTATACCAAGACCAACAAATGAGTTATGAACCTTATGAAGCCGGTGAAAGGGAGCACGTAGTATGTCCTTATTTCTGGTGTTAACATTGTGAATATCACTGTTTTTAGTATACAAGTGTATATTTTGCCTAATATATAAGATGTTGGCAAGGATGAATTGTGATGCAACCGTGAGAATACCAATATCTTTAAAAAAATCTCTTAGAGAAACTCTAGCGCCTAGCTGGTAAATTGCTCGAACAGCTCGTTTTTGAAGGACAAATATATTTTGTATATCAGCTGCTTTGCCCCACAGCAGAATACCGTAGGACATAACGCTGTGAAAATAACTAAAATATACTAAACGAGCTGTATCAACGTCAGTGTACTGTCTTACTTTCCTGACGGCGTAGGCAGCCGAACTGAGCCTTCCTGCTAGGCTCGATATATGTGGTCCCCACTGAAGTTTGGCATCTACTGTTATTCCCAGAAAAACTGCCGAACTCACAGTTTCAAGCGCGTCTTTATCTAAGACGATGTTGGGTCCTAGATTTCTAACATTCGGTAAGGCGAACTTTACACATTTCGTTTTCTTGGCATTGAGAACTAGGTTATTTGACGTAAACCAATCCGTAACTATTGAGAGTGCACTGTTTACGTCGTCAAAATCTTGTCTATTCCTATCTACTTTAAAAATAAGAGATGTATCATCAGCAAACAGTACAACGTCACAGATTCCCTTTAAATGGAATGGTAAATCATTAATATACACTAAGAACAAGAATGGACCCAGTATTGAGCCTTGCGGTACACCTAACTGAACTGGTAGCGCGGAAGATTTCACACCATTAACATCTACACATTGGAACCTATTATGTAAATAACAATTTATTACGTTGAGAGCTTCGTTTTGGACACCGTAATGACTTAGTTTACGCAAAAGCGTGTCATGGTGCACGCAATCAAAGGCTTTGGAAAGATCACAGAAAACTCCGATAGCATTTTGCGAGCTCTCCCATGCGTTAAATATGTGTTTCAGCAAAGCAACACCCGCATCTGTAGTCGAACGACCTTTTGTAAAGCCATACTGTTCATTATGAAGGAGGCTATTTAAATTAAAATGTCTTAGCAACTGCTTGAGTATTAATTTTTCAAATATTTTGCTAAATGCAGGTAAAATGGAAATAGGTCTAAAATTACCAACGTCGTTTTTATTACCTGATTTAAATAAAGGTATGACTTTACTAGTCTTCATGAGGTCAGGAAAAATTCCTAAATCAACACATTTATTAAAAGTAACAGCTAGATAGGGGGCTACGATGTCTATTATATTACTTAAAAGTTTAATGGAGATGCCCCAGTAGTCACCGGTGTTTTTAGACTTTAGTAGGTTAAAAACATTAACTACATCATGTGGGGTTACATGTTCGAAACTAAATAAACGAATACATTTAGGTACACTACTATGCAAAAGGGTTTCAGCTTTAGACGGGGACGAATTTAAGGAGCGAGTCGTAGTTATAGGTATGTTGGCAAAAAACTCATTAAAAGCTTCAGCTACGTCAGCGGCTTTATTAACTAATTTATTATCTACCATAATCTCAAGTAGTTTTTCTTGTTTAACCGATTTACCAGTTTCATTGTTAATAATTTTCCAAGTCGTTTTTACTTTATTATTAGAATTTTTAATAGCATCGCTTAAAAATTTCGATTTAGCAAAAGCACTAATCTTTTTAAATAATTTTGAATAATTTTTGACATACTCTAGGAAAGGAGTGTCAAACCTGTATTTTTTCAAACCATATAACTCGTATAGTCTCGCTCTACTTTTATAAATACCCGGAGTAGCCCATTGGTTAAAGCCAACGGAGGATCCATTAATATTAATAGTTTTTGTCTTGAAAGTAGATTGGTACTCTTTTTGCACAACATCAAAAAGGGCACCATAAATTTCATTAGGATTCTCGTGTTCTACTATAGATGGTGTAATTCTATGAGCTATATTATTTTTAAACATTTTGCAACGGGCAGCTGTATAAGGCCTGCATTCAATTTTACGCGACTGTTTATGTAATGGCATGGGGAAGCTAGCTAATAAACCACAGTGGTCGGACGTTAAGTCAGTTAAGACTAATTTGTTTTTGGCATCAAAAACACTAAATATATTATCAAGACAGGTTGACGAAGATGCCGTGATTCTAGTAGGTTCAAAAAACAAGTTAATTAAATTATAAGACTTAAACAAATTGAGGAGTCTAATACTTAATGGAGTAACATCTAAAATATTAATATTGAAATCTCCGCATAAAATAATACTTTTGTTACTTGATTTCAACCTATTGAGAGAATCCTCCATTACCGATTCAAAACTAATAAAATCCCCAGAGGGGGGTCGATAAACGCAAATTATAATGTATCGCTCAAGTTCAACACAAGACAACTCTATAGTGCGCTCGATTGAAAGATTAACTAAATCTAAACGTTGCTTACATTTCAACTTGTTTGAAACAAGAACTAAAGAGCCACCGCGAATAGCACTTTTTCTCACAAATGCACTCTGTACGGTAAAGTTATCATCATTGATAAACACTACTTCATGTTCTTTCAACCAGTGTTCAGTCAAACATAACACCTGAACATCATAGTTCTCCATAAATAAACTTAACTCTAGCTCTTTGCCGGACAGACCCTGCATATTTTGATGTACAACATTCAACATATGTGGCTGACCCGTTGTCGCACCTAATAGTTTAAACTACAAGGTGTATCAAAAGTAGTGTTAGTACCACTACTAACAGTAATCGAAGGTACCCTACAGGTACCGGTGTCACTGTGTATGTTGTATGCTAAAAGATTAGCAATTTGTCTCCTACAACTAGGTGGCAAATACATAGTATAATTTGTCAGTTTGTAATCAGTAATGAATTGATTACAATCAAAATATAAAATAGCATCACTGTGATGACATGTCCTATTATAAATTAACATATTTAAATTATAAATGTGCCTATTTTGCTCATCAGACAAATAATGAGAATACGGCAAGGCACAAAAAATAAATTTACAATTATTGGACTCATTGAGATGTAACATCAACTGGACAGATTCAATTATGTCCTTTTTTCGTACAGTTAAACTATCCCCATATAATAATATAACAGTTGAATTGGGATTTATTTTTGTCAATCTAATATTACTAATTAATTGGCTAATACTGGCACCGGGTAAACAACGATTAATTACATATTGTGGCGAACACTGATTAAATATACTACCAAAACCTTGACCAAATTTGTCAGAAAATACATAAGTAGTGTTCATACTATTGCTATCATTATTAATACAGCTGCCTACTGACTGAGCTACTGAGGGTGTGGGTGGAATAACTTGAGGCTGGGGTTCCCGGGAGCAGGTACAGCTAAAAGAGAGGTTATTAGTCAGAGACTCATACCTCTCCGCATTGTACTTGACCAGGTCTGCCAACTCATTAGCCTCTTCCATGCGCTTACTCAGGTCTTGTTGAGAAGCCTCATATTTACTGAAGATGTCCTTCAGAGCATATTCCCTAACAAACAACTCATCCTGCAGGTGCTGAGTGTCAGTGTCATACCTAGTATTACATAATTCTAATTCTCTATTACAGTTCTTTAATTCTTGTATTAAATTTAAATTTTTTTGCCTCAGTTTTATATTTGATTTGTTAACTTTTTGGCATTTTAATGATTTTTGAGTTTTTTTAATTAATCTATTAATTTTAATATATTTTTTTATCTTATTATGACTAGTAAACAATTCGGTTTTATTGATGGTATCATTAGTTAAGTCTATTGTTACAATTGGCTCAACACATGTGGGTCCGGACCCGCTACCAACCAACTCATCGTAAAGACTGCAGGTGATCGCAGACTCTTCACGGGCTTTGAGAGATTCCAAATGGGTTATTGTGTTGTGGGCCCTGCTTAATTCTAGTTCTAGTTCAGATATGCGTCTCAAAGCCAGTTCGTGGGTGTCACTACATTCCTGGAAATTTGACACAAGTTGACGGAGATGTTGATGCTGGTCAAGTATGTCCATATGTTGTACATGTAGCTCAGCCAATTGGTTCCTCAACTCAGTGTTCTTGTCATTTATGAACTTTATTTCCACCTCGCTGTCATCCCTTTCCTGTAGTAGCTGTTTGTTCTGTTTCTTACTAGATTCCAATTCGTTCAATGTAGCCCTCAGTTTTTCATCCAAGGATGCAGCTCTACGGGTCAACATATTGACAGGCAAACCCTAGAGGCACCCTGGAATGAGAGAAGAGAAAGCCAAGTGAGTGAAAGGAATAAGAGAAAGGTATGAGATGTGGATAGTAAGTGCTAGGATGAAGTGAACAAAAAACAAAGGAATAAAAAAAAGTTATGATAAGTTTGTTATCACAGTTATGTGTTGAAAATTTAACTATTGAGATGGTGATATTTAATAGTAAAAAGGGAAAAAACAACAAAATTAAATTTGCAAAATATTTGGGGGTACTACTATTGTCAAGTTATTGGAAATCTAGTTTCTAACGTTAATTTCATATAGCGGTTCTAATTTAGTAATTCAACTTAACATATATCTGTCTAGTAATAAAGTACAGTGATTTCTAAAGGGTCTCTAACGTAACTTATGTGATTTATCCCAATAATACACGAACATAAGTGTCCAGCACAATAAAGAGAAATACAGGCTTGTTCACTATGTTGCTTATTGGGATACTTGAAGGTATCCAAAGGCGACTGTGACAAAATCCCATGACGTTAATCGTTCCCCTATTTGCCAACCAAAACGCGTTAAAGGGTCAGTAATTTTGTGGTTCTAACATCCTGGAACAGAAGATTCATCCTACTTCCCCAACTTTAAATCCCAGCACTTGTCCCACAAACTGAGCATTTCACGACACACGGAACCATTATAGATTTTCGATTTACCACTCAAATTAAAGAAACAGGTGCGGGAATTGAATCGTCGGAAACTCAACGAGTTTCAAGAAACTTTTCAGTCTTGCAATCTCGAGTTTGTAAGATTTCGACTTGTTGGTAACGAGAGCTTGACGCCAGATTTTTGTTGCACACAAAATTACAGGTGAACTGGTGTATTAGATGGTCGAATCAGAGATAGTTTTTGAACTTTTCTTTTGTGAAACAGGGTTTACTTTAGTTCATCGTTTGCAAGAGTTCGTTCTGTTACGGCAGCAAATAAATATGTACGAGAAATAAATTAGGATAAGAGTGGGGTAATGATAATTTCAATTTTAATATAATAACTTCGAAGGGCTGATAAGTGATTGATCAATTTTGCAAAAGTTTTATTCCTATTAAGCTTGGTATTTATTTCTGTTTTTGTTAAAGTTGTTCAGAGAATAAATTTATTTTAGTTTCTTTTTGCTCTAAGCTCATTTAAAGACCATCAAACAACTTGACACTTAAAACTAGTTCATTTTCATTTCCAAAATTAAATTCGGATACTTAACAGAAGTTTAGCTTCCAAATATTTATATTAATTTTAATATCCGTATTAAATATTATGATAGCATTCGCATTAGCAACATCTGTCCCTTGGGCGTAGGCTGAATATTAATTCGTTATTCCACCGGCCGGATATTACTTAGTACTGTCTTTACTAAGACAAATATTAGGCGGATATTAAAGGGATATTCGAAGTATTTAATAAGAAGCTTTCATAGTATCAACGATTCTGTTGGGAATTGAAATGTTTTTCATGAATTATGTATTTATTTTCGCAATTATGTATACCTACTAGCTGTTCTATGAGGCTTAACTCTCACATCCGAACTACATACCTTGAAGATACCTAGTTACTTATCTGCTGAATTTGATCAAAACGGTTTTGTATCTTCGTCGTTAAAGTGTTTCAGATATACGTAGAGAAAGATTAATTTGAACTGATAATACGTATTTCATTATTAAAAATAAGCATGAAGAAGAGATACTCGTTTATAAGTTTAAGAGAAAGCAAAGTTCAAGTACTTTCCGGAGCATTAGCTGTTTTCGTTTTGTTATTTTTATGTCTATGACTGGAAAGTAGTAAAATCGATTTTACTGCAACCAACTTTACAAGAATAGACGATTTTTTTGATGCCCAATGAGCTCCTGCCTTTTCTTTATTTTTTTTTAGTTATATATTTCGTTATATACAAGGTGTAACTTAAATAACGCACAACCTCTTAAAGGGTCATTGTACTATGAGACCAAACCGGAAATCGCGAAAAAAAAATTAGCTGTTCCCTACATTTTGACGAGTTATGCGAACAAAAGGCTTGGTTTGCTACCTTTACCTTCATTATATTTGTATGAAGTATGTGTGTTTGTTAAGAAATATAAAGAATTATTTAAAACAGCAGATGAAATTAGTTCTCGAAGCCGCCGTGATCCATACAGACTTGTACTAGATGAACTCCCTAGACTAGCAAAATATAATAAAAGCTGTCTCGCTATGTGTGTACGTGTTTATAACAAGTTACCTAGTGAATTTAAAGTGTTAAATTGCAGATTATTTAAAATTAAATTGTATAGATGGCTGAATGAAAATAGCTTCTATAGCATTAATGACTTTTTTGAACATAAATTATAATGCTTGTAATTTTCAATTATGTTAATTTTCTAAGTTTGCATGCTTTAACTTTAAGCTAAACATGTACGATCTTATATGCTATAATAACACCTATGTATACCATGTTTTACGCAAATAAATAAATTATCTTATCTTAAAACATAAATGTAGGGAACAGCTGATTTTTTTTTCGCGATTTCAGGTTTGGTCCCATAGTAAAAGTTGTTCATAATGATGAGTACAATGACCCCTTAAGAGGTTGTGCGTTATTTAAGTTACACCTTGTATATTGTAATTTTTGTGTCTTTGTGAATAAATGATACTTTACAAGCTTTTTACTAAAGCGAATTATTCTTATTAAATATTTTATTGAACTCTATAGTTATTTTTATAGATTATACCGATGGAGCTGCATCTACAGAATTAGGTATCTGCACCTAACCCTGTTTTACCTTAACCTCCCAGGGATGAGCTGATACAGTTCCGCTTATGGTGCACTGCGCAGTGCACCATAAGCGGAGCGGTATGGTGAACTCGTTCCAATGAAGTTAATCTGAGTTAAAAACTCAGATTAACTCTGCTTTTTTACTTAAAAACAATTCTTTTGACCCTACCTACAAAGAAACACACCGTAAACCAACACATTTGTTTAATCCCGAACTACATCAGCGAAGTCAGTCGGGAAGGTAGTTAAATACAAACAGAATTAGGGGTTGAACTAAAGGAGTCCCCTTTGCCATGGCTGATAAACAACGGACCGTACTTACCGACTGTAACTGTCCGTAGTTTGGTTGCAAATATTACTACTCGTATATCTTAAATGATTGTACTAACAAGATGCTTGAAGGAAGGTTTTGATTCTTAGTCTTAGGGCTGACATTTCAATCGACCGATGTTTTTTATTGGCGGAATAAAATTGACGTCTGACAGATTTTGTATGGAAGAACTGTCGAAAATTCAGAATTATTCATCGGATAAAATTATCTGGCGTTGGAAAAATCAGCCATTAGTAAAATTAATAACGATAATTTTCAGGTTTCACGGTTCTTTTGTTTTTATTTTGGTTAATTGTCTCGAAATTCTTTTCACTAAGCTTTTGCTAAAATGACAGGCTAAATGGGTAAAACCCCTGGTAGAAATCCGACCACGATACACCACGTGTTTGGATTTTCACATTCACTGTCTACATATTTATAACTTATGGAAAACCTGTTGTGTCCTCGTTGGTCAAGTTGTCGCAAGCACTACTGCTATGCATGAGTTCCTGGGTTCGATTTCTTGTGTTATTGTCCGACCTGGGAGCCATATTGTGGTTTTTCCATCAGAAATTTTTCAATAGGCTCGCCCCCAATCACATGGGGCTTAAAAACATAACTGGCGAAATTGGGATACCTATACTAAAATAACACCACCGCTTAGCGCGGGGATTGCAGGCGTGATGTTTTGTTAAGAAAATATGTGTTTTATGAATATAGATAAACTATAGACAGAGTTTACTGGGGCAATTATGAGCGTGAGTGTATATTCCGTTGGATGATAATTTCTACCAAACGCAGCGGCATTTTTATATTGGCAACATATTGATTAGACGCCATTTTATCGACCGCCGTCCCTTTCGCTTTTGCCACACTGCGTTTGGTAGAAATTATAATCCAACGGAATATGTATCCCACCATCGTGATCGCCCCAGTAAACCTTATTGCTTTTTGCATTCTTATACAAAAGAAAAACGTTACTCCATATAACATGTCAAGTATTTTCATCTCAAAGACAGCCAGTACTCAATAAGCCCAGAAGTATCTCCGCAAATGTATACCAGATACAATATCTTTGATTTTCCTGTCAACTCTTCAGAAAGACACGTGTCACATGTATCCGGGCAGACATCACATTGGGATCGCTTTTCCTTTACTTACTATTCAACTACAAATAAGATTTTTTTGATATTATGGTATATTTTTGGAACATTGTGCTTCACACATACGGAAATATTGACAAACCGACCCCAAAATAATTGGGAAAAGGGTAGGTAGATTTTGATGACCACGCTCAATTAATGATAGTATAGTATTTGTAAAAAATAGTTCAAAGGTCTTTTTTTTGCTTTAATAGCATAAGTTCTCGCATTTTTCTGTATTTATTTATTTAAACTTATCGCACAAAAAGGTACAAAGGCGGACTTATTGTTAGTGCCTTAGGCATTCTCTACCAGTCAACCAAGGGTGGTGAAGAGATTAGATGGCAGGTGCTTTGGTTGAGCCAAACAATGATAAAAAAAAATTAAACTATTAGAATTATTGAATTATAAATGAAAAACGTACACAAATACAAAAATAGGTTAAAAACCTATAATATACATACATACTATTTACTTTATATTCTTTGGTTCTAGAATGTAGTTTATTGAAGTAAGTATCGTGTAATCTTCAAACTGTCACGTTGTAAAAAGTTGACACTAATATAGAATAAAAATTTGCATAAAAAAGGTAAGATTAAATATCATTAAAGCAGTTGCGGAACAGGTAATTTGGCCTAAACGAAAAGAAATTACGAGTAAACTTAAGCTCACACTGCAAAACACATGAAACTTATCTTCTCAACACATGCATATAAATAACATCTGTCAGTCCTCCGGATTAAGGCAAGTCACCAAAATTGTATCCTAATTCCTGAAGCAAACGGCCATTCATATGTTTATGTAAATAAGCCGGCGGGTCCGGGCTTGAGGTCGCGTTAAGCGCTCTTCAGGGCTAAGCAGGGCTGAGACCTCTTTATAAGAACCTACAGGGGTATGCTAGTGATGTACCAAGTTATAGTTGGTGGAGTTTAACTTTCGTAATAGTGTTGTCGTATCGAACAATATTAAATTAGGTTTGAATAATTTGTTAAAGTTACTTTAGTTTAGTGTCTAGTCCAATTAGGTAATTTTCCTACCTCCAGTTCCAGTTTTGGCATACTAGAGGTAGGAAAACCAAAAACCTATCTACCTCTGGTTTTAACGCCCCAATAATCTATATCAGTAGCGATCTGTATGATTATACTGGCAGTTATTATTATACTGGCAATTATTATTATACTGGCTACCGTCAGTAGCGATTTGTCTTTACCTGAAAATAGGTTATTGGATTCGGCCGTTAGTGTGTCTGTTTTAAAACTCTTGATTTTTAGAGAAAAAAAGAAGGTGTAATTTCATGTTAATTATATTTTTCACAGTCAGTCCCACCTAAAAACTTGGTTGTATAAAATTCTGCACAAGTCACCATAATCAGAAAAACGGAAAAAATACATCCAAGGATAAAGCTGACATCCCTAAAAGTCATCCGAATGTTGAGAGACAAAACAGCAGGCGAATGTGTTTGCATAGGCCGTGTACACACGGTATAATTTTTGTGGCGATACGATGTGCTTGGCACGGCTACTTGACAGCAATTTAACGAAATTAGTTAGGTTGTTATATAAACTTGGGTGGATGGGGGATGGGGGATATGTATAGTGGATGTTGATTTAGTATATTTGCCTTTATCATGAAAACAGTTAGTTATTACTATTAGTATCCATATACTTATATTTATATTACTATTATACCAACAATACGCTGAAAATATCTCGACGTCAGATGAGAAACTAGAAAAGATTATTTTTTTTTTAGTTTTTCATGAATATTACCAACTAATGCACAGTGCATCGTGTCGTGCATTTTCATGCATTTTATTTTAGAATTATGTACGTTATTGCTCCGCAATGAAGTTTATAATTCCTATGACCATTTTCCAATTTATTTATTTAAAATTCGTGGACAGTAAGTAGGGTACAGACGCCAGCACATCAAAGTACCCGAAACTGTCAAATTTTACCAATGAACTTTGAACCTTATGCTTTAGCGATAAAGTTGAAAATCTATTAAAGAAATTTGACAGATTGTAGTAGTTTCGTGTTCTGGCGTCTGTACATAGGCGGACTTATTGCAACAATTCATTCTCTATCAGTAAACTCTTGGGTTAAAAGTGCAACATTGTACTAGATGTACTTACAAAAGATAATAAATATGAATGTTTTGGAAATTAATACACAATTACACACCACACTCACACATACACACCACACTCACACATTCTTCCATATTATTGCTCACTTACCTATTTCAATAATTTCATTAACTTAAGTAACAAAACTAAATTTCGCAATCCAATCTCGAAAGCT
Source organism: Eremobia ochroleuca (assembly GCA_949629135.1). Lineage (NCBI taxonomy): Eukaryota > Metazoa > Arthropoda > Insecta > Lepidoptera > Noctuidae > Eremobia > Eremobia ochroleuca. Next base: position 20,056,363 of record OX451394.1, read on the forward strand.
TCTAACAAGAACAAGGAACTAGCACATCAAGTGAATCCTTCAGTAAAACAAATGGCTCAGCCTAACTATGATAAACTTTGCTAATAACTGTAGGTCAATCTACGCTCCCGGCTTCAGTGATAGACGAACAGCGATTTGTTATCCTCTTTGTTGTACATCCGTGTTTTCTTGGGATACTGCCAAGGTCCGTTTTGAGAAAGCACTTGTCAGTAGGGACAGTATAAACTAGAAGTATATGTAGATATTAACCAAATAGCAACTTTGAATATCAGAATGGTTACTAAATATTTACTGTTTGTGAAGGTTCTTATAAATATAGTTTGTAGGGAAAGGATTATATGAAGTAAAGCACAGAAGGACAAGGCAAGGCATTTATTCCAATTTAGGCTTGTCAGTAATCAGAAAACTAGTCGTTCATTCGTAAAACTAGGTCATTGTGCAGAAGAAAGACAAGAAACTTTATGGAAAAAGTATTAAAATGATGAGATTGCACAAGACAGGGTGGTTTGGAAGAAAAAAGGGGAGGCATTTGCCCAGCAATGGGAAACAGTGTAGGATAACAATAAAAAAAAATAATTCAAATAATAATTATTTCCTTTGTAAGCTTCAATCTACACTAGCCTTATTAATTAATATCTACTGCTTCACATCGCAAAGCGTACTGTATTTTTCCGAGCGTTACCAAGACATGTACTCTTACCTATCTGTCCTCCCTTGCAACGTCGCGCCAGTCTATGAGATATAGCGTCCACAAATCAGCGGCACATCTCTAGGGCAGGCAAAAGTTCAGCCATTACTCAAGGAGCATCAATAACATACAGCCAACGTACTTTAAACTGTCTGACGGGTTGGTGCACCGAAGTATTACTCAGTGTGTAGCTCCCCCGGAGATAGAATGTGAAATTAAATCGACTAGTGTACAGGTATTTTTACGCTGTGGTCGTTAGTTGAAGTGAGTTTAGTTTGCAAATGTTATGCAGGATGAATTTAAGTTATTTATTTATTAAAACTTTATGCACAAGTAAAAAAGTACTATACAAAGGCGGACTTAATGCCTGAGGCATTTTCTACCAGTCAACCTTAGGGTGATGCAGAGACAAAATATGGTAGGTGCAACACAATACGAGATAGATAGCTTAGGAAATGACTATACAATACAAGAATTAATAATACTGTTATTAATTAGATAGAGATTACATGATTTATAGATAGTTATTACATGATTTACTTTTAGGAAGGACATCATTCATTTCGTACCCAAAAATTAAAATGCCAGCCAGAAAAAAAAAAGTACCTACTGCTGTCTAATAAAAAAAAAAAAATGCTCAAGAGGTCATTTCCCATAGGAAATGACTCTTGAGCATTTTTTACTCTTACAACAAAAGTCTGCCGTTAACCCCCCGGGTGCTATTTGAGATTTTTTTTCTGCTAGACTTAGCTGTCCCACTGCTGGGCAAAGACCTCTCCCATGTTCTTCCACCTTTCCTTGTGCTGTGCCTTCTCCGTCCAATCGGTTAGGAACGAGTCCAAATCGTCACGCCAGCGTTTCTTAGGCCTGCCTCGGTAACGACGCCCGTCAGGCATCCACTGTGTGACGTCTTTGGCCCATCTGTCTGGATGTATCCTGTAAGTGTGCCTCGCCTAGTCCCACTTCAGCCTTGCAGATTTATCGCCAATATCGGCGATGGCTGTCTTGGAGCGTATTGCGAAATTGGTCGGTGAATTTAACCCTTAATTGCATGATTTTTACTTTTTAAGCAAATTAAATTTATTTGGACATAACATTAGCTCTATAGTAAGGAAAAGATATTTAAAAAAATATATTCATAAAAATACTTTTTTTTTTCTAAATGGCCTGGTGGAAATTTACATCTTTATGTACCTAATCAGAACGAATCTACTGAGAACAAAATGAATTGAATATCTCTAACAATTGGGGAATCCCCGTGCTCTGTGGAAACGAAAATATGGCATTGGATTGGTTGATGGAAATTTCCATCACGATGCAGTTAATACATGATACTACGCTCCATCGCTCTTTGGCAAACCTTGAGTTTGGACTACTGAGCCTCTGTCAAAGACCAATTCTGGGTGCCATAAGTTAGGATAGGCAGGATACACATGTCGACGAGCTTGCGCTTTTGTGAAATAGGAAGGTCGCCCTTCATTAGCGCCTTCATGGACCAATAGAGGGGCCCGTGGCTAAATAATAACAGCCGCACAGGTCGATCGACCAGGTTAAGCTACGCTTGCCGCGGTTGGTCTGTGGATGGGTACCCATCTTTCCATACTGAGACCCCTCCGTGCCTCGGAAAGCACGTTAAGCCGTTGGTCTCATTCGTAGATCTTTGACAGTCGTTACGGGTAGAGTCAGAAGCCCGAAAGTCTGACAACCACTCTTACCAAGGGGTATCGTATTACCCAGTAACTGGCTTGTAGAGGTCAGATAGGCAGTCGCTCCATGTAAAATACTGGTATTCAGCTGCATCCGGTTAGACTGGAAGCTGACCCCAACATAGTTGGGAAAACGCTAGGTAGATGATGATGGACCAATAGTTCCTCCAGGCATTTTCGACTTGACGGTCGATCTCTTTGTCGTGTCTGTTGTGGAAGGAAACTAACTGGCCCAGGTAGATATATTCGTCGATATAGTGTATTTCCTGCCCATCGACCTCGACATCGACATATTTTAATAACACACTTTAATTTTTGGGTATAAGCTGTTCGAACTTTTTTTAACCCTTTACCGCATAGGAAACCATATATGGTTTGACATGTTTACAGTTTATTTTACACTCAAAAAATAAAAAACTAGCGTATAAATCCTAATGGGGTTTGTTTTTCATATCATTAGCAATAATAAAATACAACTATTTTGTCTATCATCACATACCACTTGGAAATAAAAATAAAAATAATAAATAAATAAAAAAAATAAAAAATACACTAAAATTTATTCTGAAGCTTTAATAAAGACATAAACATTAAAAAAAAAATTGTCACTTATTTAATATATCATGCAGTAAAGGGTTAAATACATTTTAATAATCATACTTCGTAACATCAGACTTCTAATCCCGGAAGGTTTAGCCAGAGGTGTGCCTATAATAAGTACACCTACATTTCGCCATTTCGCCTTTTTTAATGTCATTTTCATTCAAATTGAGCTTTTTCTCTGTGACCTGTAGTTTAGAACTATAAATGAATAAATAAATAAACTACCTGAATGGAATAAAATTCAATATGTGTGAATACAATATTCAGTTTGTGTAAAAGATTTTAATTTTTTTGGGCTATGTAATAGGTTTACTGCTGATTGTTTAACAAACTGAAAGTGACGGCTCACTGGAATAGCGAAAAATATTAAAAACTGTCCCGCTTGCTATTTCATTTTTGGAAGCTGAAAATTACAGCACATTGTTTAAAATAAATGACAAGCATGTTTATTTCTATTGTTTTTATAAGCGTGAAGTATAAACTCGTCTGCAGATTAACTTGCAGGTTCAAGTTCGGAACTAAACTTGCGGGGAAATTGCGTAACACATTTACAATCGGAATGACTTTCGTTTTGCAATCAACAACTTCCATTGCATTATTTACGTTGTCGAGTAGACGAATTTTTTAAACATATGAAGCAATGGATAAGGAATTTCTTTCAAAATACTTCGAAATATGAAAGAAAGTGCGTTACGACATTGGGGTGCGTTACATACTCTGCGCAAGTAATACGCACCTATTCCCCCGTTCTAAACCATAAGGCTACTCACTAATCTGAGTTTATTTCGGCATGTCTTCTCAGAGTAGTCAGATAGGAAACGCCGACCTCAACTAGTATAATAAAATATAATTGACGTGTGAAAGTGTTTGTACAAACCTACTTACAAATATAAAACCATTTATCATTTATCACTACTATAATCACATTGCTTTCTAAATATGAATCACAGAAAGACTAGTAAATTCCTCGTTCACAAACTTTACAGACACAGTACGAACCTCGTAAAGTTAATAACGAGCAGTAAGCGGCTCATTGGCAGAATATCGACGGAAACACTCTTATCCTGGATAAAGCGCTCTTCATTAGCAGTAACCAGCTTACTAGCGACAGAAGGGCGAATGCGATGGTGAACTATCAGACTGTAGTGTTGTTTCTCTGGCTTACCTACGTCAAACTGCACCATTTAGGTAGATAGAAAGTACTGTTTTCTCAAAAATTGAGGTACGTAAGTATTGAATTTGGTTCTATTAGAGTACTTACTCTAACAGAACCATAAGGTCCCATTAAAATAGATGGACAAACTTTTAGAAATCATTCAGACCACCAAAATAAGGACAATAGTTAGAAAATATATAAGAAAAATGCATTAGATGTTTACAAGAAAAATAATCAGCTAACGAAAATACACTAATGTGCGCCGGCAATTTATTATTTTAGGTCAAAATAAAATCACTCAGTGTTTTTTTTTTTTTTTTTGTTTGGATGTTTTGGTTAGAAGCACTGAGCGCTGTGTTATTTGTCCATCTATTTTAATGGGACCCTGTATATTCCATAATGCCAATGTCAAATGTTAAATTTCTGGGAATAGGTAACAAATAACATTGTTTGAGGTGTCAAGTGAAAGCTTTGAAACACGAATTCAGAATAATGTATATCATAGCTACTTACTTACTTTTTGTTAATTTACCGTTTCTATGGATAACTTATAAATACTGCTTCTCTCTAGCTCCTCCAAAATTATAATTTTAAAAACTTCATCATTGAAATTGTACGTCGAGGAAAAATTATGTGGATCCCATTATGTCAGAAGTGAAGCATTATTTAAACAATCTTCAATAAATCTGTGTTTAGGTGCGGGTATTAAAGATTACAAACCACCAGATATTTTTATCATAACTCGGTATCTGACCTCCTGTCTCGAAAGCGGATCATACATACCGGCCGGGAAATCTTTAAGGGGAAGAATAATTGAATATTACGATAGACGCTTCTTCCCTAGTTTTTTTATTTTTATTTCAGTATTGTTTATGGCTTCACGTAGACTTTAACAATCGGGGTGCATTTATAAAGAGATCTTGGACGGGAAGGAAGGAGGAGTATGTAGATCGTATTGGATTTATTGACGTTGCTTTTGCGTATTTTTGAAAGCAAAATTATTTGTTTTTTTTTTGTTTGTTTCTGTTTATCTTTCCTTATTTTTGTTTCCATTGGGGAAGAAAATCTACGTAACTAGGTATTTTGAAATAATTAAAAGTCTTTTTAAAATCCATGTTTACATTCACTACAGCATTCCATTCCACTGTATGGCTACTTACCTGGGATTTTGTAGTAAAATAAATATTTTGAAACAGATAATAAGAAACTAAATTTGGAACAGATAAATCAGCCGGTCGATTCTGTGAAAATCTCACCGTCAAATCATAAGTGAAGTGCCCCCTAGCGAATGACAGCTCACTCCACGCTCACTTCACCCAAGCTTTCACGGTGAGATGGTTACAAAATCGCACGGTAGTAACGAAAATTAAACGATTTTAGTTGCAGTAGTTTAAAATCCTCAATTACTAATAGGTAAGAGGATCATCATCTGCCTAGCTTTTCCTAATTATGTTGGGGTCAGCTTCCAGTCTAACCTCAAACTCTTTAGTTTGACGATATCAGTAAGTTGTTCTAGATCAAAAGGCGCCACATTTTTCAATCGCTATGTTTTCGAAGGGTGTGAAATCAGAAGCGTTTCGGTATTTCTCTGAAGTGCAGCCATCACGACCACATCCCGCCATAAGCCTTCAGTCTGACGCGGGAATTGCCGACAATGACGTGACCCCCATCAGGCCGACTGACGCGGCCAGCGAAACAATTTGTCGAATGCCATAGGCTTATATGGAATGCCGCTGGAATTTACGCGTTTCGGCCACGAAACATGTTGGCTAAAGTTATGAAGATAAAACTGCTTTCATACGATTATTTTGTATGACATTTGCTATCAGAAAGCAGGTGACTTTTCTTGTATAAGCATAGAAAAAGCCACCCATTCTGTTTAAATTTTCTATTTTTATTAATTTATTTCTGGATTACAAGACTACTGAATAATTTCAATGCGATTAGAAAGAAAAGCTACAAAATTTTGGTTGTGCACTGTGGACGGGCTTTGGAAATAGTATTATTATTGTAGGCATAACTATAGCAACCACATTGCGCAGTGTCTCATTAGTATTCGGAAGCTTGTGGTATGCAAAATGTGAAATCCCTGATGAGTAGGTTAAGCTTTGAAACTTTTTCGACTTTACATAACACTGTCAGTTGATCTCGCATACGAACGTTCCGCAATTCCTTTTCAGTTCATTGGCCAAGAGTCATAGATAAAAAAATATTGATTGCTCGTTAAAGTAAAGACCTGGAATAATAAGGTAAACAAAATGTAATATTTAGTGTTTGCATGTAACGTAACCGAATGCAGTGGTCCAAAAATATAAGTGCTGAAATATTTTGTAGTTACCTACCTGTTTGCATTTCTAATGACTAATTTGCGGCAACATGCATTGTTTGAATATTTTAACTTTTAGTACTGTTTAAAATTTTGTGCCGTTTAAAATTTTGTAATTTAGTGCGGCGGGAAAAATGAAATACAGGAATTTTAACGACATAGCCCACGTTCGCACTGACGTAAAAATATCGCGGCGGGATTTTATTGCGCACTGCATTTTCAACTCTCGGTATTGAGCCAAGCGTTGAGAATCCAACAGAGCGCATCGCAGCGCGTCAAAAAAACTGTTGGATTTTCAACTCTCGGCGCTAAGGAGTACGTAGAAAACAAAGTGCGTTGCCGTGGGAAAAAACGCGCTCGTGCGAACCTGGGTATAAATTGTCCTATTTTAGCTTCACTTGAAGGTAACTACAACATTCTTTGATGCTTACTTTTTTAGACAGTGAAATATTCTACTTGCGCCTATGACAATGTCTATCTATGATGAGATGTCGATATTAAAAAACTATGATTATTGAAGAAAAGAGGAATCAGCATTCCCCTTTTTTTCATAAACGATCACATTATTTCGGAAATAACAATCTCGACATAAAGGCCCGTACAGACAGGCGCGACGCGACGGCGCGACGCGATTCTGCGATATATATCCGTAGAACAATTTGTATGGAAACGCGGGCGACAATTCACACAGGGGCGACCAATAGGAACATTTTGTATGGCGACGCGGCGATATTGCGGTAGCGGCCGCGATTCGCGTCGCTCTAGTGTGAAAGGTGTTGCGGCGCGATAATATCGCAGAATCGCCCCGCGCCACGTCGCGCGAAAAGTCGCGCCAGTCTGCACGAGCCTTAATACCTAACAACAACAGACCAGCTTACCTCATAGCCTCATAATTCGGTGTTTGCTCGCGCCTCGCCCGGTTGCACGGTTGGTCAATGATAATCCGGCACGTCTCGCGGGATGTGACTGAGATCATTTGTAATGCGTTGAAACAAACGTTCTTGTTGTGTCGTTATGGCGACGTGTTGGTTTGCTGGTACTTTGTTCCCAACTGGAGAATTTGGTGGTGAATGTTTTTGGCTGTCATAGGGATGGGCGAGCATCTTGTATTTGGTGAATACTCGTAGGTATTTAAATCTTCCTGAGTTCGGCGTCTTCAATGATTGTTATGCCGTGACTATTTCTTATTAATCTAAACATCTTTCGAGTATTAGCTTCTCCTTTTCAATGAAACTAAAAGTTTATGGTGATTATATATTATTTTGATATTTGAAGAAAACGTGTTTTAATCGTTATTATAAGTAAATAGCTTACAGATGTTGTTATGTTTGATCGCTTACTTGTACTGAAACGAACGCGAACAATCTAACAAAATTCTTCGTTTCAAAAATACTTCCCGTCAAATCGTAGACACTTTTTGTTCTTTCAACTCCAAAAAACTCTTACATAAACAAAATACGATATGGCCCTACTAATTTGTACAGTTTTAGCCAATTTGTGCTCAGAGATTAGGCTTGTTATAAAAAGTATTTATTAATGGCGCCACTGGGCTCTTTCCTCAAATACTTTTGTAAAAATCTCCAAGAAATTGAGTTAAAGAGATGTACGCGTGCCCGTGAATATTTTAACTGGAGGAGTTTGTTTAGACGAGCTGTTTGTTTCGTTTTATTTTTATTGTTTAGAGAAAGATTAGAAGGACTGAGGCTTTTGATGAGCGTTGAGAAGTTTAGGTGTCGTAAACAAAAGTAACTAAGTGTTTCAAAAGTAATATTTGCCGTATACTGTTAGCAGTGAACATTGTCGAATCATATCCCACCACACTGATACAAATACTGTGTTATGTAAAAGAAAAGGAAACAGTTGTTATTTTTATTCTTATCCTCAATCCAATCATAGAAGAAAACAAGATTAAAAATGAAAAATTATACAAGTCACGACAACTAAAAAAACATTAAGAATAATATCGACACTCTTCCACATCATCTGTTACAGTCCCATCACTAAAGCACGAACATAAATCCAACTTTATTTTTTCACCTCGACGCGAAGAGCTCGGGCTTTGAATTTTTTAATGAACGCCGCCTTAGAAAATCCTCAATTTTATCACGGAGAGTCTTATTAAAACTATTATTAACAGTGAAATTTACTTGCTTAATTTAAATAGCTCGTTTTGCGTTCCCGAAATTCCACCTGTATTTAATGTAAGACGGGCTTTCATAGCTGTGAGGCGTTTATTTTCCGGAAAATTCCGGTTAGAACCGGTGAGTGCCGCTCTGTACCGGAACATAAATGCGAGACGTGACAAGTGTGTACGTGACTTTAGTGTTGTAATACACCGTTTTAATAATATCAAGTAATAACTAGATATGGCGAGTCGTAAAAGTTGATGGGATGATGTATTATTACAGCGGTGGTGGGATTATTTAATGGATCCTTATTTATTAGGTATGTAAATTCTAAGGAAACATAAAATAATTTGAATCCTTTTATGTTACTGAGTCTTTAAAATTACAAGCAGATAATATTTTTAAGCACGAACAAAGGAATAAATACAAAATACCGCCTCTGTAGGTACTCGTAAGCAATAAACTTTTGTCTCGTATTTATACACTGGCAGGTCAACTCGACGCCATTTATATTTTACAATCATGTTCAGTACAAGAAGAAATCCCAAAGGATACGAGTAACTCTTCCACAGACGACATTTTATTTCCCCCTTACAACACCTATGGGAAATGATGGGTTATCTATGTCGCGACCAAACTACATTTCAAAGGGACTTAACTATGAGGTATGTATGCAGTAGGTAGGTACATACAACATTACATACTTGTTATTTTTTCACAAAGGTATGTACAGCGAAACTTTGAATGATATAAAACATGAATGTGTCAATATCTAATCCAATAAGGAAAAAAATGTGTCGAAAATCACCTAACACGAATTCAAATTGTCGCTCATTACGTGTATAAATCACGTTGATTATACAAATACGTGCACAAAGTCGTCCCATATAGAATCATACATAATCATGCTTCACGCCACAAGGACCCCGAATTACACTGATTGTGTTCCACGAGGCGTAAGTTGTACAAAGGCAGAAAAATCATGAAAATCCATCTTTCATGTTTTGATCAGAAAGTTTTCCCTTTTGTGAATTAATAGGAAATCAATGGGAATGCCTTTGTCAGACAGCAGGATGGCTGAGTTGAATAATCAAAGTGACGCGCTGCTTTGAAAAATTCGGTGCTCGGTTGTTACATCGCAGGGAACTAAGGTTAGATCATTGTTGATTCTTTGTATTTTTATTACTAGAAGTTTTCTAACACTCCTGAGACGGTAGAAAACGAAGAAAATAAAGAAATAATATTCGTATTCGTCCTTAAACCCAGACAAATACAGAATATGTCTTATATTGTTACAAAAACAACTAATGATAATTATTATTAGTTTTGTTTTCGACACGCACAAAAACAAATAAAGCAGCGGAACACTAACCAAATTTTAAAGTAATTAGTTACTATTGACCTGCAACTATTTAAACTGAAATTTAGGGAGTTTTGGTCGAGGTGACTGATGTTAATGGTTCAACAGGCTTCAGTCCGATATATTCAGTAACCTCCCAATGTTTTACGATAAGGTTTTTATCTACGAAATTAGATTAATTAGCGGTTTAAGTATGGAGATAAGATAAATAAATTAAATTATACATACTGAAAAATATAACAGGTAGCCAGCTTTTAATCATGTTCATTAGATATTCCCTTTATGTTTGCGCATTCTAAGTAGGTTATGATATGATTGATTTCTACTGTTATCGATTTGAAACAATAGTGGCGGTAATTTGTGGTGATAATACGTAGTGATAGAGGTCCCAGTGAGTTACGCAGAATTAACGCGAAATAACGAAAGAACAGGCAGAAAGGCATTACTTAGGCCCAGAAATCGTAGCTGAAAAAAATCTGATTGTTAACACAGAAAAATGACCTTTCACGAAAGAAAAGTTCTTCCTGACAAAGTTTTCACAAACTTCAATGAATTCATTCTGAGCTTCGAAATAAAGAATACAATATCAAGCGGAACCATTGTTTAAGACAGTTTTTTTTATTATTTCCCCAGAAGAACGTTGAAGGCTACGAGCTACGAGATTTTTTCGAATAAAGTTGCGTCCACATCGAAGTGGCAAGTTGGATGGAAACTGAATATTTTTCAGTTTTTAAAACCACAGTTGAACTGGGTTTTAGTTTGAGTTTGTGATAGTTTTTAACTCGTGTTGTTTGACACCGCTTGTGTTCGATGCTTTACGGTTGCTTGTTCTCAACTCCACCTTCAACTTTTATAAATTCTGTTGTATTTCCACAGCATGTTCCATATTGAATCAATCGTTTGCATTTAGCAAGTACTCGTGGGTGAAACTGCACGTTTAGTGTATGTATGAAAATGAATAATTTTCCGCCGTAAAACTGTGCTAACTATAACATAAAATACATATAAGAGCCACTTGTACGATTTATGGTCATGCAAATATTTGTTCCGAATGTACCTGAATTTGTGAGTTGTGGAGGCCAGATAGGCAGTCGCTCCATATAAAATACTGGTATTCAGCTTCATCCGGTTAGACTGGAAGCCGACCCCAACATAGTTGGGAAAAGGCTAGGCAGATGATGATGAGGTATCTGAATTTCGTATGAACTGATACGGTTTCAAATTATTACCTAAATTACCAAGATTCAGATGTATTCTGATCCGTTCAGAAACTTTTTACCGAAAACGAACCTTTGAATGTAGGGTTAATTAAATGTTTCCAAGAAATAACCGTTTTGTGCTTCGTTGTTTCAGGCGAGGCGGCGCATACGACGACGGTTTGATGGGGCGGTGACGCAGCATGCGCCGCGTGCCGCTTGCCGCGCTGCTGCGGCTTATCATCATAGCAGGTGGGTAGTGGGTACTAACCAACAATGTAGTGTCAGAAATTAATTGTTGGGCAAATTGACACTCAATTTGTACTGCTATATAGTTCTGATTAGAATGCCTATAACGGAAAATTTAAGTTGATAATCAGTTTGCTAAACCAATAATTTCCCTGACTTTACATATAGACACACGCCGTGATAAAAATTAGCCGGTCATCAAGATGGCAGCGAGGCTGACTGCTCAGGTTGAACCAAGATATTTAATTTTGTTACTCGAAGAGCCTATTTTGTTGTTCAAGACAGCTCCTTGTTAAATAAATAGTAATTAGAAGCGGAGCAGCTCTCCTAAAAAATAAAAAGTTTCTTGACCAGCTTCAGTAGTAACAAAGATTTAAAAAAAAAAGTCTTCCGAGCGTTGTTGCTAGTAAGACTGATGGCCGCCTTATGGGGCACCTGTGCGGAGTGCATGTACTGTTGCCAGGTGTCTCCGTGAGGTGTTTAAACATCTCGTGTGGTGGTTGGTGGGTGGTGGTATTAGTTATTGTTTGTTTTAGTCTATTATACTAACATAGTTTAAGGAATACTAACAAATTTAAGGGTTCGACCTGAATTAAAGATAAATAAATAAATAAAAGGACACATTTCAGCTAAAGTCGCAGAGAGTTAAAAAAGATTCGAATTCGTTTTACATACACGTTTTCTAAATTAGTTGGTTTTCTTTTTATTAATTTGGTGACACTGATGTTTGTTTTCATTCCTGCTTCAGACTCTAAAGGTATTTTCTGTCTTCGTAATACTAACAATTTCTTTTAATAACCACCATAATTATCACCTTTTTATAGTAACCAAAAGCCCAAAACCATAGCCAACTCTTATGATATCTTTGAGCCACGTGCGGGAGTAATAAGGCCAACCCGTTCATAATTACCGATCCAAAGGTAACCTGAAAACGTACGTGTTTCGTTTATTAAACGAGGATAGTCTAGTTAACTTTTTCTCAGAAATTGGAAAATATTACGAACTTTTTTATACGGAACTTAATACTTACAGGAGGTAAAGCTAAGGCCTCGTTGAAGTTTCAAAATTGATTGAGCAATTAGGTATTCATGGGATCATTAATACTATACCCTCTAGAAATAAACAAGAAATTATATTCATTTAATAACATTTCAAGTATCTAAAGCTGGAATTCTATGAAATCTTCCAGTAACGACTTGTTTATCAATGTACGTCAAGTACACTAAATGTTTATTTAGCAAAGCTTCTTACAATTAGATTACAAGGAGCTACGAAGTAGACAGAAATAAATACAAAAACTTTGTCTGCCAGACCAAAAACACTACTTAGTACAAATCCATCGGACTGATCCTCCGAAACAATTGTTCCCTAGAAGTATATCGAGTGATCCCCGATAGTACCAGGCCGTGGCTGTTGTCAGCACAAATGAATGTGTCTGTCCCGCCCAGTCTAGTAGTTGGCCTCGATACCATTTGTTATATGAACATATTATAGTGGAAAGGCGGTATCTGTTGATAGGATAGTTAGGTATACGTTTTATTGGTATTGATTGTACTCATATGCACCTATTTATATCTATAGCTAGGTTCCTTTTAGCAGTCTTTGAAATGATGGGAAAATTGGATTTACTGGCGTATAAAACATCCTTACTTGTATAAAAAGTTATTATGGAGTTTGTGTAGGTACTAGGTACCTACGTTCATCTCATCTTCATCATCTGCCTAGCCTTTTCCCAACTATGTTGGGGTCGGCTTCCAGTCTGACCGGATGCATTTGAATACCAGTATTTTACATGGAGCGACTGCCTATCTGAACTCCACAACCTATTTACTGGGTAATACGATACCCCTTGGTAAGACTGGTTGTCAGACTTTCAGACTACTGACAACCCGTAACGACTGTCAAAGATCCAAGAATGACAGCTGGGACCAACGGCTTAACGTGCTTTCCGAGGCACGGAGGGGTCTTAGTATGTGAAGATGGTCACGCTTCCACGGACAACCGCGGCAAGCGTAGCATAACCTGATCGATCGACCCGTGCGGCTGTTATTACTTAGCCACGAGCCCCTCCTGAAGGTACCTCCGTTCATCTATCATCCCGTAAACTTTATGTTCCGAATATGGTGAAAAACTGGCCACAACGCCACCGCCAAATGGGACACCGCCATAAGGTGATTATGGCATTGATTTATTCTACTATGGCGCTTTTTCACGAATAGGTGGTTTGTTACAGCATCAATAAAAATATTACATCATTCATCATGTCCAAGAAAGAAACAAATACTTTAAAGATTAATAAAAGTATAAAAAAGTTTTGACCAGGAAATTCAGCGGTATTAGCAGCAAAGTTTTTTAAAATGAACGACTTAATAATTGCGGTTGGAGAGAGTTAAAAGTTTTTGATTATTTCAATTCATTTTATAGACATAATATTTTCAAAATTAGCCGAATTGTTTTCATTAACTTGGCACTTATGTTTGCTTTCAATTCTGCTTTTGATGCAAAGAAAACATTGTTTAGTCGAGCAGTTAGTAGGGATATGGCGAAAAAACTTTCTTATAGAATTACTGTTTTAGATTGATTATAAATAGGCCAAACATTATTGGGTTACTTTTAAAGTTCAGTTCACATAAAATTCTGCAATGAAGAGTCGCTTTTCCTTTACATCTAGTTTACTTTACTTAAAAATAAATACTAAAAACATCTGATTTATTCAAAACATAGCCAGAACGTCCATTGTAGTCTGATCTCTCACTTTCTACCTTAATTTGTATCTTTTCATACATTTTGCAAAGACACATTTAAATTTAAAGGGTCTGTGTAAGGTGGTAGATGAAGGAGCTAAAGACATCAATTATGGCTGGTCTTATTCAGAAAATGTTAAGAATTCTCGTTTTCTGAGCTAAGTCGAGGTTTTCTTATCCTTTGCAGCTTTTAGGGTGTTTAATAAGGTTTAATGTGTATCTTTATTAAGCAAATGGATTTGTTTCGTTACTGTTCCAAAATATGCAACAAAGAAAACTCAGTTTTTGTGTGAAAGATGTATTTCTGGCATTAAATGACCTCAAACTCAAACCATTTATTTCAATGAAACCATTTACAGGCACTTTTGAATTGTCAAAATTAAATAGTCGGTCGGTTAGTGAGAATATTGAAGCTAGTTGTCCATTCCAAAACGTAGATCTCAATGGAGAAGAACGGGCAAGAAACTCCAAGGACACTCTTTTAAATCAATATGTTACAACATCCTAGATACAAAGTGTAAAAAAAAATGAAGAAACAATTCAAAATATAAGATTAAAAATAAGCCCGAAAGATCCAACACACGTGCCACCATCAGTGAGACATTTAAGTGAGCATGATACGAGTATATTCTCAACTGCCATGCTCTTTCAAGTCAACATGAAAATATCATTTTACATTTACAAAATTAAAAACAAAATGCTTCTAAATTATACAAAACTATATTTTGCAATTTATTTAAGAGATGAATAACATTTTAGTACCAAACAAGAAGATATATATAATATTGATGAAGTATTCAACAATCAAAACTTGATTGGATAAAATAAAAATAAACATTAAGTTCGTAATGTCAGAAACACAAAAAAAAAGAAAAAGGTAAACATCTCTTCTAAATATTGAAATTTTAACTAGTGAGCCCCGATTGCATGGGACTTCACGACTGGTGACATGTTGGTGTACCAACTATAGTTGCACCTCTGCCTAACCCTTTATCCCTTTCCAACCGGGAGTAAAAAACTCGCATAGATCAGTAAAAACTTATTAATCCTTTGGAAAGTATTCAGAGGTCCTGGGAAAAATACTTGAGACAAATCTCATTCAAGCTGGTCTCCAGCAGTCAGACCCTCACATACGTGGGGTTCAGGAATAATTTGCTAGTCGCTCGATCGTGCTCGAAACTCACGATCACTTCAACTCGGTTGGAAAGGGTTATGGAATACAGGCGAGACGTTGATGTGTTACCTACCCATAGTTGTTCCGGTTTTGTCTAACTGTTGGCGAACGAGAAATTTGCGTCTTCTCCCATTGTCGGAGGGTTTAATTGGGTGGAGTTTAGAATCTAGATAGGTGTTTGAGGTAGCTTGCTGCGTATATTTTGTATAACTCCTCTGATTTATCTTTAATCATCCTCAAAAAACGGTAAAGGTACATTGTATTCAACTAAGGAAGCAACTGCCATTCTATTCATCAATATTAACTATTCACTGTATGAAAGTAACCAATAAGTATTGCCAACAAAATATTGGTTTCATGCGTCATACATTTCATAGCTCTACCAATTCCCGTTTCATCTCATACGACTACAATATGTACAGGCTTGTTATAGGCTATCAACCTTGTCGTGTCAAGATTAATCAAAAACCTGCTACATATTGGGTATACCTCTCCTCTAGGGAAATGCCTTCTGAATAATGTGCGGGAATATTGTGGGTAAGGTCGTAAGAATGAAAGGTGATTTTGGTTCACGGGTGTTTTAGGGTTTGTAATATTATGTAAAGACTATGCAAAATTTGTTAAGGTAATTTTATAGTCTTTTTTAAACGACTTCAGAAGAAAGGAGGAGTATGTTCCCTGATTAGTCGAACACGGCTGAACCGATTTGGAAAATTATTATATTTTTTTTTTTTTGTTGTTTCCCAGGTGGTCCCATTGTCAAAATCGAGGGAACTCTTCAAATATTATAGGCACACCTATAGCGATTTGGGTAGTTTTTAGTTGTGTAATAAACTAAAAAGTGAAAATAAAAACATTTTTACAAAAAAAAAGCAACCAGCTTCCAAAAACACTACAACGTGAAAAATCACTTTAATTTTGGAACTCGCTGGAAACCGAAAATACTTCCGACTACCGCGAGTTATTTTTCAAAAGGTTTGTTTTTTTTTGTATTTTTTTACCATTAGATTGAAAGAAGATACACGTGCTCCTGCTCGAATTCTTTAACTATTCATAGAAAAATATCTTTTCTTTACAACTCTCTCTTTTGCAAGCACTACCATTTTTCTCACCGTTTTCTTACTTAACCAGCGTAAAGTCCTTAACAATACACAATTAAGTTTAATTCAGCACAGCTCGTCCACTTAAAAAGATTTACAACATCGTCGGATTGTCAGTCCGTTCCAAGAAGAAATTAAATTCACAATCGTAAAAGAATTGTTTATTTCTACCGTAAAACACCCGACATTCAAGTTCATTATAAATGTTATCCATTTACGCAAAGGGCTGTAATTAGAGTTGTTGCAAACATAATACGAGGCAAAGCTCTCTTCACGTAGGAATACCGCGTTAACCCCACATTTGCATTTAATGGCAAAATATATGTAAATTTTGATGTACGATGTATCACGCCTCGTGCATTTTGAATATTTTAAACGTTTTTATAGGTAACGTTCACCGACCTATCTACATAATACATAAAGTATTCCTTGCTTGGCTTGTGGGAAACCTCAACAATTCATTCTTTCTATCTATCTAAATTCATTCCATCAAGGGTGATTATGGTAATATCCTCTATCACAGTTCAATAACTTTTGGCAGCCTAGAATCTTTTCAGCGAAATTCAGTACGGCTTATTAGTTGATTCGCACGAATTTTGGGCGTTTCAGGCGAGTAATAATCCTTTAGTGCATGTTGTATAACTTGCCTATATCTATCATAATATCTATAGCAAATCATTGGAAAATTTGTTCCTTCTCCGGAAGTCATAACTTTTTAAAGACCTCAGTTGCCTATAGAATATGGAACATCTGCCGGTCGATTCTGTAAAAATCTCACCGTGAAATCAAAAGTGAAGTGAGCACTTAATAGTGTTAGTCCACGCTCACTTCACCCAAGCTTTCACGGTGAGATGGTTACAGAATCGCACGGCTGTTTCATTCAATTGATTAAAACACTATTTCCCTCAACTGCTTTCGCACAATATTATCCTGAATGTTAAACACCTCTCTATATTCTCGTGAATGTTATCATACAGGTAATTTGGATAAAACTGAAAAGCCATTAGCGGCTATTTATATATTAAAAATACTTAAAAATTTAAATAAGCCTAAAAGCACCACAGATGCACTCAGAATAATTTATTAGTGTGACTGTAGAGACTTCTTTTATGAAAATGTATCTGCCTTTTTGTTATTTAAAATAAAATTGCGAAAATTTGATACAAAAAAGGGTGTTTTACTCAATCATATTTAAACTTAAGCTCCATAAAACATGCTACTCTGATTTTCTTTAAAAGTCTTTTAGGAAAGAAGGAAGTTTTCTTTCGAGGAAAACGTTTTTATGAATTTTTTTCATAAAAAAATCTCTTGAGCTGTCTCGGAAAGATGGCGTAATTCAAACTATTTAGATGAGTTCTTTAGTTTTAATACGAAGCTTGTATGGTTTTATATTAACTTTAGTTTCAGGATTAAATAACTTTTGAAAAGAATCATAAACATTGTACTCATCGCCAGTATAAAGAAAAATATTTCGACCAAAGTAAATGAATAATTTTATGGCAACGACTTAAAACACTTCTTTTTAATTACTTTTAGCTACAAACATTACACGTAACACTGAGTTTCCAAACTTTGCATATTCAAGCTCTAACTTTTGACGTTAAAAGTGCTATTCACTTGTATTTTTGGTGTCCTTTGTGGTGGCAATTAGTGCAAATGAAATAATTGCTTGTTTTTCCTCGTTGTCGAGCTTTGCTTCCACATTTGGCCAGTTGTTTCTGCTGCTGTAACGTGAAGTGCTTTTGGTTCAAGTTGACTTGGCACTGGATTATAAAGAGGTTACAAAGCAAAGCCGAAAAAAGGGTTTTTTTAGCATTTTTTTTGCCGTTTTGGATTAGTATCTTTCAGACCTTTCACAGGTCAGTTTAAATAAGCACATGGTAGCCAAAAGTGAAAAATATTTTCCTTATTTTTAACTATAAAATGTTACAAACATTTCATTTTCTCATTAAAGATTGTAAAACTATGTCCCCAGGCGGCGCCAGTTTCGTCAACCCATACGTGAGTGAAGACCGCGTCGACCTCAACCAAGTATGGGTGGAGATACCATCAACGCTCGTGGCCTTGGGTGGGGACGTGCACATCCGAGTCCACGGCGCCTCCGGGGGCGGCCTCAAAGTCCGCATCGCCCGAGAAGACGACGACGGGCGAGCTCTCCTAGCCACCATGCCTCTAGCACTCGACTCTGAAAACCGCATGACCTTACCATGCGGATACTTCTCTAGAGGAGGCACTTACTACCTAGAACTCATATCCGAAAAGGATCCATTCTTACCAGATTACGATAATACAACAGAAGTCAAACGTGATTTTGATAGTAACAAAGTTAAGAGAGACGTTAGTGAAGGCAGTCTGATGGAGACTGGTGACAGTGTGGTGAAATCTTGGAAGTTCGATGTGTTGTGGCCGACGGCGAACCTGGACGTAACTCCAGAACAGATACAGACGTACCCTGAAAGACAGGTGATGGCTATACTGGAGTTTCCGAGGGTGGTGTGTACTCCTATTGAGTCTAGTGCGGATTTTTGGCTGGAGTTGTTGTACTGTGGCCATTCGAGTGGAGGAGCTGTGCTTTGTGATGGGAAGAACACCAGTTCGCACGCACACGTTTTGTACTCTGAACAGGTGAGGTTCTATTTATAGTCGCTTAGCTTAAAATAAAGCAGCCGCCGGTTTCAGTTTCCAGGTAAAAGCGATGCTGAAAGCACCTTTTATGAGCACGTAGACTGTTGCAAAAAATAAAAGACTACCTATTTCGTGGAATGAAAACCTTTAACACGACTTTTTTCTAAAATGTTGCCATCCATCAATAAATTGAGCCTTACTCTCCCAAAGAATGTCACTATGATCTAAGACAGAAATAAAATAACTAAGACGAAACAATCACCACAGGTGCGAATTGATAAACCCCTTAAGTATTTTAATGAATTAGATCCTAATCATACAAAAAAGACTACATCAAAATGCTCTCTTTAGCGATATGGAAGTAACGTACCCAGCTTAAACTAAACTTATAAAAGATTTCCTTAAGCTCATAGTCATATCACACCATACTCATCTCTTGTCTTGTTGCAGATGCACGGGTTCCCAGGTCGTCGGACGATGACGCTCCGTTGTGAACTCTTTGGTCAGGCCGGAGACTATGCGCTCACACTTAGGCCAGCCGCGGCTGCTGGCCCGCAGGATCTGGCAACCGCTTTTATTAAAGTTAGTAAAGAAATGCTAATTCATTATCTTTTAAATCCATTTTAGTTGAAATCCGATACAAATTAAGTTTATAAGGAAAAAAATGCAAAGTAAGAGGGGCTTAATACGTCGGAAAATGGTTTGCATTGGCACAAAATTCTTGACCACGGCCTAACCGAAAGAGTGTCGCGCGAATACGCGATCATCCCGTTCTTAGTTATGTCACATTTGTTCGGTGAACCGGAACGCGTGGTTTTTTATTTTCCAAATATAAAGTGACACACGAACGCGACGATATTGTATTCGCGCGACGACCGGTTTCGTATAGGACACAGGGTATCACTGTAAAACGCCAGTGTTTCAAAATGATGCTAAAATCAAATATGTGTTGGGACATCACTACATACTCGTAGTATAAAACAAAGTCGCTTCCCGCTGTCTGTCTGTCCCTATGTATGCTTAGATTTTTAAAACTACGCAACAGATTTTGATGCGATTTTTTTAATAGATAGTGATTCAAGAGGAAGGTTTATATATATAATACATGCATAATATAGTAGAAAAACACTGATCATTTTAGAGGTTTCTAATGTGATGTCGTAAATAAACACATTTTTTTGCGCTTACATTGCAAACGCTGACTGAACCCTACGAGATAGATCAAAATAATGTAGTACAGTATTGTACATCTTAAAAAGGTATACAAAAAAATCCGCAATGGTACACGTCTATCTCTTAGGGATAACCCACAATAACCATTTTTTATCCTATACTTTTTACGAGAAATAATGGCTCTAAAATTATCAGTGTTTCTCTACTATATTATGCATGTAATACATATAAACCTTCCTCTTGAATCACTCTATCTATTAAAAAAACCGTATCCAAATCCGTTGCTCAGTTTTAAAGATCTAAGCATACATAGTGACAGACAGACAGCGGAAAGCGACTTTGTTTTATACTATGTAGTGATGATCAGCATTGCACCCGTGCGAAGCCGGGGCGGGTTGCTAGTTTGATTCTAAACATCAAACATAAATAACTCTTTTCCAGTCCTCAATGGACAGAATAACGTCTAAATGTCGACGTTTTTAATTATTTGTGAAAAATCTTTGTTGGAGGCAATCAAAATGGAACGTCGTCCGACTCCCACTCTCATAAAAAAGCCTTTCCAAATGAATACCTCTATAAATATTTACAGAGGTACAGGTTAGCAGGATAGCAACGCTTTCGGAGTTTGAAAGGACTGTCTAAATATTGAGCATTGTGAAAATGTACTCCAAAAATCCTTAAACATTATCATTGTAATCTAAAGTTGTCTACTCATGGAGAAGACTGTGGTTGCTGTGCCCTAAGAGTTTTGCCACATTTGTTTTGCAATTAGTTAATAAAGACTCTTATTTTAATTATTGAGAGCAGAGCAGTCAATTCTGTAAAAATCTCACCGTAATAACTTGCGTGGAGTGAGCTGTCATTGTCTTCCTTCAAGCAAACATTATACCCTAACATTAACATTACACTTCAACTAAGTTTTCACGGTGAGATGGTTACAGAATTGCACTGCTTGCCCAGTGGTAATGGCCGCGACTTACTATTTGTAGGTCATAGGTTCAAACCCAGACCGGCGCTTTACTTTGTGTAAAGTATTACATCACTGCTGCTCTCAAAACGGTGAAGGAAAACAGCTTGAGGAAACCGGTATGTCCTAGAACCAAAAATTGGAAGATAATTGTCATCTACCGCCCACACTGGGCCCGCGTGTTGAATTACGGCCCACTTCCTTTTAACGAGAGGACGCCTATGTCCCAGCAGTAGGGACATTACAGGTCGATTACTTATGCTTGTAATTATTAGGTCAAGAAAATGCCAGAATTCAGAACGAAGACAAGTACTTTAAGATAATTCTATGTACAGACGCCAGCACATCAACTGTCAGATTTTCCCAATCAACTTTGAACCTTATGCTTTAGAGCTAAAGTTGAAAATCTATTAAAGAAATCTGACAGATTGTAGCAGTTCGATGTGCTGGTGTCTGTACATACAGTATAGTCCACATTTTCCTCCACAACATTGTGGTAAGTCTATCCCTTCCATATTTTATTAAACACTGGTGGGAGATGTATGGAGATCGTACATACCTAATTCCCGCCAACAAGCTGAACCGTTGATAAAGATTGATAGCAGCTTGTCTACGATGCTTTGTGTGCAGATTTTAATCCAACATGGTTGGTTTTTAATTAAACTCATGCAGTGAATATTAAATTAGATCAACGATTATGCTAAAAACTCACTTAGCTAACAATGATTTCATCTAACAAACACGCCATCTTGACACCAGCTGGTCGATTCTGTAAAAATCTCACCGTGAAAACTTGCGTGGAGTGAGCTGTCAGTGTCATCCTAGTGATGCTAGGGATTGACCAAGCAAACATTTACAGTCATAATCGAGATTTTAATAATATTCTGTATGCTAATTCTATTGATAATTTTATATAATTTTAAAGCTAGTATTTTAGCTGTCAAAGCATTACTATTTTGTGGGGCTTTAAAATAAAATAGCAAAATGGAAACTAAGTCAGAATCTCAATTTTTTTTTTTTCTAAACTTTTCCAGACGAGTCAGCGTGATCACTTCACCCGATTCACGACATTTCGTGAATCGGGTGAAGTGAACACGCTACACAAACTACGTGGGGTTAAATTCTATGGTCCGTCAGCCGGGCACACCGTTAGCACTCGATGACTTGACTTGACACACTCTGTTATCTCTTCTAATTGAATAGATTTGGATTAATCGCTGAACATCGTCGAAGTCTTTACTAGACTCGATCTACAATCGCTCATAATAACAAACAATGTCGATGCGTATTTTCACCAGTCTACTAGCTGTCTTAAACGTGAATATTTTATTTTATTTATTATTCGTGCGTGACGCGCTTGCACCTCAGGCTATATAAGGTGTATTCTAGGAGAAAAAAAAATAATAACGTTGAGATTCTGACTAAGTTTCTATTTTACTATTTTATTTTAAAACCCCCTGAAATAGTAATCTTTTGACAACTAAAATACTGGCGTTGAAATTATATAAAATGATCATCACAATTAGCATAAAAAATATTATTAAAATCTCGATTATGATTGTAAATGTATGCTTAGTCAATCCCTAGTGTCAGATGGGATGACACTGACAGCTCACTTCACCTAAGTTTTTTATTAATAAGTCAATGTCAATATAAATTTTGATTTCGATATCTCTAAAGTCACTCTAAGTAAAGGAAGATCACGATGGCAAAATTAATATCAACTCAAAGACTACGCTTGATCAATTTCAAACACGAGCAAACATCGTCTGTCAAAGTCTTTCAACAAAAATGTCTTTTATTTCAAGTTTAAAATATACTTCCAGTCTTTGTCCTACCAAGTCGGGCTTAAATTAACTCGGGAGGGTTTCTGTTTGATCTCAATTGGGAAACAACATTTTAACAATATTGTTAACGTTATTTTCTTATGTTTTTATTATGAAGATGAGTGGAAGGGAAATTATTATATTTCACAGCGGTCGTTACAAAAACTTCGGTGTTACAATCTACATAAAAGTTTATGTGTAATAAATGGGCCTGGTTTTAAGTGTGGTATTCCATTATTGTGCGTCGACATTTTTTATGGTAAAAAAATTATCTGTTGTACAATATTTTTGAAACTTCTCAAAGAGATTCTGTTATGAATAATGGATGTTATGTTTTATTTGGAATTGTGGTATTTTACATTATAACAATATAATCGCGTGATTCCTGCTTATGAACCATCTACTTTTAATGTTAGTTTAGTTTTTATTATAAAGAAGATTAATCGACTGAACATACTGGTATTTTGGTATGAGTGGTAGTTATTTTTTTTAAATGTAGTTGTGATTATGAAATCACCTTTTCCAAATCCAATAATTAAATCTTAAATTGTTGTCGTTTTAAACCAGACTAGATACCAAGATAGATGGAGAATTTCTTTCAAGCCATTAACCAATGAACTGGTGTCCATTAGCGTGAAACCACTTACCGCGGGGAGTGCAGGAAGGTAATCATGCTTTTTACTTCCACTGGCCACGAAGTGACTGCGATTTACTTTTAAAACGAAGATTTCTAGTGATTTCTTGCTTTTAGTTTGAAATAGTAAAAACGTCAAAAGATACCTAAGACCGCCTTGTATATTTTCCTCTTGTGGGTTCGATTGTCTCGTAAAAATATATGTTGAGAAGATCCTTGTGTCGCAGATGGATGGTTGCGTCTGCTGCATATTGCGTACTTGACATAATTACTTTTCGTTCTGTGATCTTACATAATTTATTTTGGCAAATAAGACGATTCAAATAAAACTGAAGGCATTTATTTCAATTAAACCAGTTAAAAGCACTTTTGAATTGTCAGTAGGTCGTCAGATTCTCGCCCGGTTTTTGGAACGAAACTCAACATAACAATTAGATAACAAATTGATCGCGTAGCCTGCTGTGATTGGTTGAATACATAATCAACAAACAGTCAATAACATCACTTGACTTGCGTTTCATTTTGACGCGTCGATAATTTTCGTTCAAGAAACACGGCGTTAAAAGCTTAAAATAATTGGTTAGCTAAATAGTTATTTCCTACTTTTCGCATAGATCGTGTTACTGATAATTCTAAGTTTATATTTGTTTTTTATCCATCAGGCGGACTGGTCAGAACAATTCGTTCTGAACGTACACGGAGGCTCCGTGTTCCCTTGTGGTGATGGCGTCAGGGTGCTGTTCCAGTACCCTGAGTGTGTGCTGGAGGGAGCTGACAGGGTCAGGGTATTTGGCAGAGACGCTGACCGGCTGCGATACGTCGCTGAAAGACGAGTTCGAAGGTAAGCCTTATTAAATAATGACTATTTAAAAAAAAGTCATGCCTCGGGACCCTTGGGTTCCAGACCTTCGGAAAGCGTACAATAGGCGTTTATTTACTTGAAAATCTGGAAAATATTTGCGTTGCGATAGATGGTATTCTGGATGGGTTAGTCCAGTCACAGCCCGGTGGACCAATCAAGAACAACAATTATGAATTTGACACCAAGTACCCAAAACATGATTAAAAATAATAATTACGTTACATTCAAATAGCAAATTAATTAGTAAACACGGTTATCACGTGGAATCCTCATCATATTATGTAGTGTTTAATTAACGATAGATGTATAATGAGCGCATATAGATACGTAGGCAAGAATATACCTACATAAGCCTGTAATTTGCGGTGACAATAATCGGTTTACGTGACCACACACATGTTGCACAGTTTGTGACCACAAACATGTTGCACAGATTACCGTTTTGCTCAATCCTGCAGCTTTAGTATCCTATTGGTGCTTTAGAAGTTTGGAAAGTTTCAGTAGATGATTGATAGACAGGTAGCTAAAATATTTAATTTCGATGAAGACAATAAACAAAAGGCATGATTCATAAATTCATAATAGAAGAAAAAACGGTGCCATAATAAAAAAAAACAAAAAGAAACAGAAGCACGAAAAATTAGAAATTAGAATATGTTTCAGTACAATACGAGTAAAAGAGTCTAAAGCACGTTGCTCAAGCTAAACAACAAGTGAAGTGCACAATTCAAAATAAGAATAAAAGTTAAAAAAAAAATTGGTTTTGTTGAAATCGTGGTTGAAGTCAATTGTAGTGGATTCCAAGACATGTGTTCTACATTCCAAAAAAAAAAATCAAATCAATCAACGGAACATAATCTGTGTGTGAGATTCGAAATGGTGCCAATTAGGGTTCCAGCTTAGCATTATAAGTTTAAAATTTTGTTTTATACCTGACGCTGGTCTTCTGCTGGATCCCATTAGTGTCATACGATCAAGCAGATCAGGAAAACAAGGAACAAAATTGATGGAAATAGGAATTAATGTGCTGTGAGTTTGAGTATAACTGATGTAGGTAAGTATCGTAACGTTCGTATTTAAAATATAACAATATATTGAGAATCGTTTTTCAAAAGGACTTTGAATATAGATGGCAAATTATTATGATATAATAGTCAGTTATTATCCGAAAAAAATGTTAAAACCAATTTGCAAAATGTTTATTTCTTAAGCATAGGTGTAAAAATAGGTGTTATGAATAAAATAAATTGGTAAATGTAATAAATCGCTTTGTGACATTCTATTGAATGAATCGAGTGGTAATAATAAACCTACCCATGGTAATAAATATCGATTTAATTAATGAGATGTAAACACGTTAACACGGTAATTAATGGTTTTAATTTATATTTTGGGGCCCATTACGCGTCTCGGCGTGTCGGTGTCGTTGGCGAAGTTGAGGGTCCAAGTATTTGAGTGTTTTTTCTTATTTATTTGCGCAATTAGTTCAATGAATCGAAATAAGTATAGAAAACATTTTTGTTTCTCTTTTGGTATCGCAAAACAAGTCAATGCCATGTTTGTGAATTTTCCCATTCGATTAAGGTACTGTCTAGTTGAGCCATTCCCAGAATGTACGTACCTACTGCTTTTATTATTATTTTGTTTAATTACAAACTATTTGAGGGGCTTGTGGCTAAGTAACAACAGCTGCACGGGTTGATCGATAAGGTTAAGCTACGCTTGTCGTGGTTGGTCCGTGGATGGGTGACCATCTCTACATACGAAGACCCCATGCTTTGGAAAGCAAGTTAAGCCGTCGGCCGTGGCTGTCATTCGTGGGTCTTTGACAACTGTTACGGGTCGTCAGAAGCCCGAAAGTCTGACAACCAGTCTTATTAAGGGGTATCGTATTACCCAGTAACTGGCTTGTGGAGGTCAGATAGGCAGTCGCTTTCAGCATTCAGCTGCATCCGGTTAGATTGGAAGCCGACCCTGACATAGTTGGGAAAAGGCTCGGCAAGTGATAAATTATCACTGTTTATTTTGTATTGTGTTTTCGACATTTTGGTAATGTATTCTAGGTAGAAATTCTAGTTACAGACGCCAGCACATCAAGGTACCCGAAACTGTCACTTTTTCCCAATCAACTTTGAACCTTATGCTTTAGCGATAAAGTTGAAAATCTATTAAAGAAATATGACAGATTGTAGTAGCTTGATGTGCTGGCGTCTGTACGTGTGTCATAAACAACACTGAGTTATGAGTGGCTAAGGTGATGGTGGCAAATACGAGGGTAGGTAGATGCTTTTTCTATGCTCACAGTCACCCAAAATAACTCCAGTGTACCCGTGGCGTGCGTTTTTACATGACGTATGCAAGGTTGCCAAACATTTAGTTGAAACAAATAAAAAACATGGTATACAGCGTGTAACGGAAGGGGGGTATCAACCCTGAAGGAGGTGAATGGGCTCATGAAAATCAACAACTTTCCCCAAAGAACATAGGTCGAAATATGAAAAAAAAATTTGGCCCTCCCATAGTAAATCAATCAGCTGGTAGTCAGTTTTGTAAGGGAGGGCCAAATTTTTTTTTCATATTTCGACCTATGTTCTTTGGGGAAAGTTGTTGAGTTTCATGAGCACATTCACCTCCTTCAGGGTTGATACCCCCTTTCCGTTACACGCTGTATATTGGTGAAGTAGAGCAGAAATAGTAATCCAACTCAACCTTAAAGCATTAATTTACAGGCACTTCTGAATTGTCAAGGATTCAGTCAGTCAGGTAGTGACAGTAAAATAAAGTGTTAGTGAAGTAAACAAGAAATATAGATACAATTAGGTCGAACTGTCCTTGAATTGGCAGCCGCATACTGTATCATTTTTGTGACATTGAGAGTATTAACACTATTTTAATTACACCTAACATTTGTTTATAAGCCCGTCTTGGTTGCAGGGGGCAGCACACAGCATCGTTCGACTGCCGGCTGTTCAGCGAGCGGTATCCGGAGTACTGCTTCGTGTACGTGTCGCAGGCAGTCACGGGGGCAGTGGCTGACGTCAGGATGGACTGCTTGCCCACGCTGCCGCTCTCAGGTAAGACATTAAGCCAGGACTAAACATGCCAGTGACTGAAACAAATGTATGCAAGTATAGTATGTTCATTGTTCCATACAGGGTAATTGCGTAGTACACTTAAAAAATAATTAATGCTAATCCATTAATTTTGATAGGTCAACAACATTATTTACAAGGTTAATGTTGGTGAGCAGACGAACTTTTCAAACATATAAAACAATGGATTAGCAATTTCTTTGAAAATCCTTCGCATGGTAGTGGAAATTGTTACGCAATTGGGGTGCTGATTGCTGATTGTCACAATGGCATGCCAGTTTCTTGCACACTTTTGTGTTAGTTGCCAGTGTATTCCTGGCTTTAATTCGATAGTCTTATAACTTAACCGTACTAAATAGCCGAGAAACTCTTTGTAACCCTTTGAAAACTTTCTAATTGACAAAATCCTTGACAATTCAAAAGAACTTAAAATAGTTAAATTGAAAAGTCAAAAGTAATGTCTCTTTGGGTACGCTCATTTCAGCATTTAGTAGCTAAATATAGCCAAACATCGTTTTAATTATGTGTTGAGTTGGAAATAGGAGTAGCCAGTTCTATTTACCAAGTCCGCTACTATTTGTTTCATTGAAGCATGAACTTGTAATAGCTTAAAGGGTAGGTTTTAAATAATAAACAGTAAACAAGGCAACCTTGTTGATTTCTTATTAATAACAGTTGATTATGAACCGCGATGGTTGTTTGAGGAGGTGATTGGAAGCTTAACTTTAGTAGTAAACGCCAACTACGTAAGTGCGGTAACTGTGTAATAAATGTTAAACATTAAGGTGACACTAGTCGATAGATTTTCCATACAAATTTTGGAAGGACATTACTCGACTGTATGACATTGTGCATCCAAAGTTAAACATGATATCGTTTTGTCTTACTATTTATTTAGTCTTTATGGAAACAGAATAGTAAAATAAAAAGCCATGAAAAAGGTATGAGCTAACAAAGATTCGTTTTTCTTGCTATTTTTAACGTAACTTTGGGTGTAAATAAGCAATAAAAGAACTATAAAATCTTCAAAACAAAGTAGGTACCGACAAAGCCCAGTTCTCTAATAGTTCAATAAACTTTATTTGTAATTGATTTATTTTATTTTATTTATTGAGGGATAATAAACAGCTACAATATAAAATATGACAAGTTATAAGAAT
This sequence comes from Eremobia ochroleuca, assembly GCA_949629135.1. Classification (NCBI taxonomy): domain Eukaryota; kingdom Metazoa; phylum Arthropoda; class Insecta; order Lepidoptera; family Noctuidae; genus Eremobia; species Eremobia ochroleuca. Next base: position 20,085,130 of record OX451394.1, read on the forward strand.
ATTATGAGGAGTGTTAACAATATTGTGGCCCCCTACATTATCATAAAACTCGATTTTCCAAAGGAATCTTCGAATTTCTTTACGCGCATTTCAGTTCAGAAGGGTGTTTGTGTGTGTAAGACTAGACGTTGTGCGTGTAGAGTAGCGTCTAACTGCTCATCACTGATACCATCTCTGTCGGACACGATGCCAGGTAAGGCATCGTGCTTTTTGGCCACGCCCACCAATGAGTTCGAGCTCACGACTAGTTCTACCTTCAATACTTCTCATATCTCATAATATTAAGTACCTAACATTGTTACCCACCATTTTAAATATGAGACCCGATTCTCATCGATGAACTATCTGCTCCAATGTCCATGAAGTGTCCATGGAGTTTCTTGCCCGTATTTCTCCATAGGTACCTACTTACGCTTTGGAATGGGCAACTAGCTTCATATTTTCTTACTGACCAAGTTCTTGACAGTTCAAAAGTTCCTGTAAATGGTTTAATTGAAATAAATGCTTTGAATTTGAGAAACTCCAGTACTTTTCTGGATTAAGTACTTATTTTATTTCGGATCTTCTCCCTCCCTTTCATCATTCACCTATTTAGCCTGTGATCCTATTTATTTTTTTCTGTCGTAAGACAAGATTTACATAACATGGCATTAATAAAATTCTTGCTAAGTACCTATTCTACCAAATACCCGTTTTTCTTTCTTCTTTTAACTTATTGGTTATTTGGCTTTGAAATAAATACATTATAATAACATAATTTGTATCTATCTTCTCAGCAGACGGCGGTGCGGGTGGCTGGGGGTCGTGGTCGGCGTGGTCGGCATGCCCGGCGCCCGCGCATTGCTCCACACGGACACGAAGTCGACACCGCTTCTGCGACTCTCCGCCCCCCGCATACGGCGCTAAGTTCTGTGAGGTAAGTCGCATAACTTCCGTGACATATTAATTACCTTCAGTATTTTGTAACGTGCGTAAGGATCGGTTTCATTAAAGAACGGAAAAAGAAAGAAAGTAAATACGTTAATTTGCACTATGAAGAAAATATGTAATATGAAGAAAAGTCACAAACCAATACAGAAGGGTTGCGGGGTTAGGTAAGTCTTCTACTGACCGCGAATCGTAACTACATTATAAACCTAATAAACTATTCGCTTGTAATCATTTTTGATCATGGGAGTACGGGACATAATTATAAAACATAAAATCAAAATATTTTTAATAACAAGCGTTTATTGAAATGCTGTTAGACATAATTATAGTGAGTTTTACTATTAAATTAAATTATTATGGATACCGTCTGTATTTAAATGCTCATTTGGTTGCAATGATGACTATATGCAAACAGACAATGGCGTAATCCTGAAGCATAAACATATAGTGGCAGGGACATAGGGCACAAACTGTAATCATGAACTCACCATATGATTCTGAACAGCATTTTTTTTTGTACTGAATCTATGTTTACTGTTTGCGCGTCGATGTCCTCCGCTACCCTGCATGTCGATTCTGTAAAAATCTCACCGTGAAAACTTGCGTGGAGTGAGCTGTCAGTGTCATACCACTGATGCTAGGGATTGACTAAGCAAACATTTACAATCGAGATTTTAATCATATTTGTTAAGTATACTAATTCTATTGATCATTTTATATAATTTTAAAACTAGTATTTTAGTTGTCAAAACGTTACTATTTTGTGGGGTTTTAAAATAAATTAGCAAAACAGAAACTTAGAATATAAATTTTCTTTTTTTTTTTTCTTTTTTTTCCTATTTTCCCCAAAATAGTAATATTTTGACAATTAAAATACTAGCTTTGAAATTATATAAAATTATCAATAGAATTAGCATAAAAATATTATTAAAATCTCGATTATGACTGTAATTAATGTATTCTTGGTCAATCCCTAGTATCAGGTGGGATGACACTGACAGTTCTCTCCACGCTCATTTCACCTAAGTTTTCAAGGTGAGGTGGTGGTTACAGAATCGCACTACTGTACAGTATTTTTAGAGAAATATTTTTTATAAGGAATAAGATGAATTATCGGACTTTAATTTTGCCGCGTTTTCACTTTTGTTATTTAGTTTCCATGACGACGCCGCTCACGGTTTGTCAGCAGAGAATAAAGCCTTTGATTATTTTATTTGTCACTTTATTGCTCTATTCTGTAATTTAAACACGGAAGTAGTACTTACTATTTACCATCGGAATAAAGGGAGGAGCATTGCCATAAAAATATCGCATTATAAATTACTAGCTTTATCCACGGCAGCGCCTGCGTTTACGTCGGAAATTGTTCGAGAACGTCTACCGAGATAAAAGTAACCTATGTTGTGAAATATGTCATCACCTAGGTCATATACATACATATATATATATATATACATATACTTGTATATATATATATATACATATACTTGTATATATATATATATACATATACTTGTATATATCTGTGTGCCAAATTTTATCGAAATACGTTTAGCGGATAAGGCGTGAAAAGGTAACAAACAGACAGAGTTACTTTCGCAATTATAATATCATATTTTTTATATAGTATGGATAGAAAATAGTTTCTAGTCAAGTGTTATAATTTGTCAGCCTAAAAGGACTCGTGTCACGAATCCTTGTTTAAAAACATATCGGCTTGTAACTAGTTGCTAGATTACTGCCTAGCAACCAAGTTATTGATTAAATTCACCCACCCTGACATGTCATAAGATTTCACTTTATTTTCTTATTTCATTTTATTTAATATACTATCTTAAACACAATAAAATCCTTTATAAATAATGGCACCTAAAAAGGACAAAGGCAAAAAAGATGATGAGAAAGCTGGCGCGTTTAGTGAAGTGGACAGAACATTTTTGGAACTCCAGATAGCTGATAGTAACCGAAAGGTAGCGAGACTCAGGACCGCTGTGGATGAGTACGAAGTACGGCTTGAAGAACTGCAGAAGGCGTACGATAAGTTAGATGAAGACAGGGCTGACATTATCGCTTACCTGAAAAAGACTCTCTCTGTGAAGAATGAAGAAAATAGCGAACTGAAAGAAAAGGTCAGAGGTCTCGAAGAGATTAGGGATATTGAAAATGCCCGTTTCAACGAAACAACTAAACAGTTGGAAAAAGACTTTATGATAATGAAGGAACAACTTAGTTCAGAGAATAAGCTGCTGGCAGGAAAACTTAATACACTAGAAGAATTTAGAGCTATAAGAGACGATTTGATGAGAAAGTTTGAAAACCAAGAGCAAGAATTTCAAGATCAAGAAATGAAATACAAGAGACTTATTTACAACACTGAAAAAAAATTTATTATTGGCAAAGATAATCTGAAAAAAGAAATGGAAGCCCGACTTTTACAACTTGCTCAAGATTTTCAAGATGCGACCGAACTGAGAGTTGCAGCATCAACGCACAGAGTTATTCGAGAAAATATAACTATAAATAATGAATTGGAAAGTATGTTATCGACACAAAGAAAATTGGCTGAGCAAAATGAACATTTTAAAGAAATTATGAAAGCAGCGCAAGTTTCTCAAGAGTTAGCTGAGGAAGAAAGAGATAAGGCTATTAGCAAGAGTATTGTACAACTTAAGGTTATTGAGCAGCTAACAGCCGCATACGAGACAGTTAAAAAAGAAAAAGGATTATTTGAAAAAAGAAGTTACGATTTTGAAGTATTACAGGAAAAAATAAAAAGACTGACTGACGATAATGAAAACCTCAGCCAACAAGTTCGTGTTCTAGAAGAAAACTTGCATGCTCGGTTGAGTGACCAAAACAAAGCCGTCGTGGACGCGGCGAAAATGAGCAAAGAGCGCAATAAACTTAGGAAAATTCTGAAAGAAGCAGCGTTTGCTATTCAAGCGGCTTTAAAATTAGACGAATGGTCATCAATTCATGATACAAGAGAGGTTATGGACAGGCATGTTTTGCTGTCACATTTACTTGAAATCATATCACAGTTCCGTGAACTTGAGCATTCAGAGTCTTTAGGCACAATAGGTTCGTTTAGCAAAATTTACGAGGAAGGTGATCTTGGTTTTGTGCCTAAACCAAAAATGAAGAAGTCTGCGGTAGCAGCACTTGCAACCGGAGCTATCGCAGCTCCTGCAAAAGATGTTGTCATAGGTAAAGTTGAAGTACCGACGATTGCGTCTTTGTCGCACTCTTCACTGCACAGCAGCGTTCAAACTGTACCTAGTATTAATATAATTCCTCCGATGTCAAAAAAAGATTTGGTAGTAAAGGACAGTATTGAGTCTTTTGTAGGCTCAGTAAAAACTGAGGTCGTTGAAGAGGAAAAAAATGTTACAGAAGTTGATATTGAGGAGCAATTAGCCGCCAGTAAATTTGAAATGGAAAAATCTTTAATAGATGACTTGCCGGCCTCTAAGCAGTCCGACATGAAGATACAAATAAAGCAAGAAAATAAAATGAAATCTCAGCTAAAATTAGCAAGTGTTGATGATGCTGAATTAAAAGAGATTGAAGAAAAACAAATAACAGATGTAACAACAACACATGAAATTCAGAAACGTGATGTAGACAAAGAATCCGAGATATCACAGAGCCAGAGCTTAAGCGGGAAGGAAGATACTGGTGAAGAAATTGAGGATGATGATGGCTCTTAAAATCAGCTAGCAAATCAGGAAGAATATCTCTATATTGTTTTTGGATTTTTTTATTGTATTTTTGTTCATAATAAGATTTTGTTAGGTTTTATCGAAAAAGTGTAATTTTAAACCATAATTATTTTATATAATGTTTACTTAGATTTTTTCTAACAGCCTTTACATTGATCATTTTTTCTAATAACTTATGGGTAATGTAAGTGTGCATAATTTTCTATGCAGGCGTTATATTTTCGATTATACCGTAAAAGTAGTTTTCTCTTTAGTGTGTGTGCAGTCTGGCACATTCATGTATAGCCTTAGATTTATTATAATCATTCATGGCGCATTACTTAGGTAGATTGCTTATAAATAAAAGTAGCACGTTTCTATACTTATTATAAAAGAACGCTTTTTATCTTATATGTACTCTCAGATTTATTTTTAATCATATAGTATTAATTCATTATAATTACTAACAATTATTATTATGGTAGGAGTAAATAATATTATTTTCGCCGAATGCTGTGTTATCTTGATCGTGACAATCATTCAATAAAATACTATGTAATAAAAAAAATAAAAAAAAAACACGAATAAGTGTAAGCTGTATACCTGCATAAATAAAGTACTTGTCAGAATATATTATTATGCTATTTGAATGTATTTATTTTGACAAATCTTAAATACATTGTACAACCTAACAATAAAATATTATACACACAACGTACACAGGGTGGATTTTTGAGATGGGGCAGTAAGGGCAGGTACCTTAACCGTTGTACCCACAGGAAAACGGTCTATAGGAGACTTTCCTTAACTTATTGAGAAAAATTTATTTGCATTTACAGACTTAAAAAAAAATGTACAGTTAGCAGGAAAATGAGCAATTTTCACGAAAACTTTTTTTAGGCCAATCGATCCTGTTTCTTATAAGGATCGAAAACTTCTGTTGGACCAACTGAGGTTTGAGTACTAGAAAAGTCAGAAATCTCTAAAACTTTTCCCATACATTTCGTAGGAAATGAGACTCAACTTACTTTTTTATGACTATTTCTGATTTTCTAAGACAGGGAACATACGCCATGATTTTTCAATCTGATCAAGACTGTCGAAAGATAATTGCGCCATTAGTTCGTCCGCATGAGCCAAAGGGCAAGGTGCGATTGAGCACTCAATAAGTCCTCTTGTAGATAGTCGAAAAGTACGAGAGTCGGAAACAGCAGCTAGGCTTTAAAATGTAGCCTTTCCTCTGAAGGCTTTTCGTCCATCTTTTCATTCTGTCTTTTTCAAGGTCAACGCAGATAAAGCGGTAACTGTGCGAGTAGGCTTGGGCAAAATCCACCGGCGAACCCAGCGGATGTTTGAACACCCGCGATATTGATCTCGTCGGTACTAGCGTACGCTATCGTCATTTGTCACCATAGCATGGGTACAGACATACGGAATGCTCAACCACTAATGGCCGAACCCAATTACCACGTGACATAGGTCACCAGTTTTGGCATACCGGAGGTAAAAAAAACCTACCTATCTCTGATTTTAACGCCCCAATAATCTATAGCGATCTGTATGATTATATTATACTGGCCGTTATAATCTGTACTGGCTACCATCAGCAGCGATCTGTCAATAGGTTATTGGGTTCGACCGTAAGACGTGTGATGCTATCTATTGGGTTGATGAATAAGTTCGTAGCGTTTAATATTTTCATTTGTTCTAATACTATGCGATTTTTGGCAGTAAAGGATCAATAAATTAGTTGAGAGGTGGGAAACAACGGCGAATATATTGTTGATTAATATGTATTGAGACAATTATTGGTTCTTTTCAAATAAAACTTTTTGATCAAAATCCCACGAACTTATTCCTCAACCCAATAGTTTAAAATATGGTGGACTGAGATGGCTATTTTTGAATTTTTAGCAGGGAGAGACAAAAAGAGCACATTCCCCAACATTTTAAAAAGACGTTATGTATCTTCATTAAATTATTATTTTAAGAGTGTCACAAAGATGTTTTACTCTCCTTTCAATCCACAAGTCTCCAAGGAGTTAGGATTGTGAAGGCTGTATAAGTCCTCCGCCACCATTCTTGGATCTGGCACTCGAGAAGCCGGCAGGATCTGGTCAAGGTGTCTCTTCCTCCTTCAATTCTTGCTGGACCATCTTGAGCTCAATTTCAGATTGTGATTCTTGAAATTTTTGGAAGTGTTCTTGTAGAGTTACAAACTGTCCAAATACTGTGCTTGTTTTGACACTTTAATGGCAAATACTGGTGAAAATGACCGTTTTCCTAGAAAATCGTAGCTTTATTTTGAAAGGACTGTACACTAATTTCGTCATAAGGTTCCAGAATGATATAAAACAGTGTATAAAATGAGCCACTGACAAGGGAGGAAACTATTCAAAACAGATCGCAATTCGGTTGCGTTCCCGTGACCCGACTCATTTCAAGTCCCTAAGATACACACGTATTTCAATGATTTTTATTTAGTGCTCGCTACTGCCTCTATCTAAACAACGCTTTATAAATAGATCGTGAAGTATAGTCCAATAAATATTCAATCAAGTTTGTTTTCTTATTTATCAAACAAACTCAACCTTATTTTTTTTACATTAAAAATAGCCACAATAAAATCAAAGAGAATATTATTATGCTAGTGGAAAAAAAATAAAAGTCAAACCTAAAGTCACCTCCTTTGTTTTGAATTCACTATTCTTGGTACAATTGTTGCGTTTATTATTTTTTTTGCTAGTAAACATATTCTACCAAACATGGCACCCAAAAGGATAAAAGGAGCAATATCAGCAGAACAGCAAAAAGCCGTTTTTTCTGAAGTTGAAAAGGCATTTTATGAACTACAGCTAGCTGATTGCAATCGAAAACTAGCTCGCCTCAAAGCAGCCGTTGGCGACTATGAAGTCCGCAACGAAGAATTACAAAAGGCTTACGATAAACTAGACGAAGATAGAGCTGATATCATTGCATATTTAAAAAAAACTCTCACTGCGAAAACTGAAGAAAATACTGAACTAAAAGACAAAGTTAAGGCTTTAGAGGAATTAAGGGTGACAGAAACAGCAGAATTCAAACTGACTGTCGATGAATTAAAAAATAATTTTACCAAAATGAAAGATCAGCTTACCTCAGAAAATAAACTACTTGCTGGTAAACTAAACACGCTTGAAGAGTTTAGGGCTATCAGGGAAGATCTCATGAAAAAGTTCGAAAAACAGGAGCGCGCGTTTGAAGATCAAGAAATGAAATACAAAAGAATTATATATGATACTGAAAAGAAGTTTGTCATTGGAAAAGACAAATTAAAGAAAGAAATGGAAGAAAGACTTTTACAGTTAGCACAACAATTTCAAGATGCTAGCGAACTGAGAATAGCGGCCTCTACACATAGGGTGATTCGAGAGAATATTGCTTTGAATAATCAATTGGATAGTCTGTTATTGACACAAGCAAAAGTAGCTGAGCAAAATGAAAAGTTTAAAGAGGATGAGAGAGCGTCTCGGTGCGCAAAGGAAGTAGCTGAAGAAGAACGAGATAAAGCAATTAATAAAAGCATTGTGCAGCTTAAAGTTATTGATCAATTGACGGCAGCATTTGAAGATGTAAGGAAATCAAAAGCTCTTTATGAAAAGAAACAGTTTGATACTGAAAAATATCAAACGAATATGCGGAAACTTACCAAAGAAAATAAAAACCTTCTACTGCAGGTACGTATATTGGAGCAAAACTTGCACGCCACTCTGGGTGAACAAAATAAATCTGTTTTAGAAACAGCGAAACTACTAAGAGAACGTGAAACATTTAAGAACATTTTAAGAGAATCTGCGTTTGCAGTACAAGCGTCACTTAAAATGGATCACTGGTCTACTTTGGATCCTTCTCGTGAAATCATGGACAGAGAAATCGTACTTAAAAGAATTCTTGAAGTTATAAATCAATATCGTGATGCCGCCCGAGCTGAATCTATGGAATCCTTAGTTTCGCTTAGCAACATTTACGAAAAAGGAGATCTTGGTTTTGAAGTTCAACCAATTCTCTCCAGAAAGTCGCAGGCAATGATGGCTGGTTTAGCTGATACGTTGTCACTACAATCATTTGAAGATAAACGTAGCGCTATATCAGTCTCTTCTGCTTCATCTTCAGAGGAAAGTATACGTACTGTTCCAAGTGTTCAGTTGATACCCGTAGACAAGGAGCCCCTGCTGACTCCTAAAGATAGTCTGCTGTCATTTACTGTGACATCATTGCATTCAAGTATGGCTAGTAGCAGCACAGAGGGTGAAAAAAATGAGGATGACATTGCTGACATATCGAAGTTGCTAGCTATCAGTAAAGCTGAGATGCAGAGATCATTGATGGCAGATTTGGCAATGTCTCACATATCTCAACGAAGAATGAGCGTATTAGATTTAAAGTCAAGGTTAGACACAGGTAGCCAAAAATCCGTAGATGCTATTCATGAAAAAAGAGAATCCAATATTGAGGATGAACAACATAAATCTATGCCTGAAGAAGGTGAAAGTGAACCTGTACAGGATGAAAGTGAACCCACACAGGATGAAGGTGAACCACAGGATATAGATGAACCTGTCACTTTTGAAGAAGCAGGCGATGAAGAAGATATAAAAAAGGAAACTAGCGCAGAATAGATATTTATTTAAGTGATTTTTAGTTTTATAGTATTTATTTTTCAAGTACTTTATGATTGAGTGTATTGTAGTGAGTTTCGTATATTAATTATTATTTGATTGTGTTCTATTAAATAAATGTAACTAAATATGAGTTCTATTCATTCTCAGTATTTTTTTCCTTTTTTATTCAAAAATGATTGCCGTCCGCGGTGGAGCGATACCGAGCAAATAATAATAATAATAATTATTTAATTCAGATAACTAAGATACAATGTGTTAATAATTACAACAATGACTCACAACAGCTATTGTTAGTAAAGTGAAACATTATTGGCGATTCATTATGACATATTAATTTAGCACCGTCCTCTCCATTTTTTTTTTAAATTGGAGAGGTATCATCCTCCCCTATTATTTTGAGGATGCTGTTGCTAGTTTCTCGTACTCTGCTTAGTAGAGAAGCAGTTTTTTTTAATCACCTCATGAAAGGCATAGGTTCGATTCCGCACAAACATTTCTGAAGCAATACAAAAACGAGGCCTTCGCAACAGCATACTAAAAATATTATTGTATTGGACGAGCAGAGTATCCATCGCTCTTTTGGCATAAGCGACGCACAGGTTTCTCATGTAGAAACTTTGGCAATATGCCTTAAAAAGGGTGATTTTGACATCTGCACTACATCGGGAGAATCTGCGTGCCAGCATATTACCTCGGATCGATAGCGCCCTGCGCTTCCTTTCAATGTCTACATTATCTTTAAGGTCGGCCGTAAGGAAGTGCCCGAGATACTAGAAATAATCTACCTTATTTAGTTTCGAGTCACTTAACATAATGGCAAGTATACTTTACACATTTTTTTGGCATTTACCACCGGCCTTAAAGACCATTTGTATTTCATTATATGACAATCCGTGTCTAGCATAAACCTCACAGCGCTTCAGTAACTCTCCTATAGACCGTGCAGTAGGGCCCAGCAGCACCATATCGTCTGCATAGCTTATGCTATTTACACTAACACCACCTCCCCTGCATCCGACATGCATGCTGCTAAGCTCCACTAGTAAGTCATTTACATACAGATTGAAGAACCGTAAGGACGTCAAACCCCCTGTCTTACATCGCACTCCAACCTGTATGCGTCTGAGAGTGTATTGGACCATTTGACATGGTATATTTGGTTAGCATACCAGTACTTCAGGATGTACCACTTACCACTTACTTACTTAGGTACCACTTCCATCGGTACGTTCCTGTCCCACAGCTTTAGTCCATACGTTGATGAGATGTATAGTAAAATATTTCTCAATAGCAATACTGAATTACAAATTTTTCACGGTGCAACGAAAATATATCCACTTAAAACTCTTTCAAACGTTGTCTTTAAAAGATCGCTCTTAGCGATAAGACCGCCCATTGTGTCACCCTTTGTAAAATTTCTATATTTATGTCTGTAATTTATATGGTGTACATAATAAAGAGTATTCTATTCTATTCTTGTTCACTCCTTGCGCAATCTTCAATACTAACCCTTTAGGCTAGCGCAAATAAGGACGAGCCGCACCGCGCAACGCATCGCATTGCAAAAATACTCCATCATCACTTTCGTACATTTTCTATGATCTAACGCACACTATAAGCGGGCTTTGCCCTGCGGCCCGTAGTGGCTGTAATGTACGCTTTGCTTAAATGGTCAAAATAATTGCGCAATTCGTGTTGTTGTGCAATAAAATTGATCGTCTAGGGTCCGCCTTAAATAAAGTCTGTGTCATAATGCTAGGCGCCCTCTAGGCGGATGGACTGGGCAATGCAATTTTTCAAAAACCTTTACCCTCCCGCGTGTTCTGGTCCTCGTGCTGGTACTAAATAATGTTTCTCAATCTTTCAGCTTTCAAGTTTTTACTGTTTTAATTTACGTTCCTGGGATACTTTAAGCTTTGGCATATTTTTTCCACTAGTCAGTTTTAATCTAACTCTAATACAAAATAATTCACTAAAACCAACTGCAGAAGGTACTAGAGGCTACTCTCATAAAAAAAATCCCATAATATATAAAAAAAGCCTTTGTTTGATCACAGATTCGCGTTTAGGGCTAGGCTACATTTACTGCCACCTGTGATTAAAACAAACTGGAAGAAAGGATAGGTCAGTCAAGGTCTGACCTGTCCCCTCCGAGGTCCAACATCACCTCCGAAGTCCAACATCATAGTAGGAGGGGTCTCCATCGCTGTTGAGTCGACGATGAAGTACCTTGGACTCGTCCTCGACAGTCGATGGAACTTCGGGCCGCACTTTACGCGGCTCGCCCCCCGGTTGTTGGGCGCCGCTTCTGCGCTCTCGCGCTTGCTGCCCAACCTGGGGGGGCCCAACTCCTCCTGCCGGAGGCTCTACATGGGAGTCGTACGGTCGATGGCGCTATACGCCGCGCCGGTGTGGGCGGACGCCCTGACGGCCCGCAACGTCGCCGCGCTGCGAAGGCCGCAGCGCGCGATGGCCGTCAGGATCATAAGGGGATACCGTACGATCTCCTTTGAGGCAGCGAGCTTCCTAGCCGGATCCCCGCCCTGGGATCTCGACGCAAAACTCCTCGCGTCGCTCTATTGGTGGCGCGTGGAGGCGGTCGAGCGGGGCGAGCGCCTGGTGCCTCGACAGGTTGAGGCACGCAGGGCAGAGCTCCGCCAGGTCCTAGTGACCTAGTAGGTCGGAGTGGCAGACGCGCTTGGTGCAACCCACGGCGGGGCATGCCGCTATAGCGGCAGTAAGGCCAGTTCTAAAGGAGTGGCTCAATAGGAGCCACGGCGCCCTCAGCTTCCGGCTGACGCAGGTCGCCGCTGTCAATACAAGATAGTCTGCCGTCATTTACTGTGACATCATTGCAGTCAAGTAGCACCGAGGGAGGTGATGAACAGGGGGATGATACTACTGACATATCGAAGTTGCTAGCTATCAGTAAAGTTCAGATGCAGAAATCATTGATGGCAGATTTGGCATTGTCTCAAATATCCCAACGAAAAATGAGCGTGCTAGATTCAAAGGCAAAGATAGACACAGTTAGCCATAAATCCGATGAAGCAATTAATGAAAAAGCGGCGGACAAACCCGGAGATACTATTGAGGATGAACAACATAAAGCTATACCTGAAGAAGATGAAAAAGAACCTGACTTAAGTGGTGAACCCACACAAGATTCAAGTGAACCCACAAGAGTTACAGGTGAACCAGTGCCAGTTGACCAAAAAGGTGCCGAAGAAGATAAAAAAAAGAAAACTAGCGCAGAATAAATTTTATTTATTTTTAGTTTCGTTGAAGTTCTTTTTCTAAATATATTTTAGTGTTTATTTATAAAGTTTTATGTGTTTATTTATAATGCTTTAGTTATTAACGTTCTGTATTTTAGTGAGCTTTGTGTATTTCTTATTAATGATTTATTTGTTAATGTTCTGTATTTTAGTGAGTTTATTTCAACGATTTGATATTAATATGGTGCATTTTTTTTTTAAATATATTATAATTTATGAGAACTATTCTTTTTCATTTGTTTTCATCCATTTCATATAATATTAGGCTTTTTATACATCTGAGGAAACGCTACTGTCTCCCAAAGGTTGACTGTACAAATGTACAGAGAGCACTTAAATATGTGTTTGAAGTATTAAATAAATAAAAATTTTTGAACGTCAAAATTACATAAGGTAATCCTGCAAAACACCCCGCCTGCCTCATTTTCTAATGCTTTAGCTATCGAATCCAGGCGTGGTATTATATTGTAATGGTTGCACTGAATGGTTCTGATCCACGCGTCATGTTTATGAACGGGCCCGATCAGTTGAGACTGATCCACACGTTATGTTCGTGAACGGGCCCCGTCAGTTGCGACTGTTCCACGCATCATGTTCGTGAACGGGCCCCGTCAGTTGAGACTGTTCCACGCGTCATGTTCGTGAACGGGCCCAGTCAGTTAAGACTGATCCACGCGTCATGTTCGTGAACGGGCCCCGTCAGTTGTGACTGTTCCACGCGTCATGTTCGTGAACGGGCCCCGTCAGTTCAGACTGTTCCACGCGTCATGTTCGTGAACGGACCCCGTCAGTTGAGACTGTTCCACGCGACATGTTCGTGAACGGGCCCAGTCAGTTAAGACTGATCCACGCGTCATGTTCGTGAACGGGCCCCGTCAGTTGAGACTGTTCCACGCGTCATGTTCGTGAACGGGCCCCGTCAGTTGAGACTGTTCCACGCGTCATGTTCGTGAACGGGCCCCGTCAGTTGAGACTGATCCACGCGTCATGTTCGTGAACGGGCCCCGTCAGTTGCGACTGTTCCACGCGTCATGTTCGTGAACGGGCCCCGTCAGTTGAGACTGTTCCACGCGTCATGTTCGTGAACGGGCCCCGTCAGTTGAGACTGATCAACGTGTCATGCTTATGAATGGGCACCGTCAGTTAAGGCTGGTTTTCTTATATTTTGAATTGTTTTGTATTGTTTTTTTACGTTGTTCTCATATAGGTATAGGGGCAACAAGAATCATGTACCCAGGATTTTGTAATATTTATTTATTTAAATTGTGTGATGTCTCTAGAAATACACGATATGGAATAAACAACTAGCTTCAACTTTTTGACTAAGTGACCGACTCATTGATCATTCAAAAGGGCCTGTAAATAGCTGTTTGGTGTCTGTAGTGGTTTAATTGAAATAAATGCTGTGAGTTTTGAGTTTGAATTCAATGTTATCTTAGGGCCAGGCAGTGGAGCTGGCAGCGTGTGAATGCGCGGCGAGGCCGTGGGCAGGAGACTCGTCTATGGTGGTCGCGGAAGTAGGGGCCAGGTGTCGCTGTGGATGCGTGCTGCACCTTGCGCCGGCTGCGAGGCTGCTGGCGGGCTCGGCGAGAGCGTGTCCATCTCGATCCTTCTGGCTGCTTCAGGTTGGTTACTCATGGCTTTGAACTAGCTTGCTAAATATTGCTGGACATACAGGTAAACCTGAGAAGGTATGCGCTTCGGTAATTTTCGTGTTTCCGGCTTAGCACACAAACGTTGCGCGACAGACTAAATGCTTTTAGGTTTTGTGCTGTGTAGTTCCTTGGTGGTAGTATCTTAGTGTAGTTACGTGGTTTTATACTGTGTAGTTACGCATTGTGTAGTGCGCCTATCATTGCGCGTTTGTATCAAACACTCCCTCGGTCGGGCTAGTTGCTCGGTCTCAGATTTTATCATTAAGTCACCCAAACTATTTGAAAAGTTTTTTGGGATTGCATTTAGTTATCACTACATAGTATAAAACAAAGTCGCTTCCCTGTCTGTCTGTCCCTATATATGCTTAGATCTTTAAAACTACGCAACGGATTTTGATGCAGTTTTTTTTAATAGATAGAGTGATTCAAGAGGAAGGTTTATATGTATAATGCATGCATAATATAGTAGAGAAACACTGATAATTTTAGAGGTTTCTAATGTAATGTCGTAAATAAACACGTTTTTTTGCGCTTACATTGTAAACGCTGGCTGAACCCGTCGAGATAGATCAAAATAATGTACTACAGTATTGTACACCTTAAAAAGGTCTACAAAAAAGTCCGCGATGGTATATGTCTATCTCTTAGGGATACCCCACAATAACCATTTTTATCCTATACTTTTTACGAGAAATAATGGCTCTAAAATTATCAGTGTTTCTCCATTGCACCCGTGCGAAGCCGGGGCGGGTCGCTAGTTATTCTATAATTTTGTAAACGTGGTAATACAAAATAAGAAAGTACTTTCGTTTGTATTTTTGGAGAAAGACGATATTTCCCGAAGCGCATATTTCGTTTTGGAAAGATTTATGTATGTATATAGTGGCTCCTATTCAATCTTGGAGAAAAATATTCTACACGGATAGTTAGACATATTTTTTTAATTCAGAAAAAAAAAAAATCTGAGGGATAAAAATGGATACATAAAATATGTCAAAATACCCTATTTATTATTCAGATAAAAAATATCAGTCGATTGTAAAATTGGCCTTTAGTCACACACTCTTATTATGGTCCTACCTACTATACAAAGTTATTTGAAACACAAGTCGCTGCGTTCTTTATAAACATAACATAAATTCACGCCTTATTACCATAAGGGTAGGCAGAAACTACAGAACGCCACCTGCTACGACTCCTTACATACTTCTCCTCCTCTTTTCATACTCATTTACGTTCATACATCTGGTCATACGAGTACACGCACGCCGGTTGCGAGTACATAAGTATTGCACAGCAATCTCAATGTTTTGATATGTCTCCACATCAATAAAAAGCCCAAACGAAGCAGGGACGGATCGCTATATTTTATAGCTCTTCGCTCTAAGATTTGCATTTTAACACCAGCTAAGAGAAAAGCTTTTACTCTAGGTGTATTTCTCACTTAAAAACCTACGGCCACCTTGAATGCTCAATTTCATAAAATATTTTCACTTTATCTTCGTTTATAAGACCATCGGGTGTTATACCGTCTAACGACTGAGTTGTCATCCGCATTAAATTAACTTTAGTTTTAAAACTTTGTGTCAGCATTCGTAAAAATATCACGATCTCTGAAACTTTGTAGAGAACTATAATAATGCCTAGAGAATTGTACCCTGTTTAGTTAAGACACGCACAATATTTAAATATTGTAATAGGCTGAACTGCCGGGAATACGCTTCTAGGAAATAGGTAAGGGTCATTACATATTGAGTGTATGTGTGTTCAATGATTATCAGCACTTTTCCTAGTTGGTGTAAGAATGGAAATTTTACAGCGGAGAGCTTTTCAAACCTAGCGACCCACTCCTGCTTCGCTTGGGCGTTTTATTTAAGTGGAGGCATGTTAAAACATCGACATTTCTGTTCTATAATAATGTATTTAAGTTAAATAATGTACTTAAGTACTCTATACACATAAGCCTTCCAGAATAAATTTGCGAAATGATGGTGAAAACCGCATCAAAATCCGTTGCGTAGTTTAGAAAAAAACTAAGCTGACTAACGAAAAGTGATCTTGTTTAATATTATTATAGAAGTGACCAGCTTACATGCTACTGGCACAAAAAGAAGGAGGCCTTACGGTTTAAGGCTCCCATAGACTGGCGCGACGTAACAACGCGACACGACTCTAGTAGAACAATTTCTATGAAAACTTCATGGATACTGTAATCTACCAAAATCGCGACACACCTGTCTGCAGGAGCCCTTATCCTTACCAGTAGGTGGAACAAGGCTGCCAATGATGTTGCTCAAGCATTAAACAAACACAATAACACTATCAAACAAACAAGTTCAACTTGAGTTGAACTTGTCATTGCTCAATATTGTTGAACTCCACCATTAAGTAGTGTCAGCAAAACTTAAAGGTCGTACTACGGCAACTAAACCGTCCCTTCATACCCTAACTTCCACGTATTAAACCCCGGAAGCACCCCATGGTCACAGAACTGCGGCATATTGTCAACCGTTGTACCAAAGTTGTATAAAGCTGTCACTTTACCGTATGATGGTCCATTACGACTTTCATAGAGGTATAACAGATGTGGGAGTGTTTGATATGGCACTGGACTTGACTACATGTATTATCTTGCGCTAGTAAATAGCTGGGATTTTTCTTATAAATATACAGGATGGCAGGCGGGCATCAACGTGCTAACTGTAACCAAGACCCAAAGACCACATATGATAGAAAATTTTCATTGATTATAAAAAAAATAATCAGCTGTTTCATAAAAAGTGCAATCAAAATGGGTGTTATAAACTCGTTGCTTCATTGTCCCCCACAAAAAGTAATCAAGTGGCGTCATGTCAGGCGAACGTGCAGGCCACCCTACGGGCCCTGCTCGGCCGATCCACCGGTTAGGGTAATTTTCATTAAGCAACGAGTTTATAACACCCCTATCGAAACCGAGGCTGATTTGCAAGATCGCATAATAAACTGCGCGAATGATATTCGCAATGATCGCGAAATGATAAGAAGGGCCACACAACAAATTTCCCTTCGCGCGTTTTTGTGTTTACAACAGCGTGGCGGACATTTTGAGCAATTAATGCATTAGTTTTAAGTTTCATGTGAAATAATAAATGATTTTGATTAACCTAACCTACGCTTCTTTGTTTTATGAATCACATAGCCTTCATAAGAAAGTAATTTATCCTTTCGAATTAATAACACACCCGGTGAGCCTCTTTTTTAGCCTCTGATAGCAAATGTTGTGTTTTAGCTACAACCATGGGATTTTTACCAAAAAATAGCTAATACGATGTAGAATAACATAAAATAAGAAAAAAGTAGGGTAAAGAGGACATTTTTTTGATAAAAGTTTACATTTATTGCAAAAATTGGTAGAAAAATGGTAAATTTTCTTCAAAAAATCATTAATAATTAATTTATGAGGTTTATTTTTCAAAAAATTATGGCTTTATTAGCTCGGCCTATTATTAGAGATCATTATTAATTTTGTTTTGTTTTAATATCACATTTAGTTTAAAAGTAGTAACAGTTTGTTTGCATGGGGTACCAAGACGAGAATTAAAAAAATTAAAAGCCCATAAAAAATTCAATTTTTTTTTAGATTTTTTTTGACATTTTTTCCGTCGATAAAATTGTTTATATTTTCACCCTTTTTAATATGTGCACTTTATGAAGACTCACACTGTATAATAAGCTTTTACTTATCAAATCATACAACCTACTTATTCAAGACTGCTCATAAAACTTTGACACTGAAATATATAATAGAATCGACTTCAATCACAGAATAATAATTTAAATAATCTTTATTTTGTTATTTAAGGGCTGATTTTTTGATCATCTGATAACTTTATTCGAGGAATAATTTTGAACGTTTGACGATGATTTCATACAAAATCTGTCAAACGTCAATTTTATTCCTCGAATAAAAGTAACCTGACGATAGAAAAGAACTAGGAATACCTTTAACTACTACATCGATGAATAGAATAGAATAGAATACGAGTAGAATAGATATTAGGGTGGTCCTTATTCCTAAGAAAAAAAATTTTTTTCTTTAATTTCGCGGGGCACCACGTAATTTGATTATATACCATAAGAAAGTATTTCAGTATTTTTTTTGAATTTTTTAAACGACATTTAGAGGTCGCTACCAAGGTTTGAATTTTAAATAAAAACTCGAATTTTTTCATGTTTTCTTTATTTTTTTTTTAGATTCTGCCAATCTTTGAATAGTTTTTCAATTTTACTGATGACATGTTTTTTTAATTGTATTGGTATACTAGCTTTTTCCCACAAATTTATAACTCCGCAAGCCGTCAAAGTCGCAGATTCACGTATGCTTAAAACACGTACGCTCTCGTTAATGACGTATTAGACCTGAAGTGTAGTAAGAAGTGAAGTAAGACGTACAATTTGAAACATACGCAATTACGCATGCGCACAAACCAATTTTTAACGTATTATGATGTTAGTGCGCACGCGTACGTCTTATCTTTTTGATTGTGTGAACGGTCTAAATCTCGACACGTCGGTACAGAAGAGAGGTCGAGAGGAGGAAGGGATAAAAAGCGATTGTCTATGCGAGTTTTACTTGCACGGAAAATATGATATAAACACCTAAATGAAACATTAATGAAACCATCATTTAAGATGTTTTTCAATGCTTTTTGTAAAAATTTTGACAGGTGGTAGCGACCTCTAAATCTTAACAAAAAAAAAAAAAACAAAAAAACTTATTTCATATTTAGAAGTATATAATCAAATGAGAAAGTGCCCCGGGGATAATTTAAGAGTCGAAAAATAAGGACCACCCTAATAGATATATATTTATTTGCAAAGAATGTTGGTAGGTACAAAAATATATTGTGACAGTTATAATATAGCATGCATATTTATTAATACTTCAACTATACTAGCCTATCAGCTTGCTAAACCAACTCTACTAAATCTAAACGCAGCACTGTTGTATTTGTATCGCCGCACTGTGAAGTCATTAAAACTTCCATTTTGGAAGTAAGGTCGCTCTGCCGATAGCTGCCCGTTTAACAAACTAATATTGCTCCGGATACAGTTTACGGGACGTCCAAGTTACTGCTGACTGGCAATTAACTCGCAATGTCCTGGTTTAACGAAATTACTTGTCAAGCGCTCTAAAAGTTAACTGTTTTGAATTATCGGCAGGCCAAAATTCATTAGTGCTGATTTCAGTACATTTCTATGCACAATCAAGGATAATTCCTATAGAAGTATAGATCCTTGTTTACATAATTGCTTCTTCTTGTTTCTCTTTTGGCGCTAGTTAGTTTTTTATTCGTTATAAAGTGACTGCATTATGTTAAAATATAGATAGTCTAGTGTTTAAATATACTGGTTGCGGAAGACGGAGGACAGGGTGTTGTGGCGCAGTCTGCGAGAGGCCTATGTCCAGCAGTGGACTGCGATAGGCTGAGTTGATTGATTGATTGATAGATAGTCTGATCTAAATCGCCACAAGCTAACTACGCATCACACTGACGTCACGCAAAATCCTGCATCGCGTAAGCAGAGTTTACCGCGCCACTACCATATACACAAGTCAGGCGGTAGCCCACCAAAAACAACACCCGTCTGGTCGGAGGATCCTCTTTTTTCTATGGAGAATGAGCGAACTTTACACCCTGTTCTTCATACCTCTATAATAATCATTTGCATAAAATAAGGGACGAGCAATTCTTAACTAGAATGAAAATAAAATATTCCCTTAATATTCCTTAATCTACATCTAGAGTATATATTGATTAATATATATTCTAGATTATTATTATTATAGATTTAGTCGCCTTTACAAAAGACTCTCTGGAACTTCTTCATAAGCAACTCAAACTATTTATACAAAGGTCCGAAATTATCTTTAAAACGGTGAATCTAAATTCTTCGCGAAGATTCTAAAAGTTTTAACAGCTACTATTCAATGCTGAACAAAGGCTGTAGAAAATTGGAGAACTCCATTCTTTTGTGAAAATTTGCCTGCAATAAAAGTAAGGCATTGGGTTTAGAATTATTCAAGAAAATAAGAATATTGTCTTGCTTAGCTGTTTTATAGCCAAATGAGAAAAACACTACCAGTAGCTTAGGAGATATTAGGGAACACCTGCAATTAGGTACCTACTCGTATTGACAGTGCGAATAATCAGACAGTGTTAAGTTGATAGTTTAAATATTAAAGATTTCCAGTTAGCGTTATTAAGCGAGCCCTAAAAGATCAATTATATTGCACAATATCACGAATAGCGCAATGTTTTTAACTCACCATTGTCCTGCCGTTATCCCAATTTAATATTTGCAGTTAGCGCAACATGTCTTTTTCTTCCATACTTTTCTATTAGCCGTCATCTCAGTAGTCACACTCTTTCTAACCATATCTTCATTCACACATTCCATCCATCGTTGCTTTGGTCTTCCCCTACTCATAAAGCCATCGACATTCATACTCAAAACTCTGCTCACGACATTTTCCTCATTTCTCCGTAACACAAATGTCCATACCACGACAACCGATTTCCCCACAACTTTTCAGCTACCGGTGACACTTTCAGACTTCTTTTTATGTACTCATTGCTTATTCTATCCATTCGTGTAACACCACATATACCTCTTAGCATCCTCATCTCAGCTGCATGCAATTGCCTTTCATTCTTTCTTTTGTGGCCCAACATTCTGATCCATACAAGACAGCAGGTCTAATCACGGTTCTATAATTATCTTCCCCATAAGTTTAAGGGAAATGCGGGAGTCGTAGATTGTTCCCGTGACCTGCCGCCATTTTATCCATCTAGTGTTAATTCTGTGCTTAACCATTCGATCGCTTTGCACGAGTGAACCGAGATACCGAAAGTTGGAGCAGATTGGGAGAAGTGCGCCGAAATCGCAGAACATATATTCAATTTTGATTCTGCTGATTTTCAAGCCAACATTCTACAGCTTCTGTTGCCATTTCTCCAATCTGCTCTGGATCTCAGGTCCATCTTCACTGACAAGAACTATGTCATCGGCAAACAACATGCACCAGGGCGCTTCCTCCCTTCACCACTTCCTAGTGCTTTCGCGGGGCTTTCTTATTCAAGGCCCATCACAACACATCCCGATGTACCCTATCGTACAGTTTCTCCAGATCAATGAGCACCATGTGCAAGTTCTTATGTGCACGTCTGTACTTC
The DNA here is from genome assembly GCA_949629135.1 of Eremobia ochroleuca. Classification (NCBI taxonomy): domain Eukaryota; kingdom Metazoa; phylum Arthropoda; class Insecta; order Lepidoptera; family Noctuidae; genus Eremobia; species Eremobia ochroleuca. Next base: position 20,106,572 of record OX451394.1, read on the forward strand.
TCGCACAATTGGCGGAGTGCAAAAGCGGCGTCCATTGTTCCTCGACCTGGCATAAACCCAAACTGGTTTGTGGTTAATATTGAGGATTCCGCATCTATTGAACAAAAGTTTGAGCGAGTTTAATTTTTATTGCACCATTTTTGAATTCCACCAAGTAGGGTAAGTATTGCGCAGTTCTTGCTCATGAGAAACCAATGAAACATAGGCCGTCAATGTATGCGTGCGTCAATTGCGTGAAAATCATGGAGTCACGTTGGAGTTACGTTTGAGTACGAGGGCTTATTCAATAAAAAAAGAAGTTATTGTAGGTGCAAAGTAATAACTATTTTTACCATTCAATAATCGATGATAATGTTTCACAGGTCATTATTGATTTATAATAAACATCAAAGTCGATTTCTGTGTCTGATTTCCGTGTCTGTCTGTGTGACCGCTGGGATCTTCTAAACTACTCAATGAATTTTAATGCAATTTTCACCATCAGTTAGAGGATTTATTCCAGCAGCTTTATGTATCTTATATATTCATATTCAACTTAGATGTACCATTGTGTAAAGTAGGGCCTGGTCGCTAGTTGGGATATAATTTACCAAACAAATATAAATTAATTGAAAATTGGCAACAGCGCCCTCTAATTTAGTTCAGACTATTGTTTTACTAATGAATTCCTGTTGGCAAAGCAAACGCAACACGAGCCAAGCACTCACCACAATACCGATATATAATATAATTTATGGCCTAACAGTATCAGGAAATCTAGCCAAACTATATCTAATGTTGTTGCTGAAAAGTAATTTAAACTTTATGTTGGTCAACCTCCCGCCAAAATCAGTTTTACTACTGTCTGATAGACGTGATTAGAGGATTTAGGGCTGATATTTCAATTGACAGATAATTTTTATTCATGGGATAAAACTGTCGTCTGACAGATTTTGTATGGAAGAACTGTCAAAAATTCAAAACTATTCCTCGGATAAAATTATCTGGCGTTGGAAAAATCAGCCCTTAGTCATAATGGATGGTAGATAGTTTCTTCCTCTCCGCTAATTAATACTGTCTATCTGCTAAATGTGTCTTTACATTATTGACATTAACTACATTTTCTTCTAAAGTTTAAACAATAGCATAATCACCCTATAATGTTCCCACTGCCGGGACACATGCCTCCTCTCTGTGAGAGAGAGTAGGCCATAATCCATGCTGGTTTCCTCACAATGTTTTCCTTCACCATCTTGAGAGCAGTGGTTATGAAATAATTTACACAAAAAGTGCCTGCTTGGGTCCAAACCCACGACCTATAAGTCGTAAGTCACGCCCGTTACACTGGGCCACCACTGCTCGGTAGTTTAAACAATATTCCGATTATAATTGCGATTTATTTATCTAAAATTGCATTATCAATATCTCTCTCATATTTGCGCATTGTCCTTTTCACTTGGAACAGTTTATTAAATGGTTTCTGTTGAACTTGATCTGTCCTAGTTATATTTTAATTAAAAGTTACTGTTTATTCACTGAAATCAATGTTCAGATACTCTAATACGTATTGTTTTACGAGATCGTGAGACTTACCATTGCTGTTGTTTTTGATGGTTATCATTAGCCTATAGTGGAGTATGTCCACTGTTGAACATAGGCCTTTCCTTTTGCAAGCCACTGTGCTCGATTCACAGTCTCTCTCATTAGTCTGTCACCGTCATTCCGTCACACTGCGATAGATTTCCTTTACAAGGTATATCAATGACAAGTGCCAGTTGCCGGGCCAAAAGCTAGGTGCACGGTTCCAGTTTCGTCGTTTCCTATGGAGAATAGCCGGCAAGAAACTCCACTCTAAGTTTTTTTTTGTAAATTACTAATTCTGGTTTCTTTCCCTAGGCTGAAGAAGGTTTGGTAGTGAGACTGCGCATGGAAGCAGTTAAGTTGCCGTGCGCGGGACAATCTCTCCGGGCTAGGGACGGTGACTCACTGGGGTCACCACTGCTGGCCTCCTGGGATGGACCCGATAGCACGGCTGTGGTACGTGGGTGCATTCATATCCGCTCCGATGTCGCGAAATCTCCTAGAGATCGGTAACAATAGAAAAAGTAATTGTGTCTCATTACTGACAGTTGAGCTAATAGGATAATTAAATGTTTGGAAATACTTCAAGCATACGAGTCGTAAGTTTATTCAACCCCATAGTCAAGGATATACGCGTGTGCCTGTCCTTATCAAAGTATTTGAAATACTATACGTCAGTGTCAGCGACACGAAAAAGAAAAAGAATCAAAGTATTTCCAATATTGTACAACTACTTCAAGCTTTTTATGATTCAATAAAACTCAGATTTTAAGGAGTGTCTATGATCCAAACTTGTAAGCTAAGTCTTTTATTCAGCTCTAAAAGCTAAGTTTGAGTTTATAATATTGTTTGTAGACTTCCGGAGATGTAGAAACTACGACAGACGGCAGCGGTGTGATGGAGATAGCGGGAGGGCGCCACATCCTCGTGGAGCTGCGCTCCGGAGACACCAGCGACCGATGTGCGGGCGGGTTCCTAGCGCACGCCACGCAGATGGGTAAGACGTATAGGAAAATATTAAGTAA